>JAFEMH010003647.1:130000-253986 GCA_022495995.1 Adenophora triphylla var. japonica
GTTATTAAATATCCCTTTAACAAACATTATATTCCAGTGTATCCTTGCAATACCACAAGTCTATAAGATGAATGACAATATTAGCAACGGTATCTATCAACCTATGTATATTCGTTACAAAAATGTCTAAAAGTCATTTCTTTTTTTTTTAGGAAGAATTGCAAGAAAAAAAAACACTCAACTATTCACTTTTTTAGATTTGATCACCAAACTCATTATTTTTTGCATCCAACTCATTTATTTTTGTCCATGTAGTCACTTTCACGAACTCCGTTATGTTTTTACATCAAATAGTCATGTGCCATGGCACATGATTTAAGTTTAGGGGTATTTTGGTAGACCATGGCCCAAAATAACAGCCAGATCATCTTCTTCATCAAATTTCACCAAACAATCCCCGTCCCAATTTGAGGCCAACCCCTACCCCCCCCCTCCTGGGCCTCCTCCACCTCTCCCAATTGATTCAAAATCAATTTAAATAGAGACTTCTAGGTTAATAATATCAATTTGAAGGCCTAATTAAATAAGCACCCATCTACGCATATTCAATTCGGAATCAACTCCAATTATAAGAACCCATCACCTACAGGAAAGAATCAAAGTTAGCTTTTTTGTCAGATGTGGCGTTATCCTTCACACCTCAGTAGCAGCACAAACGCCAACAGAAGCCACACCCGATTGATGCTGCACAACCAAACACTTTTTCTTCTTTTTGGCAACACCAACTTCATATAATCCGGCATAAGTTGTCAACACAAGCATACATATCAAGCATTAATTGAATCAACAATGCGAATCCTAGCCAAGAAATGATCAAAATCGGAACTTATTCAAGTTGGCATTTGGAATATAGTCGCATCTACTGGAGATTCGAATCTAGGATTCCGATATAGAAGGAAAGGGGAACATCGGTGTGGTCAAATTCGAAAAACAGATTGAGGATCGTGGATCGTTAACGTTATTGTATTGTTCCCAGTTGTAATTCCAGAAACCAAAACACGTGCAAGGATCACAGGAAAACATAGAGATTGTTTAGGAGGATCCTTGCTTCAAGAAAATTGATGAATGGCCACTGTAAGCAGAGGGTAGAAGGGGGCGCCATCAAATGGGGGAAGGGGAAGGGGTGGAGAGTAAAGACAAGGGAGAGAGGAAGTACCAAAAACAAACCCCAAAAAATGTCATGCCACATGATTAATTAACGGAAAAGACATAAGGGATTTAGTGAAAGTGACTACAGACGCAAAAATAAATGAGTTGGATGTGTTGGATAAAAAAAAATGAGATTGGCAATCAAATTCAAAAGACTGTTGGGTATTTTTTTAATTTTTTTTTTTTTTTTTGCAATTTTTCTTTCTTTTAAAATGTCCCTCACAGTCAAAATATAATTTTATTTATGGATGGACAGATTAATAATAACCATAGCGATTTAAACAAGTTCACCATCGTCCTAATACAGTAACAGATTAGTAAAATAAACATTCTGGTATGAATGACCTCAAATACAACATTTTAAGCGAGAAACACTTTCTTCACGTGTGATTGAAATGTGAGAAATGACCCCTGGGGCACTTTAGTTACATTCCTTTAAGCATGATATTTCAAAAGCAACAGAAATGGAATTAGAGCAATATCGCAACTAAAGTCAGTATTACCAGTTAAACGAAATCAACAATAGTAAATACAGCCTCAAAATGACCAGGAATGCAAAAGATTACAGAATCTCTCGTCCAAGCAACGTGAGCACATATTTCCATCATCCAGTTCACCAAGCATACCATATTGTGAGTCGTTATTACAACTCAGTCTTCAACAAAATCCATCCAATGAGCGGTCATATTACAGCTCAAGCACTGAAATTTTTATGATCTACGTATTTGATTTACCTATCGTTTGAGTCATTAGATCTCATATAGAATTTCTATCTTCACTGTAAAGCAAAACGTAAAGGCAGAAACAACACCAAACCCAATCAACCTTAAATTACTTGACTAAATTAATAAATCTTAAATCAACTTCTGATATTAGTCTCAGCAATAAATTCTGACTTGCTACAATAATCCCAATTACAGAGTTTTAGGTTCTAATTACAAGAACTGGGAAATTTATTGTGCAGTTACTTCATTTTACTTTTTGACGACAAAGGTAGATAAGAGATACATGCTCCTCCAAATCAAATTACAAGATCTGGCACGTTTATTGTGCAGTTACTTCATTTGACTTTCTGACACCAAAGGTAGACAAGAAATGCACGCTCCTCCATATCAATATTTTTTCTTTTTCAATCTCCCTGCCTCCCTACTGAATCACTGGTCCATAGATTGATGTAACTGATTACATGCACTCAATTAAAGACAGGGGCACCAAAAAAAAATTGCTACAATGTCGAAAAAAAAAAAAAAAACTAAGAAGCCGAGAAGACCTAAGATCAAATCCTGATGAAATTTTGGAAAATAAATCAAGCTTTAGTTGAATTGACCTTTTCAACATCCGATATTATCGCGGCGGTGACCATTCCGCTGCTAGTAAGAGACTTATCCTGTTTGACTAATGAAGATTGTGTAGATTCATGAATTAGATAATTCACCGCCTAAACAAAACAGCTCTCGTGGCATTAATATACGGAGTGATCTGTTATGAGTGAGGGCAGACTGGCAGCGCGTGGAAAGAATATGACGCTATTGGAACACAGGTCCCACTCAAGAATCAATTATTTGCAACTTTTTGTCGTATAACATAACGAGAAAAAAAGGTGAAATTATATCCATGCTGGACAAATTCTAAAAACAAAGCTTTCAAAAAACCGTTAAAGTGAAATGTTAACAATGATAACTAGCAGATTATGAAAACTTACAGGCAAACACAATTACGCAGAAATTTAGCATTTCCAATTTTACATAACACCTTTCCAGAAGGATTGCAGAGAAACAAAAACTAAATCTCCCTGCAATACCTATGACCATAACTGTTCTATAAACAAGTTACACGCTCTTCAGCTTGTCCCATAAAGTGTATACATATATAAATATATGCATATACATATATTTATATATATCACGTTAACTTGTCCGTAAATCTATACGCCCCATCCAATCAGAATATGACTGACCTCGCTTAAAATTGGATGAATCAACTGCTCAAAAAATGGTTGAACCAATCTCACTGATCGCACAACCAATAATCCTTGATACCCATTCACTTTATACGTACTCAAAATAATACGCAAACCAATCCGGCCAGCAAAAACCAAGCAAGAAAACACCTCTATAAAAAGCATCAGAGTACACAAATTTATTAAGCCGCTACCATACATTCCGAACAACTCAAACTCAACTCAATCCAGATAACACACATTTTCTGATCAAAACTTCATAATTAACAATCGAGTATACATACATGTGTAATACACAGTTTCTTCGTGTGTGTACAACAAACTCGAAGAACAAATTCATTCCCCTAAATTCACGAACAACTCAAACTCAATTCAGTCCAAATAACACACATTTTCAATCAAAACTAAACAATTAACAATCATTCCCCATTGTAAACAATTCTTCACCTAAATAAAAATTACCAACATTTAGGTCACGTGTTTATTTGTACTAGTGAGATTCACCAGCTCAAAAACACAAAAAAAATCCGATCACAAACAGTTTCCGATCGATTAAAATTAAAAAAAAAAAAAAAAAAAAATCACAATCACAAACGCAGACACATCAGAACACACATAAGTGCGTGTTTTTGTTTTTGAGGGTGCATAGATTGATCGACTTGCGAGATGAACAATTGAATCGATTAAAGATTAGTGAACAGAGAGAGTGATGGGGAAGTCAAATTACCTTAGATCGTCGTCTTCCTTGTGTGAGTGTATATGAATGAATTTGTTTGATTGATTTTGGGGAGGGGTGAAAGAAAGAAAAGGGGGTTTATATTTATGTTGGGGTAGGTAGGGTCACTCTCGATGGCGATTTTCTGCGCTCCTTTCGCACCAGTTGCGGTTTTTTGCGCTGCGCTCGTGTAATTTGTTTTCAGCCAATTGAGGGGTGGGGGTAAGGTCGTAAACGAAGCGAACTTTTTTTATTCGATTCGATATTTGATTTGAGTATTCGGTATTCGTATTCGAAAATTTCGAATTCGAATTCGAATCTTTATATTGATTCGATTAGTAAACGAATACGAATAATATATCACGATATTCGATTCGAGTATTCGCGAATATTATTCGAATAATATATATATAGATATATTTTTTTAATATTATGTAGTAATATATATATATACTCCCTCCGTCCCATGATTATATAGAATTTTTGGTCCGGCACGGAGATTGAGGTAAAAAGTGATAAAGGTAATGTGTTGTGAGTGTAAAAGTAAAATAGGAGAGAGAATGAGTGGAGAGAATAGTAAATTTAAAAAGTGTTGTGAGTAGAGAAAAGTGAGTCCCATTTCCATTTTAGGAAATTATTGATTATTGTGGGACGCCCAAAAGGAAATTTTTTTGATATTATTGATGACGGAGGAGTATATATATATATATATATATATATATATATATATATATATATATATATATATATATATATATAAACCCTCCTTTCCAGTCAAGACTCAAGACACACACACACTCTCACACACACACACTTTCTCTCTCTAAATTTCTCTCTCTACTCCATCTCTCCCACTGCCGCCGGCGAACTCCTCCCCCACTTCCGGCGAAACCCTTACTCCCTCACTTCCGACGATTCTTATCTCCCTTCCCTTCCCCATCCACCGATTCACGCACGCCCACACCTTCCCATCCGTCTTCTCTCCCTTTTCGTCTCCCTCTATATCTCCCTCCCTCAGATCTGGTTTTTTCCGGCTAGATCTGAGCAAAACGCCATGGCCGCTTCAGCTTTAGACCTTATTCGTGAACACCTTCCACTGTTCCGGCCAAGGTTGACGATTCCGGTGATAGGAGTAATGGTTTAAAATTTGGGTGTTAATGGTAGGTTTTAGATTTGACGGTGGTGGTGGAATAATGGTTTGAATTATATACTATATATTATTCGAATACGAATACGAATACGAATATTCGGATATCAATTTCGAATCGAATACGAATCAAATTTTATATTCGAATAACAAACGAATACGAATACGAATCGATTTTAATATTCGAATACGAATCGAATACGATAATATTCGATTCGATTCGATTCGTTTACACCCCTAGGTGGGGGTAGTTCATTCTTCCACTCATCCTTATTTTTATTTCAAAACGACTAGCAACGGCGATGTACGGTGATTATATGATTATATGTAGCTATACATGTATTGAAGTAGTAAATCGAAATACTAAAGTGTGAATACTACTTTAATATTTCAAAATACTTCTAGAAATAAAATATTCGTAGTAAATTTATAACTTAAAGAACTATCATATTCAATACTCCCTCCGTCCCATTAATAACTTCACTTTTTGCCATTTTGGGTGTCCCATTGAAAGCTTCACCTTTCCTTTTTTGACAAAGAATTTTTACTATTCCCTCCACTCATTCTCTCTCCTACATTATTTTAATACTCACAACACCATTATAATTTATTATTCCCTTCACTCATTCTCTCTCCTATTTTCAAATTTCTCTCTCCTATTTTCAAATTACACTCACAACATTTTTTCTTCCCACCTATTTTCTTAATTTCCGTGCCGAAGTCAAAACGGTGAAGTAAATAATGGGACGGAGGGAGTATAAGATATTCCAATATAAAGACCCCAGATTAGTTACTCTTGATTGACAAGAAGGTTGTAGTCCAGTGGTTGACACTCCTCACTTGACACTCTTTATTTTTATTTATTAACTGTTTTTTATTAATTAATTTTATTTATTTTATTTATTTTTCATATTCATAATATTTATTTTTTATTAATAATCAAACTAAAAAACTTATTATTATAAGACGCAGGGGCGGAGCCAGGGGGCATGGGGGGGGGGGGCAGCGGCGGAAGTGCAGTGGAATTTTTTTTTTTTTTTTGCCCCCCCCCCATATTTTTTTGTTATATATAATTAACTTCAAGATTAACACCAGTGAGTGGTGCGGTTCAGCGGTAGAAGGGGTGAAGTTAAAGCCTTTGGTATTTCCTTTCAAATTCATGTTTGAGCCTTGCTACCTACATTTTCAATTAATTTTATTTGTCCTCCATCTTTGCTATTCTCTCTCTCTCTCCATTTCTTTCTCTTAACAATTTTGTTTTTTCTCTTTCTCCTAATTTTCTCACATTTTTTCAATCTTAATTAATTAGTTAGGCTTTTCCCATTTTTTTTGTTTTTGATTTTTCTTCCTATTATCCCAAGTTTAATTAGCAAACTTGATTTCTTTTTTGTACGAGTAATATATTTTAATAAATTGTTTGCGTTAAATACTTCAACATTATTTCAATCGTTCTTTGAATTACTTACTTTTATCATTTTTGTTAACTTTCTTAATTCTTTACATTTTTAACTAAAATACATTGTATTTCATGGATCTGACCCATTTTTTACTTGTCCGACCCGATTTTTTTTTTTTCGGGAGCGCTGTCCCCGAACCCCCGGGTAATCTTGCCCCCCCCCTCGGGCAATTCCTGGCTCCGCCCCTGATAAGACGTATACAATATTTTTTTATTAATGAATGATACTATTACTAGAGGAAAAGTCAATTTCTATTCTTTTATTCTTTAAGCTAATTTGTTTTTAATGTTCATCTTACCGTATTAGAACTTTAGATCCGTCTGTTTCCGTAAAATAACTTTTCGTTTGTTTAGCATAAAATAACTTGCGAAAAATAATTTTCTTTAAAATATTTTTCGGAAACTGAATTTCCTGTAAAATGTTTTCGAAAAATGAGATAAACATGTTTTCGGCTATTTGATAAGGAAAATATTTCTGAAAAAAAAATCATATGTTTAATGAAATTATTTTTCGATAAAAACACAATTTGAACCTCAAGATTCAGCTCAAACACAGTTAAAATACCAACAATTTTGTCTAAACCTATTGTATTGGTGTCATTAGTCTCCTTTATGACAACAACCTTTATGTTGAACCTTTCAGGTAAGGTTCTTAAGATTTTGCTCACTAGTCTGGTATTAGAGATAGACTCACCAATACCAATACTAGTACATTTATTAAAGATATCATGGATCATAACAACATAGGAAACAATGTCTTCTGTCTCCTCCATTCTAAAAATTTCAAATCTATTCATTAAGTCCTAAGTCTAGTGGATTTAACATTTGGAATCTCCTCATATTGCATTTGTTAGATATCCCAAGCATTCTTAGAAATACATTAATTGTGATAATCTTGTACATATTTTCAGAAACATGGCTGTAAATAGCACTCATTGCTTTAGAATTATAATTTGCAGAGGTGATTTTATCAAGGGTCCATCTTTCCTCAAGTTTTCTTTTAAAAATAGTTTCACCAATACCTGATGCAGGCTTCTTCTCCACAGTGGGAGGTTGACAAGCAACAAGTATGCGCATCCACGCTCTTTCATCAATTGATTTGATGTAGTTACACATCTTAGATGTCACGACCCTAATCTTAGGCACCATTTTAGCACATGTTGAGCACGTGGGGTTGGGGGGTTAGCATCTCATTTTATGCATTTTAAGTTATTTGTTGGTTTTATGTGCTCATTTTATACTTTGACAACTTATGTGAATTTTAGGATGATAATAAAATTAAGTTAATGATTTATTGTCTAAATAAAATAAATAGAAAATGTTGTAGTGAAATTATAATAATTGAAATCTAAATAAAAAGTTTATAAGTGTTGAGGTGCTTATGTGTCTAAGTTGAATCCTAAGGTTGTTAGTTGTATTGTCTAAGGTGTTAGAGGAGCTAAAGTGAAACTTTGTTTAATGTTTATCTCTCAAAATTTCATGGGAAGGCATTTTAACTAAACCCTCATCCTCATTCCTCTGTTTGAAGAAAGAAAAGCCAAAACCATAACTCTTCCTTCCTAAATTCATATCAAATCAACCGTTGTGTCGTTTTTCAATCCGTTCACGTATTATTGTTCGTGGAGTCGAGGAGATCGTATCTATCCGGGAAAAAAATTTCTTATTTTCAAATTATTTCGATAAGTTATTATGATTCCCTTCCTTTTCTTGCTCATTCCATGTTAAATTGAATTTTGTTGTTGTTTAAATGGTTTTTGGTATTTTTGAAACCTTGTTATTTGAATTGGAATGGTAGTGGAAGGATATGAAATGAGTTGGTTGTAGAGTGATGATTTAAGTTGAAGAACTAGTGGTATAATTGATGTTAAGATGCTAATGGCTTAAGTGGAAGTGTTACATGTGGTCTTAATTCATTTTCTTTGGGTTTGGAAAGCTTATAAATGGTATTGGTATACTTCACTTGGGTTGGAATGAGCATGGAATGGTTTGGTAAGCATGGATGGTAGTGAAGTTTGGTACCTGTTTTATGACTTAAGAAACATAGGAACTAAGTTGATAACATTTTGGGTTGGTCTTGCTGAAGGTTGCAGCTCTGTTCTGATTTTCTGGGGAAGGGCACGAGTCGTTTCCTGTGGCACGAGTCGTCCCTTCAGATTGGAAGAGTCGTGCTCCTTAGGACGAATGTATCAGAGGGGATGTTAAGGTGGCACGAGTCGTGCCCTGCCCTGTTGACTCTGAACCATTTTTCAAGCCTTAGAAACCTAATCTACCTAGTATATAATTAAACCCTCTTTGACTATGATTAAAGTACAACACTTTAGCTATCCAATGGTGTCTTAACATGTCAAAATGGATAAGAGGAAGGGATTTAAATATTGTTCGGAATATGGTTGAAAGGCTTGATTTGCAACTTAACCAAAGTTATTCAAACTTGGAAATTTGATCTTGAACCTTTATAGAGGTTACTTATTGTTGTATATTGAACATGTAGGGCTTGTTGGTTATACATTGTGCCTTACTTGATTATATATTCATGGTTTCTGATTCAAATAGTGTATGAAATGTATGTTGAACTATTGTATTGGTTTAAACATGAGTATGAATACCATGTTGTATTTTGTTATCCCTTTGGTGGATTTCTTTTCAAGTATCTATTATGTGCTTGAATGTGTTTCAATCAGCTGATGTTTAGAGGTATAATGGAATACGATCAATTATGGAAATTGTTCTATAAGGTGATCGGATTACATTATACTGTGACATCGTCCCCTTATCGCGGCCACAGATCAAGGGGGTTATAGCTTCTGTATTGAGCCAAAAGCCTTACAGATAGCTAGTATCTTATATGGTTCTCTGAAAAATGAGCCTTATAAGATGTGAATATGCCTAAGCAGTTCACAAATGAGTGGAGTTTTACTCCCGACGTTGTACGACTTATTGTTCAGACGGGAAAGATAAATCAAGGTAACGAAATGTGTTTACCGTTTTACCAATGTGTTATGAGCAACCTTGTTATGTGTTGCATTTTACTTGGCATATTGTTGCATTCATAATAGCTTATTGAGATTTATTCTCACCCTTCTTCCTTTAATGTTTTAGATCGCACTGAGACAGGCGGACCGACCCAGTGAGGATGGAAAGGAGTTTGGACGTTGTCTTTTTGGGGTTGTCAGGGTATGTGTATGTTGGTGGTTGGAAGTTGTATTTTGGTGTAGTTCCCTTGTGGAGTTTGTATATAAACAACTTTGGTTCAACTTTACATTTGTGATATTTTGTAACTAAAATATGTTGTCTATTTTCAAGGTTTGTTTATAACTTTCCTCCAAGTAGAGAGGTTTTAAGTTAGTTTTGTAATGAAAATGTTAAAGTTTGTTTTCTTTTCAAGTTAAGTCAAAGTTTTAAAAATTCAGGTGGTTTTTAATAGTAAGGGGACCCTCCCGCTCGGGGGACGAGCTAAGGTTCCGGGTCGGGGTCCCCACAATAGACTTCCAAAAATTGTAATTGGTACCATCCAAGACTGGATGTTTGTTTTGATGATTTTGACATTCCATTATGACTACACTTTCTGGATCAACACAAAGTAATATGTCGAGAGTTGACTCTGATAGCAATTGAAAGTTTAGTGTATCTAGGAAATCAGTTCAACAGAACAGATCACGAATGTGAGTATAGATGTGAGTTACAACTGTTCACACATTCACCAATAAGCAGCGGAATAAAATAAAAGAACACAAAGAATTAAACGTTTACTGGTTATATCTCATCAAACCAAGGCTTTAAGCCCATAAAGGTTTTCACTATTAAAATCTGTTTTACAAAAGAAAACAAGAATAAGTGAAACAAAAACATTAAAATACTAAAACAAGTTCTAACAAACTTTTAAACCAAGAACAATCTTCCTTTCCCAAGGAGAGGCTATTCTAAACAGAAGTAGAACAAAGAACTTGAAAGAAATCTAGATGTGAGCTCGAATTTAAGTAACAACCTTACTCACAACCTAAAAATATGTCTTGAATCCGTGAATAACAAAAGTTTTTCTCTTCAAATGAATTCTTAATACATGTCTTCTCAATGTGTCGAGGTATTGTATTTATATGCAACTTTGACAAGTTATTCAATCAGTCAAACTATTACTTATTTGATTCAATACAACTTTTATAAGGAAACATAGATTGACACTTATAATGAAAGAGATTTGTTAGTAATATTATTCATATTCTAAATATAACATAATATATTTACATGTTTAAAAGACTTACCAATTATATTCGAATAGAGAAATCAATATTATATAAAAACTCACTCTTTAAGACTTCCCAGTTTTTCTCGACTAATCAACATTTGTATTAGGCTCCGTTTGTTTGTCGTGAAATGTTTTTCGGAAAACATTTTCCCAATTTTTCGGTGTTTGGTAAGCACCGAAAAATGTAGAAAATGTTTTTCCCCATTTCCACCATAAAATGACTTATGAATTTTTTCTAAGTAAAACATTTTTCGAAAAATGGTAACACCCTCACACACCTAACTTTTCATACACCCCCACGTTACCCACCCCACATCAACCACCACGTACCCCATCCACTCATAAAAAAATATTTATATTCAAATTAGATTTTACCATTCTCCCCCCTCCTCACCCAACTCCCACCCCACTGCCCCCCACCCCACTCACCAACACCCCTTACCCCCACCCCCCTCCCCTCCCCCTCGGGTAAAAAAAAAATTAATCATTTAAAATTTATTTTTAACAATTCCCCACCCCACTCCACTCACCACCACCATCCCTGCTCTCCCCATCCCTGATTCCACTCAATTTATCTCAAATTGTGTTTTATCGAAAAACATTTTCATTTAACATATGAATTTTTTTTCGAAAAATATTTTCCTTATCAAACAGTCGAAAACATGTTTATCTTATTTTTAGGAAAACATTTTCATTTTTTGAAAAATATTTTACAGAAAATTATTTTTTTTAAGTTATTTACTCGAAACAAGCGGAGCCTTAGGTCCCGTTTGGTTCGTGGTATTTGGATGGAATCCAATGGAATTGAAATAGTCAATTCCGTTGATCAATTCCTTTGACGTGTTTGATTTAAGTTTGCAAAAATTTTCATTCCAATGGAAGGCTGAATTCCTTTGATTAAAGGAATTGAGCATTCTATAAAAAAATGAAAAGAATGCCGAATTCCTTCGGGAATGAAATTCAAAAAAAAAATTATGACCAAAATACCCCAAAACCCAAATCACTCCTACCTACCCCACCTACCCCCACCCCCTGCCTACCCCACCCACCCAGCTCCTGCCCTACCACCCCACTTACCCCCTCCCCCCGCAAAAAAAAATAAAAAAAATTTACTCATTATGCATACCTCTGCCTACCCCACCCACCCAGTCCCTGCCCTACCACCCTCACCTACCCCAACCCCCCTTTAATTTTTTTTTTTTACTCATTTTGCATGCCCCCTGCCTACCCCTCCCACCCAGTCCCTGCCCTACCACCCCCACCTACCCCAAGCACCCTCCAAAAAAAAAATTTTTTTTTTACTCATTTTGCATACCCAATCCCTGCCCTAACCCCCACCCTCCCACCAAAAAAATTAATAATTTTTTTGCTCATTTTTCATACCCCTGTCTATCCCACCCCACTCCCCTTTCAAAAAAAAAAATTTTTTTTACTCATTAATTTTTTAAAAGAAGGGTAAATTGGACATTTTATATGCTTTCATTACATTCTTATAATTTGTATTTCAAACTGAACATGATTTGTTAAGAAATTGAATGACAATTTCATTCCATTTCGTGCCAATCAAATGAAGAAATTTGACAGTTTTTTTTCCATTCCAATTTTTTCAGAAATTCAATTTCATTGATCATTTCATTTTTTTCATTTTTTTTTCCATCGAATCAAACGCTAAGATTGCCTCGGAATTACCTTTCACACACGTCCAACCCTGGTAGCTTCAAAAGGCGGCAGCTGAAACTTGTCACTCAATACCTTTGTGTTGGGAACTGTGGCTAAGTTGTATGAAAAATAAATTGACCACCTTAGATTTTTAGGTAAATTACAATGTTTGCACTTGCACTTTGAACGTTAGATATATTGACCTTCTACTTTTTTTATTTATTAAACTATATCCCATAGCAAGAGAAAAGCAAACGGATCAAACCCAATACCTCACGCAAAGTGCGAAACTTGACAATTACCTCTGAGCCCTATAGAAACATATTAACCTTCTACTTTATGAATGTAGAAAGTGAGATTCAAGAAAACCATATTACCTCATTAAAAATTAATGTAACTACACCCGCAATTGTAAATATAATTTTATATTTGACTTTTATAATCAATGAAATTAAAGTTCAATCTGATGCTGCCAAAAATATTCAATCAGTCTAAATCCAGCGGTCGGTTGTACTCCAACGATTGAATAACCTGAAAAAGAAACAATAAACGTAAACTAAGCTGAGGCTTCTCCGACGAAGGCCCTCCAACGTGAGAGTAAGTGTATGTTTATAGAGAGAGAAATCAAATTGACATAGTTTAGAGTAAAAAAGTTAACGTACCAAAATATGTGAATTATGGCTTGTATTTATAGGTTTAGCAATGTAGAATTCATGTTGAATTGAATTGCTAAGAGATAAGATATGAATCCTAGGAGGATTATATCTGCTGAGAAGTCCTTGTTGAACCTGAATTTGTATAGAGAGTGCATAACTGTAACTCTGCACGAACGCCGAGATGCCCCCTTTCTCGTCATACGTAGCCTGACTGACTTACGATGAGTCGGGGAAGGGATAAGAGAGCTGAAAAGCTAACCAAGATGGTTGATAGCCGAGGAGGCCTCCTCGTCGTCAAGGGATATCATATCGGCCTTGGAGGGAGGTTTCCTCGACACTTGAGTTGGGTCTTGATCATTTCACCTGTTAAGCCTTGATCGGCCTAGTGAATGACAAGATAGAGAGTACGAGGAAGCCCATGCTTCACCTCGCATCTGAGACTTGATGGATTATATTTAGGTCCAATCCACTTGGGCCTTACCTGAACATGTCCATGTTCATATCTCGATTTATACTGTTCACAATCTATTGTTACAAAATAACTTTTTACATAAAATTTTTAAAATTTATATTGATACTAATATTTTTGGCGGCGTAAATATGTTTTAGTAAAATGAAAATTTATTTGTCCATGTTAAATTTTAAACTTTGTTATTGATATTTTTTTACTGGTGCATTAATAACAATTTTGAAATTTCGTGAATTTTTTCAATGTTTAATTAAGTAATTTAAAAACATCAAAATCCATAATACACCTATAACTTCTTACTTCCCCGGCCCGAATCCAACAATTGAAGGTTAAGGAGATGACCATAACTCACAAAAGTATAAAGGGGCCACGTGAAATTCATTCAAGTACAAGGGAGATAATTGTAACTATTAGTACGGACTTTATATACCGCGGAGTCTCGGCCTGCATCTCTGCAATTTGTAATACAGAAACCCGCGCTTGACGCAATCCACATCCACCACCTTCCACATTCCGGCGAAAACCCCCGGCATGATGAATGGCGGCGAATCAGAATTCTCAGTTTATCAAGCTCTGGCGGATCGGTGTCTGAGTTTGGAGGCGAGTCATTCCAAGCTCAAAGAGCAGTTCGATGTACACTTGCAAGAGCAAAGCACTAAGAAATTGCAGCAAGAGGAGGCGGCAGGATCCAGCGCCGTGGGTTTGGTTCTCAGTTCCAGAGTTTCTTCCTCGGGAATTGTGTACCGGAAAGTTTTGGATCGCATGGGACATGCAGTTTACGTGACCAGACCTGAGTCCGGAGAGATAATTTACTGGTAAATCAGGATTTTTCATTGATCGATCTGTTTTTTGTTTTTTCAATTATTCTTATCTCAATTCAGTATTTATTGTAGATTTATTTGTTTTCTGTTGTGGAAATTTATTGATAATAATTTTCACTAAGTTGATACAATCAAACAGTTAAGTTTAATGTGGTCTGGTTTCTGAAATGACTGTGTTGATTTTGACTCACAGTTGATCGTTTCACAATATGATACCACGTCCGTCCCAAAATTGATTTCCATTTTCGTTCTTGATAAAAGGGCAAACCCCGGTGCGCCAAGCGGGGTTGGGAGAGGGAACCATTTGCTAGAGTTTTCCAATCCCCTCCTGACAATTGCTAAGAGGTTGTTCGCCAAGGTTCAAACCCGTGACCTTATGATCACCAAATGAGCAATTTAACCGTTTGATCAAAAAACAAAAATAGACATTCATTTTGGTATGGTACAGAAGAGTACATTACTTAATAACTCCACATTCTCGACAGTTTGGTGCAAACTATAGTTACATACATAATACATGAGTTTGGACTTTGGAGTAAAATGCTAAGGAACCCAGTATTTGTCAATTGCTATGGACTTTCAAAATGGATAACTAAGTTGATTAAGTGAGGGATATTAGATAATAATAAAAAAATTGCATTATGTAATGGGATGAATTCTAGGTGGGATATGTGCTTGTTTCCAGTCTATCGTGGGTCTATGCACTAGTACATAAGATGTTTGAGAAAAGTACCTTGGTGGGATATATGCTTGATTGTAGATATTGTTGCCATTTTTTTGACTTACTCGAACTATCTCCAGCTGAGGGTTAGAAAAGGTTTTTTTATTTATTTAATTTTATAAAAAATTCCCTGCACGTAGAAATACATGATTTCTTCTTGTCAACGATTGCCAAATTGAACAACGAACTATCATGGGAAGATTGAAGATGGTTTACTTTATGAACTGCTTGCTAGTATAGCACATCACTTCCCATATAAGTTCACAGAAAACTTTTGCATTCAGGAGTCGCCCGGCGGAAAAACTCTATGGTTATAAAGAATCTGAAGTTCTTGGACAAAGAGCTTTGGAAGTCTTTAGTGATGAAGAACATCATGTGCCTGCAGAGAGGATCATGGGAAGGTGGAGCACTGGTCAATCTTGGTCAGGTCAGTTTCCATTTAAGAAGAGATCGGGTGAGGTATTCATGGCTTTAGTGACAAAAAGCCCATTATATGAGGACGGTGAGCTTGTTGGAGATATCATTGTTTCAAGCGATGCTGCTGTATTTAATAAAATAAACTCAGAAAACCTGATGTCCAATGGTCAAAATAGAGTACGGGGGTTAAACTTGAAAAGGATTCAGTGGCCTCCACAGCCACAAATTGCATCGTCTGTATCCAATCTGGTGCTTATTTATTAGTTACCCTTGTAACTTATTCCTCTTTTCTTTTTCTTCATCTTCTTGAATTTTGTCTTGTTTTTATCATATCAAATTTAGAAGTATTTACACTTGTACATTGAACCAATCAGGTGTCAAAAGTACTACCACGGAAATGGGGAGATGAGTGCACAACTTCTGGAGACGGAGAGGTACAGGAACCTCTAGATGTAACATCAGAAAAGCCGCCAAAAACTGTAAGCCTCAATTCTTGGAATGTACACTTTTATGTATGTTGAAAGTGGCTTCTAAAAGAAATTCTTGTTGTTTGTAGCCTGTGAAGCCTACTTTTGGATCTTTCAGTTTACACACTGTGAAGAAAAGATTTGGCGGAGAAAGCTCTGCCAAGGATGAGTCTACATCCGAATCTGCGTAAACTTCTAAACTTGTAAATATCCTTCCAATACTATGTCTTGCTTGTATCTTCGATGAATTCAAATATATAATGAGATGATCAAGTACCTGTAACATAGGCGGAGCTACCTTGAGTATAAGGGGGGAAGCTGCCCCTCTCTAATTTTGGAAAGTGCTAATTTTCTCCCTTGTAAATTTAGAAGGTATGATATTTTACCAACAAAATCATAATTTTATCAATTTTTTCCCCGTTTCTGAACGAAATTTTTTTTGCACTACATAACATTTTTGCCCCCATTTACGCAAAATTTATACTTCACCATATAATGTTTTATCCTTGTAAATTTTTTGCCCCGTTCATCTTAACTCATAGCTTCGTCACTGACCTGTAACTAATTATTTGGGTACGCTGTAGGCAGTGAAAGTATTATCAAAGCTAAGCAGGAGTCTGGCCAGAGAGGAGGATAATAGTATTCGGCAAAATGGCTTCAACAATGGTTCTCTTGGCAACAATACAGGGAATGTTTCAAATCATCGTACAAGTTCAACACCAGACGCAAAACTATGTGTTATTGATGCTGAGTATGAAAAACATGTAACCCACGAAGGCACTTCTATTTCTGCATCCAAACGAATATCAAATAAATGCACAAACAGTTCTAGCTGTAATTAGAGACTTACTTTCTTGAATCCTCTACACGAGAGGTATGGGTGTCCTTATTAGGAATATAATATCATAATATTATATTCAAGTATATATTGTTATATACAGTATAGTTTAGGAAACTCATCCTGGTATTAGATTAGGAAGATTGTATAGATCTAGAAACCTTATAGGAGATTACCTCTTCCCATTGTAACCCTATAAATATGTACCTCTAACAACATAATCAATTGAAGTATTCATATCAATTCTCTCTCTCTCTCTCTCACTCTCTCTCTCTCTCTCCATGTATGAATTGACTTCGTCTATCATCATTTATTCTAATAGTCCTGAACTAACCCAAACTTTTATCAGTTGACTATACCAGGACAGCTTGATGAAAGAGAGTTCGAGCAAGATGCAGTTCATCGACAGGCAGATTCTAAACGATCTACTAGCTCAGACGAGAGTGGCAGTGGTAACAATGGAACTTCAGTAGCGAAAGGCGAAAACTTGGTTGCTGATATTGAAATTCGTTGGGAAGATATAAGTTTTAGGGAGGAAATTGGACAAGTTAGAGCTGATTTGTTACACTGTTGGTCTTCTGTTCTTAAGCACATATTCATGAAACATATTTGACAGAAGGGAAGGATTCCTATACAGTGGTAGACTATATCCATTAGACTGGGTAGCTCTATTATTCAGTGTGTTTGTGTGTGTGTGCAGACACAAACACTTACATGATCTCTTCTACTTGTTTGATCAGATATACTCCCTCCGTCCCAAAATGAATGTCCAAAAAAATTTCAAATTGCTCTAGACGAAGAGCAATTTTTTTTTTTTTTGGACATTCATTTGGGGACAAAGGGAGTAGGTTTTAACAATTCTTTCATTTCAGGCTCTTTTGCTTTGGTCTACCGTGCAATTTGGAAGGGATCGGTACATTTCTAACTAGAAGTTGGAAGTTTGTCATGTTTTTATTCGATTAACAATGATTCAAACATTTGTTAACTGAGATGTAACTCTTTATTCTTGTTTGTTTATCAGGATGTTGCAGTGAAGGTTTATTTTGGAAATCAATATAGTGAGGAGACTCTGGTTGACTACAAAAAAGAGGTGTTTGGAAATATCATATTTCACTCTGATTGTCTTTCCTTTTTTATGAAAAAGAATTTTAAAATAAAATCATTCTGCAATTTAAATATGCATATACTTCAGGTTAATATAATGAGAAGACTCAGGCATCCAAATGTATTGCTGTTTATGGGGGCAGTATACTCGCCTGAAAAACTTGCCATGGTTACTGAGTTCTTACCAAGGTAGTACCATATCTTTTATTCGTTATTTACAAAATATGAGTAGTAATTACCGTTTACTCCCTCCGTCCCATTTATAGCTTCATCATTTTGAGCATGACACGCAAATTAAGAAAAAAGGTTAGCGGAGAAAGTGTTGTGAGTATAAAAGTAAAATAGGAGAGAGAATGAGTGGAGGGAATAGTAAAGTTGATTGGTGTTGCGAGTATAAAAGTAAAGTAGGAGAGAGAATTAGTGGGTGGAATAGTAAAGATTATTTGTCATTTTAGGAAAGGTGAAGCTTTTAACGGGACACCCATTTTGACAAAAGGTGAAGCTTCCAATGGGACGGAGGGAGTATTTGTTAGACCTTTAAGATTAACAATAACAAGAGGTTTACCTAACTTTGCGTATATCATCAGGGGAAGCCTTTTCAAAACACTTCACAAGAGTGGTCAATCTTTAGATATCAAATGGCGGTTGCGTATGGCCCTAGATGTTGTGAGTTTATGACAGATCTCCTTAGCTGCGTTATTACTCCCTCTGTCCATAATAAATATCGCATTGACTTGTGAACGTTTTTAAGGAATGTGCTTTATTTGTTTACGCATCGCTTGTGCAATGGTAAATTTGTACTAAGTGTATTTTCTTCTTTAGAAACAGGACATTTATAGGGACGGACCAAAATAGAAAGTGTGACACTTATATTGAGACGGAGGGAGTATTATTTTATGGGTTTGTGTTAGTGTCGGGAGTCAAAACCTTTATTCACCTTTATCCTTAACGTCGCTGCAGCTTCCTTCTGCCAACATCTAAGGTGGCTAAAAAAGTGACTATTCTGCCTACTTGCTTTCCTCTCCGGACCTCTAATAAAGCTAAGGAAGTTGAAAACTGCCATTGATGAGCCAGTGGTTACCAGTTGATTTGGCCAGTCCTGCTATATTCTGATAGTCCATCTAAAGACTGGGCCGAGGGACTTCCGACCTCTCTTAATCCTAGGAGTGAAAGGCTGCCCACTAAAGATCATCTTATACAAGTCCTTTTTTCTTTGGCCTTAGGCAAAAGGAATGAACTATTTACATCATAGAAATCCACCTATAGTTCACAGAGACCTGAAATCTTCAAATCTTCTTGTTGACAAAAATTGGACAGTGAAGGTATTGTTTTCTGAATAATGTTTTCAACTAGTTTGTAAATTTGGTTTTCCAGTTCTTTGGACAAGTCACATTAATGTAGCTATATGCCAGGTTGGGGATTTCGGCCTCTCAATTTATCTTCTTCTCCTAGAATTTATTTTTCTTGATAACACGTCTCAAGCCAATAAAATTTGTTAATTATGTTTTTTTTTTACTTTTCTGATTCTTGACCACTACGTTATTGCTATTTTATTGCAGCCACATTGGATGGCACCTGAAGTGCTTCGAAATGAACTGTCAAATGAGAAGTAAGTCTAAAACGGTCATGAGCAAACTTGAAAACTTTTTGGACATTCATTTTGGCACGGATGGAGTATGTCAAAGCTTATATATTTCCCTTTTTCGTGTAGATGAAAGGCCGGGATGCTATTCTTTGCACTGTTTTTCTTTAGAGGCATTTACAAAAAACTACTTTAGAAAGATGGAAATTACAAAAAAAAAAACACATAAGTTCGAAATTACAAAAAAAAAAAAATTGGTTTTTTTTTTTATCAGTTTTGGTCAAACAACTGATAGTTTCAGTTATCAGTTTTACAACTGATAACTGAAATTATCACTTGTTTGAACAACTAATAACTGAAATTATCAGTTGTTTGACCAAAATTGATTAAAAAAAACAAAAAAAAAGTTTTTTGTAAAAAAAGAAAAAAAAAATACTCCCTCCGTCCCACCTCAATTGATCCACTTTCCTTTTTGGGACGTCCCACCTCAATTGATCCATTCCTTAAATGGAAAGTTTTCCATATATTTATACCCTTATCATCTCCATATATTTACAAAAAAACCATTCATTATACCCACTTTAACTTACTATTCCTCCCACTCATTCTCTCTCCTATTAAATATTTTTAACTTTTACATTCTCTCTCCTATTCCCTACCACACATTTAACTTTTACATTCCCTCTCCTCTAATTTCTACCCACTTTAATAATTTTTCTTAAAAACCGTATCCCACCTCAATGGACCAATTGAGGTGGGACGGAGGGAGTAGTTTTTTGTAAATGCCATATTTTTTAGTGAGTTTTTTGTAATAAACCCTTTTCTTTCTTTATGTATGGATTCCAAATTACTGATATATTTTGGCACGGAGGGAGTATGTCATAGCTTATAATTGCAAGGAAAGAAAAATGAGTTACAATAAAGCAAATAATGTTTTCGCTTATACAGTTGTTATTTATTTATTTTTTTTCCACTACACACACACACACACATGCACGCACAGAAGCGCCTAGTAGATAAATCATAGGGAGAGAAAGCCTTCCCTCTAACTTTTTGGGGGTTGAACCCATGACCTGCAGGTTGGAAGCCATAAGCTCAAGTCAGCAGGCCAAATCCCCATGTTTGTTATTCTATCCATGGGCCTGCAGGTCAGATGTCTTCAGTTTTGGCGTAATCCTCTGGGAACTAATAACAGAATCCATCCCATGGAAGGACCTTAATTCTTTACAGGTGCCATCTCTATCTCAAAGCCTTCTTTCCTTTTCTTTATTTTTATTCTCTGTGTAGAGAAAATATCTCCGGACAAACTGCTTGGAATTTGTGGAAAATCCTTGCAGTTTTGAGAGCGCAGAAATAATGACACTGTTTGCAGTTCTAGGTACAACTCCCTCTTACCCAAAATGAATGTCCAAAAAACTTTCATTTTGGGACGGAGGGAGTAGTATTTAAGTTTACACATTATATCCTAGAAATGAACACTAGACCTCGTACGGAGCAACATAAGCCTGGACTTTGCAGAAATTCGGGTTCTAGTTTTATATTGTCATTTCGCTTTCAAGAAAAACCACATTTATTGTTATTTTTCTTAACAAATCGAAAATGATGATGGTTGGAATTCGCTTGACTCTTTTTTTTTTTTTTTTTTAAAGAGGATCAACATATGTTTTCATACTCTCTCCATTGGTGACTCGAACTCGGGACCTTTGGTCTCAAGTGAGGAGTGACTACGACCAGGCTACAACCTTCTTGTCGAATTCGCTTGACTCACTAACTTGTAATATACCTGAATGTTGAAAGGTGGTTGGAGTAGTAGGCTTCATGGATCTTCTTGTCGAATTCGCTTGACTCACTAACTTGTAATATACCTGAATGTTGAAAGGTGGTTGGAGTAGTAGGCTTCATGGATCGTAGATTGGACTTACCAGAAGGCCTTGATCTGTCCTTGTCCTCCATTATCCATGATTGCTGGCAAAGGTGTGTTTTTTTAGTACCCGATATTTGCATTGAATTCTACTTGGAATTAAATAAAGCTCGTCGTAACCATGGATGCATTCTCCCCCCCCACCCCCCCCAAAAAAAAAAAAAAAAAAAAAAAAACAGCAATGCACAACTTCGGCCATCGTTCAAAGAGCTTATCCCCCAAGGGTAGCAGACTTGATCAACAAAGCTCCAGGTGTACCTGCTCGTAAAACCTCAACTCACTGCACCCTTTTGTATGATTTGTAATTGCAACTAAATATTGTACTAAAATTGGAGTATTATTTTTAAGTTCTGCAACTAATGCCATAAGTCCAACCTGATCTAGGCCGGCCCAAAGGCAGAATTTCACTATTCTGATTTACTCCCGAGATCCATTGAATTAGTTTATGTTGCACTGTGAACATTTTTTTTTCACGCAATCACCTGCACCACTTTTTGTATCATATTGTGTTCTACAGATGATTAAACAGTTATGAGTTATTAATGCTGACATCATCATGATATCGTTATTAATGCATGACAGTACTGTGGTAGACAATGTGGTAAATAAAAGTAGTAAAAGTGATCTCGACTCTCTTTTTACGCCCACTTTCGAAATTCGGGACCAATGCAATTGAAATCAACAACAGTTGATTTTCGATAAGTTTTGATCCGTTACTCACTAATTCGCACAACCCAACCCACTAATTACCCGACCCGACTCTATTAAGTTAGCAGGTTGAAACGGGTCACCCTTCTCAACCCGTCAAACTTAACGGGTCGACCCAACTCGTTTCAATATAAATAGCCAAAATTAATGAATATAAGGCATCCGGACAAAAAAAATAAAAATGAGTCGACCCGTCTCGATCATGTCTAACCAATCCGTTTCAACTCGCACCATTTAATCCGTCAATCTAAACAGTTTGTTGCGGGTTGACCCACTAACCTGTAACAACCCAACTCAACCCGCACAACTATTAGGCCTAGATCCGTTGAATTAATTTATTAAAATAGAGTAGCATTGTACTACGTTTTTTACACACACTTCCACCACATTATTTATGAAAGATTAAACCATTGGTATAGCCAAATTGCTGTGAAGTCCTCAGGTCCAAATCTTGTATCCTCAGTGTGGGGAGTTCAAATCTTGACAGTTTTTTAGTGATGTGGAGCAGCCAATCTATTGGTGTTGTGGAGCAGCCGTTTGGTGATGTGGAGCAGCCAATTCATTGGTGTTGTGGAGCAGCCAAGTAATTGTCTTGTAGGAGGGCTCCCTTGGGGCTCTGGAGTATAAGGAGTGCTGCCACCTGTTTGTATTAGGTGTATAAGACATCACTGCGATTTACCTCCGCCAAGCATCTTGAGGGCGACTGCAGTGGTGCAGTCTGCGATTAACTGGCGAAGCAAATAAAAAAAAAAAAAGAAAAGGGGAATGGCCCTGGAACTAATTCTATACCCTGATTGGTCAGTTTCAAAATGCACATAAATAGCAACCTAATTGCCGTCTTAGATCGACCTCCCTACTCAGATCTTCAGCTCCCTCCCTAGTCCCTGCCCTCATTTAATTATACCCACATAAAAGTCAACCATTTAAAATCCACTTAATAACTGTCATTTTAAGACTACCCACGGTGGTTTCATCCCACTCCCACATTTCATTTAACACTTTTTACACTTTTTCTTATCCACCTAATATTTCATCTACCCATTTCATCTACCCCCACTCCAATGGTTAACTTAAATTAAATTTCAACTCCTTTCAACTCATCATTCTATACCCCACCACTTTTATTTTATTTATATTCTCTGTTTTTGAAAAGTGAGTGTTTTTTTTTTGTGTCCAAATCAAATGAAACTTATATCAATTTGTAGGGAAAAAAAAATGATGAATTTTGGTGAAAAAAAATTTAAAAAAAATAATAATTTACTAGGTAATAATTCAGCCCAAATTGAAAACTAAGTATTTTTTTTTTGTGTCCAAATCAAATGAAACTTATATCAATTTGTAGGGAAAAAAATGATGATTTTTGGTGAAAAAAAAATTAAAAAAAATAATAATTTACTAGGTAATAATTCAGCCCAAATTGAAAACTAAGTATTTTTTTTTGTGTCCAAATCAAATGAAACTTATATCGATTTGTAGGGGAAAAAAATGATGAATTTTGGTGGAAAAAATTAAAAAATAATAATTTACTAGGTAATAATTCAGCCCAAATTGAAAACTAAGTATTTTTTTTTGTGTCCAAATCAAATGAAACTTATATCAATTTGTAGGGAAAAAAATGATGAATTTTGGTGAAAAAAATTAAAAAAATAATAATTTACTAGGTAATAATTCAGCCCAAATTGAAAACTAAGTATTTTTTTTTTGTGTCCAAATCAAATGAAACTTATATCAATTTGTAGGGAAAAAATGATGAATTTTGGTGAAAAAAAATTAAAAAAATAATAATTTACTAGGTAATAATTCAGCCCAAATTGAAAACTAAGTATTTTTTTTTTTTGTGTCCAAATCAAATGAAACTTATATCAATTTGTAGGGAAAAAAAATGATGAATTTTGGTGAAAAAAAATTAAAAAAAATAATAATTTACTAGGTAATAATTCAGCCCAAATTGAAAACTAAGTATTTTTTTTTTTGTGTCCAAATCAAATGAAACTTATATCAATTTGTAGGGAAAAAAAAATAATGAATTTTGGTGAATTTTTATTTTTATTTTTAAATCATTTATTATGAGATAATTGAGCTTAAATAATTGGGTGAAAAATGATAAAATACGGACCAACGGAACATTGACACATGGCAGTTTAAAAAAAAAAAATAAATACACTTTCAACCGGGATGAAACTTTTCATCCCACCAATTAATTCAACCCACTTTCAACTAACCATTGGACTACCTCGGCTGAATGAATTCCATTTCATCTCTTATTTCATTCTACCATTGTAGGTAGTCTAAGAGTTTTTATTAATTAAAAAAATGTAACTGTTGTCTTAAATTTATAAAGCAAATACAATATTATTTTTATTAATAATCTCTCTCATACATTATATGAAATAAATAAATGTGACGGGCTAGGTCCAGCGACCAAACCCAGTTATTTAAGTATTATTATCACCATATTATTTGTGGGTCGCCCCAGTTATTATCAGGCCCAAGGCCCATCAGCGAGATCAGTCGACCTAGCTCCTTGTCCGACCTCCGTGGTCCCGACCTAACTAGCGTCCGACATACGATCCATATCTCATTCGGGCATTACCCGATCCTGTCCATTAGTCAGGTAGACCTAGGCCCATGCAGGCGACTACGACCTACAGAACGTACGTCGACCTACAGAGTCTTAGCGTATTTACAACTCTTTCCTTAACAAACTCCCTACAAATCAGGAGTTATATATGGGCACGATTATATTCACGATCCAATCCGTGATTTAAGGGATCTCATACAATCCTACTACAATTACAACTCTTACAACGCCTATAAATACTTCACAACATCAACCGTTCAAAGATAATCGCTATTTGTTATTCTGAATTCATTGTTCTTTATAACTTATAAGCTCTCAAATTCTCCATACTTACTCTCACGCCCGAGGGTATTCGTCGGAGACCATTCCGGCTGGTCGTGGGTTCTGATTTCAGGTCAAAAGCTATGTGATTAATCTTGTGGCTGGACGGAGATTGATTGCATCACGATTTCTGTAGCATCAGTTTGATTCCATTGCCGGGAATCGTAAGCTTTTTTGACCTCGAAATTTAATCAGGGAGTAATATGGCTCAAGACGGACAGACTGCATCATCTTCCGGTGATCCAACTCTCAGTTTGACAGTAAGGAACGCTGGGGCTGGCACTGGAAACAGGACCACTGATCTTCCTCCTCCTCCTCCGCCAGGCAATCCTCATAGGAGGGCCACCCGGCCTAACAGTGTGGCCAATAGCAGAGGTTTGCCCGATAACAGAAGGGAGAAGAGGCCTATGGCCGAGTCAGAAACCCAGCCACCTCCAAAGCGCCAACTGGTAGGTCGAACGGTTGGAGGCGACCAAGTGGGTCCCTCAACCAATAACCCCAGTAGGAAGGAGATGCTACTGGAGCGAGCTAGAATTTTGCAAGAACAACTGGAGATGCCAGACTCTCCAGATCAGAATGATAAGAGATCTCATAGAGCTGCTTCCTCCCAAGTCTCTCACAGGCAGCTGTAAGTACCCAAATCTGGCTCATGCCTTCCGGTTAAGTTTCCCGGCAATTCCGGCAAGTTTCCCGGCAATTCCGGTAAGTCTTCCGGTAATTCTCCGGACTTTCCTAGGGTTCCGGAACAATTCCGGAACTGTTCCAAATCATCTAAGGGAAAAAGGGACTACTTGGAGCCAAAGAAACACGTTTTTCTTTTATATGAAATTCCTTCTAGAAGACTGCCACCTTGCATGTTTCTAGAAGGAACTGCATGTGGCTCCTTATGTCGTGCGACATAACCAGCCAGGGAGAGTTCTAGAATCATGCCACCTTGCATGTTTCTAGAAGGGAAACGGTTATGGCTTGTTATGTCGTGCGACATAACAAGCCCATGCAAAAGTGTCTCTATAAATAGAGGCCTTCACCTCTCATTTGGGACACCTTTTCCACCCCTCAGTCTCCCTCTATAGGGAATACGTCCAGGAAGCATCCCCTCTCCTCACAATCCTCCCAAATCAATCCCAAATCAATCCCACACACACTTCCCACACACACACACTTCCATACACACCAAGAACCAAGGATTCCCACGGAGCCAAGGCTTGATTTCAGTCCCCAGAAGTTGCTGTTTTGAAGGCTCCTATATCTAACTTGATATAGGGAGTCGTGGTCTTCAAGGGTAACGATTTTCTACCCTTTTCTTCCTCCTATCTTCATTTTACATGAGATCTATGTGCTATTTGTATTGATAATGTTGTATTCTGATTAAAGTTGCATGCTTTAGCTTCATATTGCATAGATCCACATCTGATTGCATAATCATTTCATGAAATAGCTCCGGTTTGACTTGGTTTTGCATGAACACTCGAGATGAGTGTGGATCCCTCATATCCACACCCTCTTGAAGTGTTCATTACTGAAATACTAGCTCCCTGAGACCTATTGGTGAAGTAACTTGGCTATTTTAAGGCCTTGTTACCTCTGTAGATCTCAGCTGCTGAAGACTCTGCAAAGTGGCTAGTTATGTCACGCGACATAGGCAGCCTATGTCACGCGACAAACATAGCCAGTTTGCAGAAACTTCCTATTTTCAGGCTGTAATCTGATGTTAACCCCCATCATGCTATAATATGATGTCTATCTACAATTTAGATAGTATCTATGTACATAAAATGCCATCTTTTTATTAAAATACCATTTTCATACATAAAGGTGCATCCTTTGCACCTAAATCCTATTTTCATGCATTAAAATCATTCCTTTTGCACTAAAAATTGCATCCTTTGCATTCAAAATCCCTTTTCACATTAAAGATGCATTCTTTGCACCCAAAAACTCATTTTCATACTTAAAAATGCATACTTTGCATTAAAAAATCATTCTTTGCCATTTTCATGTATCATTTGTACATTAAATGCTATTTTCCAACATAAAAATACATTCTTTGCACAAAAATCATTTCTTTACATAAAAAGCATCCATTTGCAATCAAAAGCATCCTTTGCAACGTAAAAATGTCATATTTTCACTAAAGTGTCATTTTTACCATGCATTCCCCCATGTCCCCATTAGTAACCTTGGAACGGACCGGTGTAAAGGTCTTATCTTTACATCGTTCCTTCCATTAAAGGTTTCATGATCTCTTTAGAAAGGGACAACCTTGAACCCTATATCTCCAATTATCACTTAAGACGAGTAAGAAGCATCTATATGAGCTCGACCGTCTTAAAGTGTAGGATTGATGGGCTAAGGACCCTCCTTTTCTAAAGAACCTCATCATTGACTATAAAGGGAGTCATTCTCTCGATCACGCAAGTCCCGAGGTCCAAAAATGCGATGATCACAAGTCCAAGATGAGGACGGGATCATAATCCCGAATACATAAAATCCAAGAAATTCCGAGCGACAACCAACAAATGGTTTATACGTCCGGAAGACGACTTGGGACATTCCCTCCCTTATTTTCAAACACATGCACACAAGAAAGCACGCAAGCAAGCACAATTAATGAAATCTTGGGAGACTTGCTCCGGCAAGGCACCTTGGGTGAACGACGATCCGTTCTTCCCAAGGGGTAACTTAACCTCCGAACCCATAAAACCTTTTTTTCAAAGTTTTGAGGTAATCAAAATGGCGTGGCGACTCCGTTTTTCAAATTAAACCGGATGTCTTCAAACTCGCGTGAATTCCAAAATTTGGGGCACACATTCACAGCAGCCTAGTGAGAATGCTAGACCGAATGGGAGTGCCAGGCAGAATGACGAGCGACAAATGGTTGAACGATCTATCCGTACACACATACATGTTCCCAATGACGATCTTAGGAATCAGCTCAACCAAAATAGGGAGCAGGAATCAGAATCAGAATTAAGGCGACAAAGGGAAGCCGAAAGGAACGTCCGTAGATCGCCTGCTAGAACGGAGAGGTCGCATTCACATCGTGAAAGAAATGGGCGCAGGTCGCCTATCAGAGCAGAGAGATCGCAATCCCACCGGGATAGAAATGGGCGAAGGTCACCAGTCAGACCAATCAGGTCGCCTGTCAGACCAGCCAGGTCGCCTGTGAGATCAGTCAGGTCGCACTCCCATAGGGACAGACGGGATAGAGAACTAACTCCTCCTAGAAGTGAAAGGCACAGTGCCTAATCTAGGGGGAGCCCCATCAGGAAGAGAGGCAGAGATCGAATCACGTCTCCTATCAAAGGGACGACAATCCTGATGCTCGGGAGCTACTGAACCTGAGAAGGAGGTTAGAAAAGGTTGAGGCTGACAGAAAAGAGGATGAGGGCAAGGGGGAACGAAATTACAATACTCTTCGACCTTTGTCCAAGGAGTTGCTCGATCTTCGACCTCCCGTGGGCTTCAAGCTACCCTCTCTCGACAAGTATTCAGGTGCGATCAACGCCCTGAACCATATGCAACATTTCGAGGCCACCATGTGTTTGGTCTCCTCCGAGGATGATGTGTTGTGCAAGGCACTAACCAGCACCTTTACAGGTGCAACACTGACTTGGTTCCGTGGTTTGCTGCCGGGCTGCATTACCTCATGGGAGTACATGAGGAAGAAGTTTTTGGATCGTTTCTCGACAGCTGGGGCCAGAAAGAAGACGGTCACCGACTTGAACAATCTGACGTAGGGCAAGACTGAGAGATCCATGAGCTACTTCACTAAGTTCAAGGAGATGGTTAACCAGATCGAGGAGGACCTAATGGACAGGGAGGTAATAAACTGCTTTAGGAATGGGGTGTCATCTCCTGATCTCGACTACGAGCTGCAGGTCAGGAAAGTAAACACCAGGCATGAGCTATTTGAAAGGGCCTATGATGTGACCATGGTTGAGGAGAGAAAATAAAAGAAGAAGGAAAAGGGCTCGAAGCAGTCCGAGGCTGGTGAATCCAACAAGGGGGACCAGGCAAAAAATGGTAGCAACAACAAGAATGGGAAGAATAGAACAAGGGCGACTGAGAGAGTTCTCGAGAATTTCACCCCATTGACCGTCAGTCGAACTGAGATAATGAATTCTGTCGAGCTAGGCCCACCTGCCCCAATGAACCCAGCAAATATGTAACGACCCTAACCCTAGGCACTAATTTAACATCATATTGTGTGCTTCTAATATTATCGTTAATATTGTGTGTTCATTTTATATCTTAGATTTCTTATATTAGGATGAGATAATTGAGAAAATTAAATAAAGTCTATGGAGAAAGTATAATAATTGACAATAAATAAAATGTGAGTAGTTAGGCTTTAGTTTGTGTAGGGGGAAAGAAATAAAATGTTGAAAGCCTTTTAATTAATGGTGAGGGGGACCATACCTTCTCCCCTTTTTCCCTCACTCTTCCCCCCCTTCAATCCGACCCCCCCTCTCCTTTATCCATTTTTATACTCCACCTCCCTCCTTCTTCTTCTTCTTCCCTTTATCTCTCAACTTCCATGGAAACACATTTGGAAACCCACCTCTTCTCAAGCTCCTACCAAGTGCAATCCTTCACCATTTTTAGATCCGAGAGTACTTTTGGAATCGGGAGACCAAGAGGAGTTCATCAAGCTAAGAAAGTCCTAAACCCATCTCCTATTCTAAAGTGAGTTATTATGACCCTTCTCTTCTCTAAATGTTCATGAGATATTATTGTTATTATTGTTGTTATAATGTCTATTGGATGCTTTGGGAATTTTCTTGAATTGGAGAAATTGGTTAAGGTAATAGGAAAATAATGTTGTTCTTGGAAGTGTTAAAGAATGGAAGAAATGGGTGGAGTTAGATTTAGAGAATGAAACTTGAAATGGGTTAGTTAAATGGGTGAAGTTAGTTTAAAGGAATTAACTTGAAATGTATTGGTGAAGGGGTTGGAAATCTTGTGGGAATAATCTAGGTTTATGTTATTTGGGTTAATTAAATTAAGAAGTTTATAATTAGAATGTGATAGTGAAATGGGTAGTGATTAAAAGGGTAAATGATATAAGATTAAATCATTTTGGGTTCATGGTTTAGTAGGAAAGTTATGAGGTTTGCAAGTTAGGAGATTCCTTTGGTGATCTTGAATTGTAGGAAGAATTAAAAGGGAAATGAACCTAAGTAAAAAGGGGATTGAAATTTAATTTGGCTGGAAAAGGGTCTTGGGCGGTCGCCCGGGTGGTGAGCGGCCGCCAAGAAGGCGGTAGCTTGAATCCTTGGAAACCCCACTGGGCGGTCGCCCAGTGGCATGGCTGCGGCCGCCCATGTTGACAGATTTTGTCCCGATTCCCTGTTTCGCCGAAATTTCACTAGTAACCTCCTAGCATGATCCTTAAACAATATAAAGTTGGAACCAAACCTTCCTGATACGAATTAATCCTTCTAACCTAGGTTATACTTAGAACAATTGTATCACTTAATGACACCTTAAATGGGTTAAATTGGGAATACGGAAGCATTCTATCTCCGACTTAGAAATCATTTGACAGTTTAGTAAAGGTGACTCCAACTTGGTAGAGTTAACTTGGATCCTTGTAGAGATCATATATTGTCGTATAATGGCCTAGTAAGATGGGTTGGAGATATCTCATCATCTTACTTGAGTACCTATTCATGACTTGTATTATGCTTAGTATATTATATAAATACTGCACTCTGATTATTGGTTGAACATGAGTATATTTTACCATGTGACTATATTGCTTATTTATGCATAGTGTGTTAAAGAAATGTTGCACTATGATGTTGGTTGAGCATGAGTATATTTTACCATGTTGCTATGTTGTTTATCCCCTTTGTGGATTTATTCAAGTATCTATTATGTGCTTGATAATGTGTGAGTCAGCTGACATTGGGGGTATAACGTAATACGATCAATTATGGAAGTGTGACCTAATGTGATCGGATTATGTTATATCTGTAACCGTCCCCTCTGTGGCCACGCGGGATGGGGTATAGCATCTCATTGAGCCAAAAGCCTTACAGAGTTGCTACTGTCTTATTTGGTTCCCTGAAAAATGGGTCTTATAAGACGTGAGTATTGCTTAAGCAGCTCACAGTAAGATTGGAGTATTATTATACCCAATGTTGTACGACTACTGTTCAGACGGGAAAAGGTAAACCAAGGTAATGTAAGGTGTTTACAGCTTTTCCAACGTGTTATATGCAACTTGTTATGTGTTGCATCTTATATGGCATATTGCTGCATTCATAATAGCTTGCTGAGATTTATTCTCACCCCTCTCCCTTTACTGTTTTTAGATTCCGAGACAGGTGGACCAGCCAAGTAAGGGCGGTGAGGAGTTTGGAAGTTATATTGTGGGAATTGTCGGGGTATGATTAGGTTGGTATAGAAAGTGTACTTTGGTATAATTCATTTACGGAATTGTATTTATAAATCTTCCTTTTATGTTATAACCGAGGCCTTTTTGTAACTAAAACAGTTTCTTACTTTCTAAGTTAGTCAACTATTTATCCATTGTGAAAAGGTGTAGATTTATTTTGAAATGATTACAACAATTGTATTTATTTTTGAAAGTTAAATAAAGGTTTTAAAAGTTAAGGAAATTTGGGTTAGTTTGAGGACGCTCTAGCTCGGGACACGTGTAGGTTCCGGGTTGGGGTCCTCACAGTTGGTATCAGAGCTCGGTTAGAGTTCTCGGGTAGAGTCTAGCTGAGTGAGAGTGTGCGATAACTTACGTCGAGAGTTTAATGCAGGAATTTGTTCAAAGACGAGTAAAATGATATTGACCAACCAAGGAATCAAGGAAAGGTGAGTTATGGAAAGATAGATTCCTCCACCATCATTTGAGGTATTTTACTGTCTCAGGAGTTAGGGTTCATACTTTTATAAATCCTCGTACAGTCGTTCTCATGTGGCATTACATTTCATCTTTATTTGCATAATTGGCCTAAAAGTTGTCTTATGTGCTGAAGGTTCTACTCCTATGGGAGATTACCTCGAATCATTCTTGTTTATCATGATAGTTGTGATTAAGTGAGCATGGATTGCCGGTGGATATGGTAGATATACCAACCCGTGAATTATTGTTATATTGACCTGAAATATTTTAGTAGTTGTTGTATTTGGGGAGGACTGTCGCAAGAAGCGAGTCTCCTTATCTATGTTTGATTTGCCTCCGCGTGTGGTTGAGGCGGATAAGTCATTAATTGCTATTATGTCATATATGCGTAACTGTCGAAAGTATGATCTAAAGAATGTGAAGGTTATTTGAGTTATGTGTTATATTTGAGTAAAGGACACTTGAGTTATCTCATGTACAGTGGTAAATGAATTGGTGAACTCTTAGTTTAGAGTTGGTCTATGGCCTAATTAAGAGTGGTTTATGGTTGTATAGCTTGTGTGAATATTTATACATTGGTGTCTCGTGGTAGAGACTAGATATATGAGACTAGCATTGGAAATAATAGTCTAAGCGAGATTATATGGTTTATAAGATATCGCGAGTACGAATCCTTATAGAACTGACCTATATTTGCCTTATGTGTTATAAGTATATTCTCTAAGAAGAGATTGATGGTATTTTGCTATTAAATCGAATAGAAAATCAGATATTCTTGTAGGTAATATCACCCTATAAATTGACTAAGTGGTGCTTCCTATGTGAGTTTCGGGTTTCCATCGGGTATCATGCCGGGATATTGAGGCTTTGAGTTGATATAAAGTACTATTTTAGTATTCGGATCCCTAGATAGAAGACACTAATTGGGATGATGAATTAATGATTCAACTTGTGAAATTATTTGATAAAGAAGATAATTAGCTTAGTGAATCTCCGTAGGGATAAATTAGTACTATTTTAGAAAAGGTGATACTTGGTGGTTATCTATAGTTTAGAGAGATCTCAAATTAGTAACTGTGAAGAATAAGTATTCGCTATAACCTGTTGATAAATTGTATGACTGATTTTAGAAACTAGTAGGATACTCAATGGTTATTAGTTGAATTTCGGGTGTTACAATTACAGTGAATATTTGCTCTAAGGATTTAAGACAACATTTGTATTTAATATGACCGTTGTGAATTGTGGTTGTGTATTAGTTATGGAAGGGTAAATAGGGTAAATGTGAAGAAGTATAATAGATGTAGTTATTGGTGACTTATAGGACCAACTTCAGGAATTGGTAAAATATGCATATGGTTTGTTTTGAGAGATGATTATCATTAGTTGAGAAAATAAATGAGGATAAATCTTATTGGAAGGCAGGGTACTTTAGGGTGAGTACACCGTATATGTTGACTTAGTTGCGTGACTCATATGAGGAATTGGTGTGATGCTCAGAAGATATTGACGTTATACGGGTTTTGAGTTGTTGATAGTTATAGGGAGGTAAGTTAGATTATACCGTAATGTTTAACTGAAATTTGGGAATGATTGATCTATGTGGGTTCCAATTATATTTTCTGATTTAGAAATTATGGTATTTGATCGGGAACTAGATGTTTACAATATGTTGTTGCTAAGTACAATACCAATATCAAAGGTAGGGAATAGATGACTCAAATTAAGTAAGGGTGTTGAATATTCAACTTGAAGAATTATTGAATTGAGGATGCTTTACCAAGTTTATAATCTTAATGAATATTTTAGTGTTATTTATCGGAGATAGTAATAAGTATTACGAGATTGTGTTTTCTTATAGGGAATTTAACTAAGTAAAAATATTATGAGTGGTGGTTACACTATAAATAGAAGTCAAATAAGAATATTATGTTAGAATTGTTTTAAATGTGCTTTAAAATTTTGGATTGTATGTTGAACTTCGGTATGAGCAATTGTGCCCTTCGGGGATAGTTGATTTAATAAGGTCAGTAAACCGTTTTCGTGTAAATTAAAATATGTGAGTAATTTAACTATCTACCACTGGTATGGGACAGTTGTAGATAATTAAATCACTCGAGTTATTTTTGTTAGCTTATCAATCTTTTGAAATTTCTTAAATTGTGAGTGGTTTAGTTAATTAAAACTGGTATGGGCCGGTTTTAAATAAATAAACCATTCGGGTCTCTTTGAATCTCTTTTTATATTATCCTTTGGAATTCTGAAAGATGTTGTAATTTTTAGAAAGACTTGGTATCCTAAAGATATAAATTGTACAGAAGCAAGTAGAAAAGCAACCTAGTTCCCCTATAATGATTAATTGTATTCAAGCTTTGGTCCGAGAAATGATTTGATAAATGTGGGGTTATTATTGTGTCGGTCACAATAGACTCGGTTTTTGTTATGGAGTTGGATCGGCTCCGTTGTGGGCGGCCAACCATTCAATTTGAATATTGATTTGTCACTAGGCCTGAACCTAATTGAAACATTGAATTGTGATAATAGAATATTGACATTAGAAGATTTATTAAAATATTTAGAGTTCTAGGTTGAACTTGAGAGTTTTATCACTATATATTTTGTGATTAAGTTACATTGGAAGTAAGAAGGGTATGTTATTTTGTTATAGAAAGTTGAATTATATTTTCTACTCGTTATATATATAGCTTGACGAGATGTTATTAATAAAGTCCTCACATATGTTAGGGGATAGTTCGATTGTATAAAACCCATAGTGTTAAATGGATTGGATAGACATCGTTCGGGAAGGTCCTTTTGGGAAGGTAGGAATGCTATTAAGTTTAACCTTGTAAAATTTGAGGAATCATTACTTATGGTTGATGATATGCTACGGGCATGAACAATGGATGTTAGTAGTCAATAGGACGTATGGTTACCAGTGGTTAAGTGCGTATAATAGTAGTTATCATTCTAACATTGAGATAAAACCGTATGAGGTATAGTTTGGGAAGAAATATCGATCTCTAATTTGTTGGGGTGAGTTTGGAGAAGCAAGGCCTAAGGTAAATTGGCGCCAAAGTTCGTTAATCCATTTGAAGCTTTAGAAAAGGTTGGTGATTTGACTTATAGACTGGCTTGGAGAAGCTTATAGAGTAATTGAAGTTTTAATGTGATATTGTAATGGAATTAGAAATTTATTTTTTTTGGGGAAGAATCACAACATTGAAGAGACTATTTGGGAATTGAAGTCTGAGGTATTCATGTAACCGATGCGGGTTGATCAGTTAGGTAAGTGACAGTCAAATTCGGGACGAATTTCCTTTAAGGGGGAGTGAGTGTAACGACCCTAACCCTAGGCACTAATTTAACATCATATTGTGTGCTTCTAATATTATCGTTAATATTGTGTGTTCATTTTATATCTTAGATTTCTTATATTAGGATGAGATAATTGAGAAAATTAAATAAAGTCTATGGAGAAAGTATAATAATTGACAATAAATAAAATGTGAGTAGTTAGGCTTTAGTTTGTGTAGGGGAAAGAAATAAAATGTTGAAAGCCTTTTAATTAATGGTGAGGGGACCATACCTTCTCCCCTTTTTCCCTCACTCTTCCCCCCTTCAATCCGGCCCCCTCTCCTTTATCCATTTTTATACTCCACCTCCCTCCTTCTTCTCTTCTCTTCTTCCCTTTATCTCTCAACTTCCATGGAAACACATTTGGAAAACCCACCTCTTCTCAAGCTCCTACCAAGTGCAATCCTTCACCATTTTTAGATCCGAGAGTACTTTTGGAATCGGGAGACCAAGAGGAGTTCATCAAGCTAAGAAAGTCCTAAACCCATCTCCTATTCTAAAGTGAGTTATTATGACCCTTCTCTTCTCTAAATGTTCATGAGATATTATTGTTATTATTGTTGTTATAATGTCTATTGGATGCTTTGGGAATTTTCTTGAATTGGAGAAATTGGTTAAGGTAATAGGAAAATAATGTTGTTCTTGGAAGTGTTAAAGAATGGAAGAAATGGGTGGAGTTAGATTTAGAGAATGAAACTTGAAATGGGTTAGTTAAATGGGTGAAGTTAGTTTAAAGGAATTAACTTGAAATGTATTGGTGAAGGGGTTGGAAATCTTGTGGGAATAATCTAGGTTTATGTTATTTGGGTTAATTAAATTAAGAAGTTTATAATTAGAATGTGATAGTGAAATGGGTAGTGATTAAAAGGGTAAATGATATAAGATTAAATCATTTTGGGTTCATGGTTTAGTAGGAAAGTTATGAGGTTTGCAAGTTAGGAGATTCCTTTGGTGATCTTGAATTGTAGGAAGAATTAAAAGGGAAATGAACCTAAGTAAAAAGGGGATTGAAATTTAATTTGGCTGGAAAAGGGTCTTGGGCGGTCGCCCAAGGGGTGGTGAGCGGCCGCCCAAGAAGGCAGTAACTTGAATCCTTGGAAACCCCACTTGGGCGGTCGCCCAAGTGGCATGGGCGGTCGCCCATGTTGACAGATTTTGTCCCAATTCCCTGTTTCGCTGAAATTTCACTAGTAACCTCCTAGCATGATCCTTAAACAATATAAAGTTGGAACCAAACCTTTCCGGATACGAATTAATCCTTCTAACCTAGGTTATACTTAGAACAATTGTATCACTTAATGACACCTTAAATGGGTTAAATTGGGAATACGGAAGCATTCTATCTCCGACTTAGAAATCATTTGGCAGTTTAGTAAAGGTGACTCCAACTTGGTAGAGTTAACTTGGATCCTTGTAGAGATCATATATTGTCGTATAATGACCTAGTAAGATGGGTTGGAGATATCTCATCATCTTACTTGAGTACCTATTCATGACTTGTATTATGCTTAGTATATTATATAAATACTGCACTCTGATTATTGGTTGAACATGAGTATATTTTACCATGTGACTATATTGCTTATTTATGCATAGTGTGTTAAAGAAATGTTGCACTATGATGTTGGTTGAGCATGAGTATATTTTACCATGTTGCTATGTTGTTTATCCCCTTTGTGGATTTATTCAAGTATCTATTATGTGCTTGATAATGTGTGAGTCAGCTGACATTGGGGGTATAACGTAATACGATCAATTATGAAAGTGTGACCTAATGTGATCGGATTATGTTATATATGTGGCCGTCCGCTCCTGTGGCCACAGGATGGGGTATAGCATCTGTATTGAGCCAAAAGCCTGACAGAGTTGCTACTGTCTTATTTGGTTCCCTGAAAAACAGGTCTTATAAGACGTGAGTATTGCTTAAGCAGCTCACAGTAAGATTGGAGTATTATTATACCCAATGTTGTACGACTACTGTTCAGACGGGAAAAGGTAAACCAAGGTAATGTAAGGTGTTTACAGCTTTTCCAACGTGTTATATGCAACTTGTTATGTGTTGCATCTTATATGGCATATTGCTGCATTCATAATAGCTTGCTGAGATTTATTCTCACCCCTCTCCCTTTACTGTTTTTAGATTCCGAGACAGGTGGACCAGCCAAGTAAGGGCGGTGAGGAGTTTGGAAGTTATATTGTGGGAATTGTCGGGGTATGATTAGGTTGGTATAGAAAGTGTACTTTGGTATAATTCATTTACGGAATTGTATTTATAAATCTTCCTTTTATGTTATAACCGAGGCCTTTTTGTAACTAAAACAGTTTCTTACTTTCTAAGTTAGTCAACTATTTCTCCATTGTGAAAAGGTGTAGATTTATTTTGAAATGATTACAACAATTGTATTTATTTTTGAAAGTTAAATAAAGGTTTTAAAAGTTAAGGAAATTTGGGTTAGTTTGAGGACGCTCTAGCTCGGGACACGTGTAGGTTCCGGGTTGGGGTCCTCACAAAATAAGTTCAGAAGGGACAACGACAAGTATTGTGATTACCACAATGATACGGGCCATACTCAAGAAGAGTGCTTTAGTTTGAAACGTATTATTCAGAAGTGGGTCGACAGTGGAAGGCTCGACAGGTATGTAAAGGGAACTCGACCTGCTGGAGGCGAGCGAACTGCAGAAGGGGTAGCTCAACCAAGACACCCTCGGTTATATTTGGGCATTATCACCGAGCAAGCTAGCAACACTTCTTTGAAGCACAAGATTTTTCAGCTCTCCAAAGCTCCACACGTACCACCTAGAAGCTACGTACATCAGAGATGAGGTCATCAGTTTCTATCCGGATGAGCTAGCTACCAATGTAGCTGCAAGGGAGCAGGTGCTGGTAATTCCGGGGTTGATCGACGGTTGTACGACGAGTAGGATTCTGGTAGACACGGGGTCCTGCAAGGATATCCTCTTCTATAGAACTTTCAAGGAGATGGGATTGACGAAGGAAAGGTTGTCGCCTTATGATGGTCGACTTGAGGGCTTCACCAACCATTGGGTGGACGCCAAGGGACAGGTCGAGCTGGAGGTGGACATAGGCCAGCACCCTTTTAGGGACGCAACAAAGGTAACATTTATTGTTATTGATGTGAATAGTGATTATGCTGCTATATTGGGTATCCCTGGACAAGTCGCTCTAGGGATGGTGGCCTCAATCCCCCATCAGCGAGTAAAGTTTCCTATACTAGCTGGAGTAGGCTGTGTACAGAGTACAACTCGAGCTTACCTTGATCACGTCCTTCGAACAAGGAAGAGAAGGGAGCTAGAAACTGAAACTCCTGAAAACATCTGGAAAAAATCTGTCACCACAACTTTACAACTATCTACAATCATCTGTGTACAGGAGGCGACCTATCACTCACATGACCAAGTCATGATTGAGTCGAAACGTCCCTCCTCGAGCACTATGGTCGATTCTGATGCAGTTATGGTCGACCAGGTCATCATAGGCGAGCTATGCCTTCAGATCGACCAAAACTCAGGGGCCACCACTAGTGAGATTGCAGCTGAACTGATTGACATGATAGTTGAAAAGGCTCCACACTTGGGGGCCGAAGAAAGACAGAGGGTTCGTGAGATCATTATCGAGACCCTACAATTTAGAGATGGTCCGGAGCTAGAAGTTGTGGACGAGCTAGAAGCAGTGATGACTAATCCCTCCTATCCCGATCAAAAAATTCAAATTGGGAGATAGTTGTCAGTCGAGGAAAGAGCAGAGATTGTTGAGCTACTGAAGGAAAGCAGTAATTTTTTTGCTTGGCGTGTGGAAGACATGAAAGGGATCAAGGAGGAGGTCGCTGTTCACAGATTGGAAGTTAATCCGACCATATAAGGAGCAGAAGCTACGAAGTTTTGCTCGTGACAAAGAGGAGGCGATCAAACTTGAGGTACAAAAACTTTTAAGTGCAGGTATCATCAAGGAGGCTACTCATACCACCTGGCTAGCAAATGTGGTGATGGTGAAGAAATCTAATGGCAAATGGCGTAAGTGTGTCGACTTCACCAACCTTAATCTAGCCTGCCCAAAGGATAGCTACCCTCTGCCGCAGATCGACAAGCTCGTAGACTCTATAGCTGGGCACACTACATTGAGCTTCCTTGACGCCTATTCAGGCTACCACCAAATCAAGATGCACAAGGATGATATAGTGAAGACGGCCTTCCAAGTTGCTGGGGATATCTACTGTTACAATATGATGTCGTTCGGCTTGAAGAATGCAGGAGCGAGGAAGTTGCGAGCTTATTTCCTAGCTCACCCCATCGTTGTGCTAACCAATGTCCCTTTAAGGAAGATCCTGCATAAGCCAGAAAGTTCAGGCTGATTACTCAATTGGTCAATTGCTCTCACAGAATTCGACATTGAGTATCGACCTCAAAAGGCGTTAAAAGCTCAAGCTTTGGCAGACTTCTTGGTCGAGCTTTCGTTCACCAAGGAAGATAGAAAAGTAAGAGCTCAGAAGGAAAATTCAAAGGGAAAAGAACCTGCAACTCAGCCCGATGTAAGTTTGCTCGACGATTGTTGGAAAGACTATTCTGATGGGTCGGCAACAAAGAATGTTAGTAGGGCTGGTATTGTTTTGATCGAGCCAGAATCAGGAACATTCTATGAAGAAGCACTAAGGTTCAAGTTTGAAGCTTCTAACAACCATGCCGAGTATGAAGCCTTGGTCGCAACAATTGAGTACGCCAAGTGTTTTGGGGTGACTAAGATCGTAGCCTACTGTGACTCGCAGTTGATTGTGAATCAGGTCAGAGGGGAGTATGAAGTCTTGAACCCGACCCTTGTCAAGTACTGTGACCTAGTGAAGGAGCTTGTCAAAGACTTGGAGTTCTGGGAGATACAAAGTGTAGGTCGAGATGACAACGAATTGGCCGACTTACTCTCAAAATTGGCTACATCAGACGAGCAGCATGGGGAACCTATCTCTTTCCTTGAGCATCCAGCATATGAAAGAGTTCAGATTCAATGCCTGGAGGATACTACTAGAGAATGGGTTTACACAAAGTGCTGGATCGAAGAAATACGGGCCTTCCTAGAAAATGGTGAGCTAAATGTTGACGAGAAAGCAGCTCGAGTCATCAAGAAGAAAGCCCCGAGGTATGTCATTCACGGGGACGCGTTATTCAGAAGGTCATTCACTAAACCACTGCTAAGGTGCGTGCACCCTCAAGAGGTTACTCAGTTGATGCACGAGGTACATTGTGGGGTTCGTGGTGGACACCTGGGGGCCAGAACTTTGGCCGACAAGCTAATTACTTTGGGTTATTACTGGCCTCACATGAGAGCGGACACTCACGACTTTGTTCAGTAGTGTGACAAGTGCCAAAGTTTTGCCGACCTACCTAGACTGCCTACAACCGAGTAAACTCCAGTGGTCGCATCTTGGCCTTTTGATATATGGGGAGTCGATCTGATTGGCCCATTCCCACCCGCCCGAGGAAATTGCAAGTATGTGATCGTAGCAATCGATTACTTCACCAAGTGGGTTGAGGCCAAGCCGTTAGCAAAGATTATAGAGGAAAACACCATCCACTTTATTCATGATTATATTTGGTGCCATTTCGGGATCCCACGAGCTATAGTGTCGGACAACGGGCTACAATTCTCCAGAGCGTTCGAGGAAGAAATGAATAGAGTTGGTGTAAAACATTGACAGTAGTCGGTCGCCTATCCACAAGGTAACGGGCAAGCAGAAGCAGCGAATAAACTGGTCCTCTCAGCACTCAAGACGGGCTTGGTTGGTCGAGATGGTTGGACGAACTTCCCATTGCTCTCTGGGCAGTCCGCACAACCACCCGGGGGCCTACAGGTGAAACCCCATTCGCTCTTGCATATGGATCAGAGGCCATGTCACCAGCCGAGCTATAAGTCCCTACAGCCAGGGTAGTTTTCTTCGACCAGGAGCAGAACGACATCAACAGGTTGATCGACTTGGATTTGCTCGACGAGAAGCGAGATACAACTCAGTTACGGATGGTCAATTATAAGCAGAAAGCCAAGAATTACCACGACAAGAAAGTTAAGAAGAGATCGTTCCAAGTAGGTGACTATGTGCTAAGGAAGATCGAGGTAACTGGAAGGAAGGCTCAGCAAAATAAGTTATCTCCCAACTGGGAAGGTCCCTACGTCGTTACTCGATTGATCAAGAAAGGAACTTATATGATTGCTGATTCAGATGGGATAGAATTGAAGCATCCGTGGCATGCTAGCCACCTTATCAAATACTATTTTTAGGTTTCGGTTTTAGATTCAGCACTAGCTTCAGTTCAAGTGTTAGTTCCAGTTCTAGCTTTCTGTTTTCTGTGTAATCGTTCTACTACTTCAATAAAGTTGCAGTTCTATTCAACCAAGTTATGTTACGTCTATGCATTGATCTAACAGGCTTGACTCTTAGTCAGCCTCGTTCCTTTAACAAGTCCGACTCATAGTCGACTTCGTTCTAACAGACTCGACTCTTAGTCAGCCTCGTTCCTTTAACAAGTTCGACTCATAGTCAACTTCGTTCTAACAGGCTCGACTCTTAGTCAGCCTCGTTCCTTTAACAAGTCCGACTCATAGTCGACTTCGTTCTAACAGGCTCAACTCTTAGTCAGCCTCGTTCCTTTAAACAAGTCCGACTCATAGTCGACTTCGTTCTAACAGGCTCGACTCTTAGTCAGCCTCGTTCCTTTAACGAGTCAAACTCATAGTCGACTTCGTTCTAACAGACTCGATTCTTAATCAGTCTCGTCCATCTCACAAAATCCAACTAAAGGACAAATCCGTTCTCAAAAAAAAGCAAGTATTAAGTCGAATTTGTTTCTAAAAAACTAGTCCGACCAAAGGCCCGTGACGATCTCGTTTGCTCTATCAAATCTAGTTCGATTAAAGATTCAAGCATAGTCAACTACGATTAAATAAAAGTCTCCCAAAGGCGGGCCAGGACTTGAGCAAAACAAAAAGTATTACGAGTTAAACTGCCTCTCAAAAAATGGGCCAAGGCAGGGACTACATAAGCAAAATTAAAAAGATTGTTTCATTACATTGCCAAATAAATAATCAAGAAAATTCAAACAGCTGGATCATCCTCGGCTTGGTCGGCTACTTTAGCCTGATCGCCAACAGTCTGCTCGAGCTCCTTTTCTTCCTGTTGTTGATGGTTGAGCTTTCTAGATTCCGAATAAGCCTTATTAAAGGCGGGTTACAAAGGAAGTAAGGACTCGGCCACCCATCGCCAAGAGGCAGGTACGATTCCTATATTCTACTTTCACTGAGTTCTTCTAATTTTAATTATACTTTTATAAACTCTTGTCAACTTGAGCATAGGGAAAGTATTGACCAATCTAATATTTATTCCTAACGCACTTCACCAGCATGCTCAGCTTAGGCCTAGAGGCATTTAGGTTGCGAATTAGGACAAATTAACATAATGACTTTTCAAATGACAACATTATTTTTGACCCATCACACATACCGTCAATCAGAAAAGGTACTTCCCTTTCCAACGGTTCAAAGATTTTGCATCTTTCTTAAAGGTTGATTAAGGTCATCCACACCTTCGCCCGGTCTCACATTTTTCATGCTTTGGTTAAGTGTAGGTGGGCCAATGTGTCAAGAACACATTGATTACCTTCTTGCAATTAATTAAAATTGTGAACTTAAGATGAAACAAGCAGGTTGTGACATCAACATGTTACCATAAAGAACACAAAAAATTATAGATAAAACATCTATTCATTCTTTCCCCATAATATTTTTTTTTAAGTTGTAACACCAACATGTTACATCAAAAAATCCATTTTTACGACCCAAAATATTAACTTTTTCCTATCCACCAAACATCCAAAAATACCAACTATATCGTCACAAGACATAGGGCAATACCAAAAGCATGTTCAAAAAGACATGCATAAAACCTTACAACCTAAAATATCCATCATCTAAAAGCGAGGACAAAACCCTCGGCAAAATATCAAAGTTAAACAAGCCATAAAATTGTCTTTGAGGACACCCCCTCAATTAAAAGTAATAAAGCAAAAAACCAAACATTATTTTTTCAAAGATGAAATTAAAATCATTCCTCATCTGTACCTTCATCCATCTTTTCCTCTTGCGTCTCACCAACTTGTTCCACTTTCCATGCATCCTGCACCTTGGAGTTAACCTCGCCAACCTCTTCCCCTGCAATCTTCCTCAAGGCTGCATACTCCTCCTCTAAATCCCATTCAGTATGTTTCCCGGCGTGGTATTCCTTGATCATTTCGATTCTGGCTTTAAAAACAGGTTTCGCAGCCTCTGCCATTAACTCGTTTCGGAGGGGCTCCATCTCCTTGTTGTGCCTCCTACCTGACTTAGCCGTCCTAACCACCCATTCATCATCCTTTGCTTCAATCTCTTCATTTTTCTTCTTCAACATGTCCAGAGCAACCTTAAGGTTTTCTTCCGCTTCCATCTTGGCTTTGAATGAAGATTCAGCCTTATCCTTCCACAGCTTGACCTCACTTGCCAACAAAACCTTAGCAGCAATAATCTGTATCCAGAAAAAACAATCAGTGGCAAAAAGCAAAAATACGAAATAATTCTCACAAGACCAAATGTTACCTTCTTCTCAAGCTCATCCTCACTCGGTACCGTGATCTCTACGTCAACCACTTCTTGCGTTTTCCTCCTCTTAACCATCACCTTGTCTCCAACCTCCAGTTTAGGTGTTGGGGGCATGTTGCTTCCTTCTACCTTTCCCTTACCCTTGAACTTGGCTACCAACTCACTCGCCGCAAATCCAGACTGAGAGCGGGTTACTGAAAAGGGAGTAAGGGTGTCAGTGCAACTTGAATTATGAAAGTTAAGATCAACGAAGAAGAGATGGCTTACCAGAAGACATCCTATGGATGCACTCTTCAGGCTGCTCAATAGCCAGCTTCTCAACGCCCAGCACAGCAGACAATGGGACAAACTTTTGAAGATTTTCAGGCAAGGCCCTAACCTGCTTAACAATCTCTAGAGAATCAGAAAGGCCGGGGAATAACTTCGCTAATTTAGGAACTGCAAGAGGACAAAGGAAGATTAGTAACCAGGATGATATACTCAAGATAAACAAGAAGCCAAGTAAACAAGACTACCTTCCTTCCTCCATTCAGACACCATTTTGTCACCACCATCCAGGCTGCTCTTCTTTACATAGAAGAACCTGTTCTTCCAACCCCTATCTTTGTCTAAATATTCCGCCAACAAACCTTGTGCCCTAGACTTAACCCTAAATCCATACCTAGATGACCCATGTGACCTTATATCATAATAACAAGCCAGTTCTTCCATACCAACCCGCAAACCAGTTAGGGCGCTCAACCTATCCAACATTTCTAAAATCCTCCAACCTACCGGCATCAGTTGGGTATAAGCAAGCTCTGTGACTTCAAAAAAGCGTGTGATTAAAGGAGAAAATGGAAATTTTAGGCCTATTGCGAAGGGATATTCAAGAAAACACACCCAACCAGGAGAAACACAGTCGGATGCTAAACTAGGGTTAGGGTTCATGAAAACGGTACGATCCGAAAAAACTTTCGCCAAAGTCGAAATGTCAGACAAAGTGAGTTCACAATGTTCCTCATGGGGTTTATCAAGCAAACCCATAAAAGAGAAACCCTTGGGTAGATCAGCATTTAGATCTTCCATTTTGAAAGAAAGGAAAAAGAGGAATAGAAAGAGAGAGAGAACCGTACATGCTGAGAAATCCTCCCTTCGTAGCAATGTGACGGCCAGCATAGCAGCATGGATTATTAAGAGGGTTCTGGATGCCTCGTAGTCCGTAGGCCCCATTATGACCCCAACACCTAGGGCCACGTAAATTGCCAAGCATCGCTTCCCGGTTCAACTGAAAGGACGGAGTGGGCGCCAGCGGTTAATGAATTTTCAAAATCCAAAAACTCCCTTTTTCCCTTTTAAAAATTCATGGGCAATTGTTGAGGCTGGAAAAATCACCATCTTACCGGGACATCTTAACCTATCAACTTGACGGAACAACCTGACCGTTATCACTGAGTTATAGGGCAGTTACAAGACCTATTCTTCAGGAACAAGTTGATGATCATATATGCTCTATGTATATATATACAACACATGTAACTACACACACCACGGTGATGATCATATATGCTCTATGTATACCGATAATACTTGACTTCACCATCATATTAATAATATTCCACAATTCTGAGGTTTTATGCCGGCGAACAAGTTGTTCAAGGGCTTTCCTCGTTAAATCCCTCGTGTCTACATCTTGAATCTATATCATCATATTCCATTGTGCCCAATTCCGTCCAGGAACTTGGAAATGCTTAAATTTGACCAAAACTCATCTGCTGTTGTGTACTATGATGTGTGCCCAGATGTATACACATGTTACCACACATCTGAGTTTGGTTTACACAGCCAGCTTTTCTATCGGATTTCAACTTATAACAGAAGGGACGAATGTTCCCAAGAGCAAAGCAATAATGACAGATATAGTGCCTTTCCTTGGCCTTTTAGCACTCAAAATTGGTTTTACATCAGATTTTGAAACCTCAGTTCCCTCATTTACAAATTTGGTTTTTTCAAACCTAGTACCTGTAGACATCCCATTCTGAACACATTGGAACACACTTATACCACTCTAAGTCTCGCTTTGAGTCAAAAGGTAGAAATCCACCATTTCGTCATGTTTCGTTAAGTTTTGACTAACCACCGTTAGTTTGGGACTAAACTGCATACGAGATAACGAGGAAAGGACAAAACTGTCCACAGGAGCAATATCTCGCCGCGAGATGGCGTGTCTCGCGCGAGATATCCCCCTCTCGCAGATTGCGACGGTTCCCTCGTCGATTTCAACCTCTTTTCGGGATAAAACTTTATCTTTCCGGCCAATCAATAGAATTTGGAGTCTGGAATCATCTTGAAGTGTTTGATCTCATCTTCAACACTTCCCCAACCCCTATAAATACTTGGTGACTTCCAAGGTTCAAGAGGTCCAAGAATTTTCACAACACACACATTTTGTTGGTTTCTCTCCTTGAAAGAATCCTACAAAATCACCCTAAAAACTCACCTCATAGTTTGTTTGTCAACCTTGTTGATAAACAAACATCAAGTTCTAAGTCAAGGATCGAGGCGAAGCTCTGTCCGTGTCAAGAGTCGATTCTAAACTTGAGTCGAAACTCTGCCCAAATCACCTCACGCAAGGTAACCCCCTAAATCCCTTTCTAATTGACTGTTAGAGTGGTATAAGTCCATAAAATCTAGGATCGGCCTAGAGCCTCTCCAAATCATGGAGACGGTCTCGAAGCAATCGATCCTACATTCCGTTTAACCCCGTTAAATGGATCTTTGTTTATAATATTTAAAATCCTTTTTTTTTTGAAAACCTCTCTTTTCTTTAGCAAGACCGATCTCCGGATTGGGTGAAATGGATGCTCCTTGACCTACCCATTTCATAACCTAAGCCCCGAACCCAAATCTCTTTCAAAATGGTTTTCCTATTTTCTCCAATCGAATAATATAGGTGGCGACTCAAAAACGAGAAAAGATAAAGCTCTTTTTCCTCACAACGCTACAGTGGCGACTCCGCTGGGGATTTAAAATTAAGAGGCTTAAACTTGCGTCAAAATTTAAAGAGAGGTTTTCAAAAAAAAAATTTGTAAAATCGAATTTGTTACTCTCAGATGAGGCATATCTCGCGGCGAGGTATCATATCTCGCGCGAGATATTGCCTCGGCAATCTGGTTGTTTTCTGGTTTCTCCCGTTTGTCTCATAGTCCAAGACGAGAGCCGAACATGCAAGGGGGATCCCAGCATTCATTATCTGCAGAGTTCCCGCATCTCAAGGCCTCCCTTAAGGTGTAGAACTCGAACCTTCGTTTCCTTTAAATAATTGATTATTATTTATAAACTGCGTGCGATTGGGTTTTATTTAATTAAAGTCCGGTCCATTGGGGATTCGGGAGTTGTAAATTGAATTATTTATCTCTCTTTCTCTCTCTTTATGTGGAACTACGATGGCCTGAGTCTTCCTAATTTGGAAGAAACGTAGGCAACCACTTGGTGCGGCCACTATCTGTTTTCCTTTTGATTTTTCAAAAAAAAACTCTCTATTTTACTCTATCACCTAGATTGACTATCACACACGCGCACTCATATTATAACTGTCATTGCACTGCATACCCTCTATAAACCCGGGACCCACACTAAGGACGGATGACGGTAACCACCTAGTCGCCGGTCTCTCCGAAGTTGGACAATCCCACTCCGCGTATTCAATCCACTTAGATTGTCATATCGCGGGGAGCCTAGCCTTCCAGCCCTGCATCGCCACATTCTCATGTAGATTGACCTTTTTAGGATCACTCCGTGATCGGTCGGTTTTGACTCGGTGATCTTTTCTTGTTTTTGACCAAAACAAAGCCATGCAAAATTGACAATAAAGAAGGATCCAGAAAAGTCCCTTCGGAAAAGTCCCTTCGAAAAAAGTCCCTTCGGAATGACCCTTTCGGATGTCCCTTCAAAAAAAAAATATATGTATAATCCTTCGAAAAACGATCTTACATGGCTTTGTTTTATAAAAATCAGATTGATTGCTTAGTCGTTAGGTTCTGATAAAGGCCTTAGAAACCCCTCAAAACGGACTTTCCGTTCCGACCAAAAATTAGGTCTAAATAAATATCGACTTTCCGTGTGGTTATCTCGCGCGGGACAACATATCTCGCGCGGGATAATGCTTCTGTTTACTGAATTGGAGCCTGAGCCATTTTGAGCCTGCTTCTGACTCGTTGGGGTTAGATCCTGATATTTGCAGCTCTTCTGTCAGTTTTCTGAAGCTACTCAACTCCAAGACTCCCAACACAATGTCTACCGGATAGCACGTCATGACCAAAGAATGCCTTGAACAACACACTTTGCAAGACTTGACCAAGGCCCTTGTCACTGAAATGGAGCATGTTGAGGGTTGGAGAGAAGCCTTTGATTTACCTTCTACCCGTATTGCTAGGGATTTTTGAAAGATGGAGAGTGACTCCGACAGTGGGCGATCGTCCGTGCAAGAGGAGCTATGTGACATCAAAACCCAACTTGCCAAAGCCCTGCAGCAAATTAACGACAATGACTCGTGGCATCACATGGAAGAATCCATCCAGGCTGAAAAGACAAAGATGCTGATTGAAGAGCTTGAGGAAGTCAAGAGTGAACTCGAGACCATGACCCAAAAGTGCATCAACCTTGAAACCCACATTGAAGATGACATTGATGAGAGGGTCAAGTTTTTCCTCAATACTCTCTACCGTGACCTCAAAGAGCAAATGGAGGAAGAATACCAGTCTCGCCACAACGTCTTCGTGCAACACTATGAGAACCACATTCGAGACCTCCACAATCAAATGGCTAAGCGAAGGAAAGGTAGAGTCTTCTCCGACATTGGAAACATCACTCTAGGTCATCTCTTCAGAAGCCTTCACAAGGATGGAAAGATGAAACCAATGGAAGGCTACCAACCTAAGAGGGAAGGTCGATCTCCGCACCTCTATTGCTTCTACCATCAATGCTATGGCCATCACACCAATGATTGTTTCAACCTGAAGAATGCAGTCCAAGACTTGATTGACAACGACGCCATCAGAGTTTGCCCAAGTGGTGGAATAGTTTGGATGAGTTCAAACAAATGAAGAGTCTCTTTTTCTTTCAGTTATTTACTTTTAGTTGCAAAAGAAAACGGTTAGTAGTCTAGTTTAGCTTAGTCGGGTACTACTTGCCTAAAGACTTCGTTTGTGGGCAAGAGTATCAAGTCTGTTTTTCAATAATAGTTAGTCAGTATTTCCCTTTTCAATTCTGATTAATTCTTTGAGATTGAGAAAGAAAGCACTGTGAATGTCATAGAAACTTGCAACGAAAATGATTACTCCAAGGCACTTTGGTTTTCCGGAAGCCTTCCTGTCTGGAGAATGATGCTAGCAAGAGGGTACTTTCCTGGACTGGGGCTTGGAAAGCACTTACAAGGGACAACGGAACCACCACCGGTCCCCCAGCCTCACACAAAGCATGGCCTAGGATACATCATCTCCATCCACGATGAAGATGACGAATAAGAATGGGGCTTCACTCAAATCAAGTGGGAAGAAACCACCTACAAAGGCTGCGACGACCTAAAGCCCAAGAATGGAAACCTCAAGCCATATCGAAAGACACTCAATGGCTACTTTGTTCGAGAAGGGGAAAGTATTCCCTACTTTATCTTTTCAGAACCATGGACTGACAATAAAGGAAAGCGCCAACCGGGCTTTGAAATCTTTAGCGACTGTGATGCTTCTCCAAGTGAAACAGAATCCGTCCCACTAATCCCTAATGATTTGTGGGTCACGAAGACAGAAATGACAAGTGAATGGGACTTTGTGTTGGGAGAAGACATGCTGCGACAGTTCCAAGACTTGTGCCGGTTAGAAGACAGCCAGATCCATGCAATATCCAAGGGGGACGCTCCAATTACTGACTACACAAGACTGATACAGAAATGTGATGAGCCAATTCTAAACTGGCACGTCACCGGAGGACCAGTTGTTAATGAAGACTTCATGATCAAAGAGCTTGGTTGCACTCCCCATCCCCGCAGGAAGATAGGCCCCGTAGCTTTTACATTAGAAGCGTGCTCCACCTCCGATGAACTCACTCAAGAGGAAATCGAGGCAATGGCTGAACATGTATTCCCTTACTTCCTTAATGAAAACTTTGATCTTTCCGAGTACCCTGAGATTGCTAACATCGTGAATGATGAATTAACTAATAACAATCAATATAACGAACACGTTAATAATGAATCATACGATGAGATAGATCAAGAAAACGAACAAATCTTAAAAGAATTAGCTAAGCAAGTAGGTCGTTGTGGAAAGAATGGCCCTGTTGACGACGAGGAAATGCAAACGGTTAATCTTGGGACAACGGAAGACCCCAGAGAAACTAAGATCGGCAGCTTCTTCAAGGGGGAAGACAGAGAAACCTTGACACAGCTCCTCAGAGAATATGTCGACGTCTTTGCTTGGTCCTACAAAGATATGCCTGGGTTGAATCCGCCGCTGTAGAGCACAAAATACCGCCGCTACCCAACGCCAAGCCGCCAAGCGTAAACTACGCAGAATCAAGCCTTAATGGTCAATGCAAGTGAAAGAAGAGATCATGAAGCTCTTGAATGTAGGGTTCATCAAAGTGATTGAGTATCCGGAATGTTTAGCAAACACAAGGCAAGTAGCCAAGTCGAACGGGAAAATACGGGTCCGTGTTGATTTCGTAGACTTGAACAAGGCATCCCCTAAAGATGACTTCCCGTTACCGAACATAGACATGTTGGTCGATGCCACACCGCATACGAAGTCCGCTCATTCGTCGACGGTTTCGCAGGTATAACCAAATCCTCATGGCAGAGGAAGATCAAGACAAAACAAGATTCACCACGCCTTGGGGAACGTTCGCTACACGGCCATGCCGTTTGGTCTCAAGAACGCTGGGGCTACATACCAAAGGGCGCCACGACACTATTCCATGACATGATCCACAAGGAAATAGAGGTATATGTGGACGACATGATTATTCACTCAAAAGGGGCGTATGGTCGCACTTCGTAGATCTCGTAAAATTCTTCAATCGACCGAGACAAAGACAAGATGAGGCTCAACCCCGCCAAATGCTCATTCGGAGTGGTCAAAGGGAAAGTCTTAGGGTACATGGTCACGTAGCGTGGCATAGAAGCAGATCCCGCCAAGATAAAAGCCATTACGTACATGCCTCCACCTGCAACACGTAAAGAAGTAAAGGGATTCATGGGCAAGCTTCAATATATCGCCGATTCATCAATCAACCGACTACGATGTGCGATCCTATCTTCAAGTTACTTAAGAAAAACGCACCTCAAGAATGGACCGAAGAATGTCAAGAAGCATTCGAGGAAGTTAAGCGCTACTTGACTTCCCCACCTATTCTCGGTTCCACCACACAAGGAGAAGCCCTTGAAGTTATACCTCACGGTTACGTACAACGCATTAGGGGCTATGCTCGCTCAAGAACAAAGCCAGCCTCCCACACAGAGAATGCCATCTATTTCGTCACCGCAGATTCCAGTGGCAATAAATCAACTACTCTCCACTCGACAAATCCCGTGCCGCTCTTGCTTTGGGTATCACAAAGGCCGAAGCACTATATGGAAGCCTTCCCGGTCCGCCTCATTGCAAAAATGGATCCACTAAAATATATCCTAGACAAATCAAATTTGTCTTCGAGATCGGCCAAATGGTACTTCATGCTCAGCGGATATGACATCACTTACGTCACTCGAAATCCGTCGGGGAGTGTATTCGCGGATCAGCTGGCCGAATTTCCTTGCGACGAAGTAAAGGGGGAAGACCCGCGATTCCCTGATGAGGACATCATGAGTATAGAAGAAGAAAATAAGTGGCAATTATTTTTCGATGGCGCAGCCAACATGAGAGGATTCGGCATTGGAATGTTATTAGTAGACCCTAACGACATCTACACTCCACTGGCAATACGTCTTGACTTTGACGCCACCAACAATACCACGTATCACGAGGCTTGCATAGCGGGACTTGAGGCAGCTCTAGAACGCAACGTGACCGAACTCGAGGTATTCGGGGATTCCCAATTGATCATCAATCAGACATTGAAGAAGTGGAGGGTCCAAGATCCAACCCTTCAAAGATACAATGCCCATCTCCAAGAGTTGGTGCAACAATTCCAAGATGTCTCATTCCACTACCTCCCCAGAGACAAAAATCGATTTGCGGACGCATTGGCCACACTTGCTTCATTGGTCGAAATCCCTAAAGGAAAAGCGGTCAAACCCTTCAAAATAACACGACGCGAAACTCCTGCATACTGCGCCGTTATAGATCTCCACGACTGCAAAGACAAATGGTTATCCGAATGTGCCACTATTGGGAACTCCGAAGAGAAACCATGGTACCATGACATTTGGCATTTCATCCTAGATGGAACCATCCCACCTGAGACAGACCCGAAGACTCAGATCGCCCTTAAGAGGTTGGCCGCTAATTACGTCATCACCGCCGCCGCCTATTCAAGAAACATTCCCAAGGGAACCTCCTTTCAGGCCACCGAGGAAGAGGCCCAAGAAATCATGGACCATGTTCATCGTGGCATATGTGGAACCCACATAAGCGGAAATATGCTCGCCAAAAAGATCATCAGACAAGGGTATTTTTGGCTGACCATGGAAGCCGACTGTACCAAAATGGTCAAGAAGTGCCACAAGTGTCAGATACACGCCAATCTTCATCATGCACCGCCTTCCTTGCTGTACCCTATGACTTCTCCTTGGCCATTCTCTACATGGGGGATAGACGTGATTGGAAAGGTCACACCCATAGGAGCCAACGGACACTGCTTCGTCCTAGTAGCCATCGACTACTTCACTAAGTGGGTTGAGGCCGCCTCCTACAAAGTTCTGAATGCCGTAAAGGTTGCGTAATTCATCAAGCACAACATCATCTCGCCGTATGGGGTTCCGCAAGAGATGATATCCGATAATGGGTCCCACTTCGAGAAGGAAACCGATCGCCTACTAACCGAATACAAAATCACAAGGCACAAGTCGTCTCCTTATAGACCTCAAACGAACGGAGCAGTTGAAGCCGCGAACAAAACAATCGAGACTATCATCGAAAAATGGCAAGCCACCGGAAAAGATTGGCCCGACAAGCTACCATTCGCACTATGGGGATACCGCACTTCAGTCCGAACAGCTACAGGAGAGACTCCCTACGCCCTCACATTCGGAATGGAGGCTGTCTTACCGATAGAATTGGAAATACCGTCACTACGGGTTCTCCTAGAAAACCAAGTGAACGAGGTCGACTAGCTAGGAAGCGTATACGAAGAGCTGGCCCTATTGGACGAAAGAAGGTTGAAAGCACCGAACATACTCAAGCTTACCAAAGAAGAATGGCAAGAGCTTTCAACAAAAAGGTCAAGACAAGGAACATCGAGTAGGTGACCGGTTCTCCGTGAGCACCGTCCCGGACCTTTCAACCCGCTAGGCAAGTGGGGACCAAGATGGATAGGACCCTACATTGTGAAGAAGATATTCTCTGGGGGAGCCCATCAGCTGGTGGACTTAGACGGAGATCAACTACCGAAGCCGGTCAACATGGACAAGCTCAAGAAGTACTTCGCGTGACTTGGCCTCCTAAAAAGAAATCGCTCGCTAGGTTGAAAATCCCAGAAAGGACGGCCTAGGCAAAAATTAGAGCTAGCACAAGAAAAGAAGCCCGCTAGATTGAAAACCCGAAAGGGCGGTCTAGGCAAAAGAAAGGGTGTGCATAAAAAAAAAAAAAAGGGAGGCTTATCTCGCGCGAGATTACCCCTCGGCACGGAGCCGCATTTTGTCCTTTTCTCAAAAATGAACTACGTTAGGCCTGAGCCTCTTATTTAATTGCTGTAAAAGAGGAACGTAGGCAGCCTTCGGGTTCGGTCTAATCGAATAAATAAATCTACTTTTGTCCTTTTATTAATCGAATGCATTTTATTAATGACAAAAGGGAAATCCTAACCACAACGGCTAATTCGCTAAGCTAACAATCTTGAAAAAAATACTAATAAAAGCAAAACAATTGATCTATCAAAACAATCTCTTGGTACTCCTAAAGATCTAGCCTTTCATTGACTTGGTAGGCCGGCGAACATGATCTCCACCGTCGTCGTGATCCTCCTTGCGCTTTGAGCCCCTCGAAGCAGAGCATCCCTCGAGGCGATCAAAAACAGAGTCAAGACGATCAAAAACAGATCCTGAGAGCCTATTGAAGACATGGGGCCTATCTAAAGCTTGCGTCTTTCCAGGCATCCCCTTGCTTCGCCTCTCGTACCAATCCCCATCGAGAAAATCCTGAGTTGGATCAGTTCGCACATTAGCAGGATCAGACTGAGCCTCGCTTCTTCGCAAAATACTGCTAGCTACAAAGGAATCTCCTAGCAGTGAAAGCCGCAGATCATCAATCTTCTCTGCACTAGGGTGACCGGTATGAAGAAACCAATCCAAGTACTTATCAAACAAGAAGATACTTGCATTAAAAGTCCGAAGGTTCGACCAAATGTCCCGACTAGTTCCTTCACCCCACGCTGAGCTAGCACCGCGCAAACTCTACACCAATATAAGACACTTCACGAGAAGCTCCTTCGAAAAGATAAGTGTCCCGCCGCCGACCGAGCTGACGGAGCACCCGCTTGGGGAAATAAAAGGAGGAATCGCGCAAACCCGGAAGAACCACCCTGTCAAAACCCTTGGTATTGGCAACATACTTGTTCAACCTCCAATAAGGTGGACACCACAGAATGTCAGCAGTTTCGATCTTCTCAATCAACTCAGCCCATTCATCCACTGAAAGATCCTTGATCAATAACTTTCACGTATGATATGTGAAAGGGGAATATTCCAATGGGGGACCCACCAACTTGAGATGCTCCCTAAGCCAAATAGTCAACAGAAGAGGACTCCCTTGAGTCATGACACCGGTCCTATGCAGCTCGTCAAGACCATGCAGGGTCTCACCCAAGATTAGTGGAATGATGTTCCTAGAACGTTTTCTAGCCTCGTAACAATTTCCACAAGTTGGGAGTCAACCAAGCCGTCCCTACATGTAAATGTAACATCTCCGAAAAGAAAAAGAGCCGTAAAATTCCGTTTATAGACATGAAAAGCGTCATCATCTCGAATCACCGATGAAGCGTCCCGGAAAAGAAGAGCAATCAACCCACTTGCGGTGAACCAACTCATAGCAAGTATCAAGGGGGATCCCTAACAATTCATTCAAAGCTTCCGAATGATTCCTATTGTACTTAGGAACATCAATCTCACCACCAAAGGCATATCCAAGATAATGGCAAATTCCTCCACAAGAGGCACCATCTCATTCAAAGAAAAATTGAAAAGATGAATAGAGGGATCCCAAAATCGGGCAAAGACCCGCAAGAGATTCCAATCCGGTTGGAGGTTCTTCAAGGTGAAAAGGATTCTAATCCGAATTCTCGCAATAAACCTATTACGAGACCGGTTGCGAAACGACCTCACAAAATCCCTGGATGCTTGCTTGAAAGATGCAATCACTTCAGATGACAAGGAAAAATCATCAACAATCATGGACGTTGGGGCAATCTCCTTGGAAGCCATGGATCGTAGGGTTGAAGAAGAAGACAAGAGTTTCACCCTAAAAGAATATCTCTAGAGTTTGTAAGGCTAGAATGAGGTATCTGGCCGGACTACATGGTGATTTTATAGGGAAAACTGACAAAATCCTATTCGGAAAAGAAGAGATCTCTGCCTGACTAGCGTGTCTCGTGCGAGACACCTTATCTCGCGCGAGATATTGATACGGCAAAACAGCAACAGTTCTGCTCAAACAACAATCTAACCCTGACTTGACGAAGCAAGTCTCGAAAAACCTGCGTGTACAGTTCATAACATGCAGTAAAAACACCAAGATAAGGGATCAAAATTGTGGCCTAACGGCCATTCCATTCCATTTCCAAAAAAACATGGAAAGTAGAGAAAGTTAATTAACTAACTAATTAAACCTAGGATTAGGGGTTAAGAAAAACCATTGTTTGTACTACCTACTTTGTTCCTAACAGGTACCAAAAGAAAAGAAAAATTGTCTGGGCCCACTCGGCCAATATATACAAATCATCAGAAATTAAATAAAGGGAAAAGGAGGAGGTCACGCCATCATGTCGCTCGAGCCGCCGGCACCTCCGCCATCACCGCCACAGGGGCTGCCATCCCTCCTCGATCTCTTGGCTCCGCAAGTAGGGGTCACCGCCGAGGCCACTGTCGAGGCCGCCAAAGAAGCCTTGTGGAATGTGCCTCTCGGACAGTCCGACACTGTGAGCCATCAGCCCCGCCATCTTGGTCGCTCCACGATTATAATCGGCCGCGGACAGAGTGACTCCGACAACCAAAGAAAAAAAATGTTCAGGAAAAGTCGGACATATACACTTATATGGACGAATACGAGAAACAATACAAATGGAAACATACCGAAGAGACATCAGCCGGGAGGCGGTAACCCTCGGGAATCTAATCAGGAGACAGGATGTGTCCCACCATTGGCATGCTCCCCATCATGTACGTGTAGCTCAAAGGGCCGTAGTCTGGGGCAAAAGGCAGAGAACCTATAGCCTGGGAGGAAGTGCTAGGGCCGAGGAACCCGAAGCGTGCGCAGGCGGATCCACGAGCATGTGATCGCCTATCCCCCACCAGAGGGGACCCATCAACCGAGGCGTAAACTCCGCATAAGAAGCCCCGGCGATCACGCAAGCCGTCGCCGCATCACCCGCCGTAAGACTCCGCATAATCATCCTCTCGGAATGGAGTGGGTGGGATACATCGCCTCGGCGGATCCGCCGGCACCCCGTATGATAGTCTACCCCGGCCATGCCGGGAAGACCCGCTCACCAAGATACATGGTATCTCCCTCCAAAGATGCCGCATCCTCTCGCATCGCCGTAGCATCCCAAGCACGATGCACCTCCCGCTCCAACAGGGTCCAGGATAAAGGCCCACCTCTCATACTCGAAGGTATCCAACATAGCCCGCGCCTCCGCCACCGTCGTGGTCCAATCCCGGTCCTCCTCCTCATCAACGGTCCGATTCGGGTGGCCCCACCTCCCGATATCCGAAACAAAGGGGCCCGGCTCTCCAACTCAAACCTATACAGCCCGAGAACAACATAGCCCCATATCTGCACAAAGAAAACAGATCAAATTCGTATGAAACACGTGCAGAGCATACGTACAAAGAGCGTAAATGTAATCAAAAAGGCATACCTCCTGTGCATAAGAATACCCCGACAGAGAATCCTTGGTATTCCTACACGCCTCATCCATGGCGTGGTAGCAAGAGGCCAGCCCCGCCGAGCCCCAATCATAGCCGCTCACCTCATCCGCATCAACCAACAAACGTAATGTAGAAAGACGGGCCGTAGAAGAGTGGTTCGCAAAATAGTCTCGTAAAGGATATACTAGCAAGGCACCCTCACCAACCGATCGGTGTGCATATTTGGCTTCTCCGAGTAGGCCTCAATCCGACGCCGGAGGGGTGTCACCTCAAGAAGAAATCCCTTAACCTTGTTAGGGACGAAGCCGATCAACCGCTCCACACACTGGACCTCGTGCCTATAACCCGAAAACTTCGGCAGGGATCGCCGATGAACTCTAACCCCGTGATAGCGTAAAATCAGCCTGAGTCATAGTCGCTTCCCCGAAGCGCAAATGAACGGTGTGGGTAGTGTCCCACCACCTCTCCCGAATAGCCCGGAGAACTTGGGAGTCCGCCTTATTCCCCGAGATTGTCAACAAAAGTCAGAAGACCCGTTTGGGCCACCCTATCCCGAATGCCATCAAGGTCCTTGATCTTGTCCCACACCTCCTTAGCCATCTTCGGGCTCCCTCGGCAATTCTTCATTGACTTATACGACTGCAAAACAGAGGAAAAACAGAGAGGGCAACATTAGAAATCATTCCATGTCAAAAAACCAATGAAATAGAAGAAATTTTTCATTGAGGCATTTCATCAAACACTTGGCGTGCGTACAAGAAAAGCTTGCCCAAGGGTGTCATTCGTGATCCGAATCAACCTCTCCTACAATCCATGATATGTAGGAGGCTCATACACACGCAATGCAACAACAATCATCCAAAGAAACACACAAAATCGACGCATGCAAGAAGGAACCTAGTTCTAGGCATGAACAAGAACAAAAGCCATCGATGAAATTTTGAATTCAAGGGAAAGGGAATTCATGCTCAATGCAATGCAAGAATCAAAGAGTTGAGAAAGAAGCTCTTACCAAGCCCTCCCGAACAGCGGTAGAAATGTGCGCATGCCTATCAAAAGTAAGATCATCGCGAGGGTAATCCTTCCCTAGCAAATAGCTCCCCAAAATCGGATTCCTTTGTTCTTGAGCCATGGATTATGGAGGGAGAAAGGATTGGAAAGCGATTGGGAGGAAGAAATACCAAGCAAATCCATGAAAAATCACAAAGAAAAAGACTTTGGCTCGAGCTAGGGAGAGAAATTTTTGAGAAAGATGTTTTCAAAATGAGCAAGAGCTGCTGTTTATATGCCCCGACAGTACAAGTCTCGCGCGGTATATCTTATCTCGCCGCGAGATATACCTTCTGGAAAATGACCAAATTGTCCTCGACAATAAGCGTCTACGCAACGTCAAAATTAAAAATTTTGACACATTTACCCTTGGAAATGATAAACTAGCAGGGAAACGTGGAAAATCCGACACCGCAAGTCACGGAACGATCCAAAACGTGACATGCGCACGATCGCCCGGTACGGCACCAGTCGCCCAAAAACCGAGTGGTCCAAAGATTAACTCAATCCACATGATTCAGAGCCCAGAAAGGTGAATCATCAAAGAAAAAGCCCGGTCCAACGCCCAGACAGGTGGATCGTCATCAGAAAAGCCCGGTCCAACGCCCAGACAGGTGGATCGTCGAACCAAAGCCCGATCCAACGCCTGCACAGTGGATCGTTATCGTAAAAGCTCGGTCCAACGCCCAAACAGGTGGATCGTTAAACCAAAAGGCCCGATCCAACGCCCAAACAGGTGGATCGTCATCAGAAAAGCCCGATTCAACGCCCAAACAGGTGAATCGTCATCCCCAACAACAAAAAGCCCGATTCGGAGCTCCGTAAAGGCGAATCGTCACAAAATCGACAGGACTCGTGGACCGGACAGGTAAGCCTTTGTGTTCTAAAATAGTTTCCACAGTTCGGAGCCCGACAGCGAATCTTCTGGACGGCGGTATATTCTGAATTGGGTCTTGATTTGATTCCTCAGTATGAATTTACCTTTTCAAAAACAAAATCTCCACGATTTTCAAATGATTTTCAAAATACCTAAAGCAGCCTTTTCGTGTTTTGGAGTCGAACTACGTTTGGTCTGATTCTCCGATAGAGATACGTAGGAAGTCGTGCGGTCCGACCATCCCGATGTTCAGAATGATGTATTTTCTATCGACGACACTTCTTCTTTCATAAGACATGTCGCCGAGGGGCTCTGTAGACACCCCATTCTGAACACATCGGAACACACTTATACCACTCTAAGTCTCGCTTTGAGTCAAAAGGTAGAAATCCACCATTTCGTCATGTTTCGTTAAGTTTTGACTAACCACCGTTAGTTTGGGACTAAACTGCATACGAGATAACGAGGAAAGGACAAACTGCCCACAGAGCAATATCTCGCCGCGAGATGGCGTGTCTCGCGCGAGATATCCCTCTCTGCAGACGTGCACGACGGTTCCTCGTCGATTTCAACCTCTTTTCAGGATAAAACTTTATCTCTCCGGCCAACCAATAAAATTTGGAGTCTGGAATCATCTTGAAGTGTTTGATCTCATCTTCAACACTTCCCCAACCCCTATAAATACTTGGTGACTTCCAAGGTTCAAGAGGTCCAAGAATTTTCACAACACACACATTTTGTTGGTTTCTCTCCTTGAAAGAATCCTACAAAATCACCCTAAAAACTCACCTCATAGTTTGTTTGTCAACCTTGTTGATAAACAAATATCAAGTCCTAAGTCAAGGATCGAGGCGAAGCTCTGTCCGTGTCAAGAGTCGATTCTAAACTTGAGTCGAAACTCTGCCCAAATCACCTCACGCAAGGTAACCCCCTAAATCCCTTTCTAATTGACTGTTAGAGTGGTATAAGTCCATAAAATCTAGGATCGGCCTAGAGCCTCTCCAAATCATGGAGACGGTCTCGAAGCAATCGATCCTACATTCCGTTTAACCCCGTTAAATGGATCTTTGTTTATAATATTTAAAATCCTTTTTTCTGAAAACCTCTCTTTTCTTTAGCAAGACCGATCTCCGAATTGGGTGAAATGGATGCTCCTTGACCTACCAATTTCATAACCTAAGCCCCGAACCCAAATCTCTTTCAAAATGGTTTTCCTATTTTCTCCAATCGAATAATATGGGTGGCGACTCAAAAACGAGAAAAGATAAAGCTCTTTTTCCTCACAACGCTACAGTACCAGCTTTTCCAGTTTTACCAAGATTTAAAGCTTCATCAAGTTTCATTTTCCCATTATTTAACTTGGTTAATGTACCTTCAGATTTTTCAAAATTAGTTTTGAATTTTTCAAGTTCAACTTCTCTCTTGGTTATCAAAGCTTCAAGTTTAGCAATGGTATCCTTTTGATCATCATTTTCTTTTGAAAGTCTAGCTTTCTCATCTTCACAAACAGACAGTTTTTCAGAGAGAGCTTTGTTTACTTTGGTTAGTACCTCAATTTTATCCTTTTTATCCAATCTGTATGCAGTTCTCTGTATGTCTCAAAGAGTTCCTCATACGAAATGTCTCTTTCTTCATCATCTGAATATCCTTTTATGAAAAACAGTTGAGAGTTAGATTTGATGTATCTTCAGATGTGTCCAAGGATGTGTCCACATCTGAGTCCACATCCACATTCTCCTCAGAATCTCCTTCTTCTATTCCGGCCAATCAGACTTTTAAACCCTTGTACTATTATTAAGCTACGGTTTTAACCATCGTTGTTTTTTTTTTTGGCAATTTTAACCACCCTTCTAATATTACGCAGTCATATTAACCTTATTCTCAAACTCCGTTAAAAAATCTAATTTTCGTTAAAAAAAAATCTAACTTTCTTGACTGCAATTAGCTTCATTAAGACTCTTAATTTTTTGTCCTTGATTCTTTAAACCACCAGATGTTTGGCTGCTTCCATGACCGAGAAGATTTGACTCTTGGTTGCCAATTGCTTCATTTAACCTTTTACTTGTTATGTTTCGTTAAATTATTTAACGAAAGTTAGATTTTTTTAACGGAGTTTGGGAATAAGGTTAATATGACTGCATAATATTAGAAGGGTGGTTAAAATTGCCAAAAAAAAAAAAAACAACGATGGTTAAAACCGCAGCTTCATAATAGTACAAGGGTTTAAAAGTCTGATTGGCCTTCTATTCCTGTAAAGTGAGCATTAAAAATAGAATGACTGTTTATCACAGACATGTTAGCAACTTCCTCTTCATCCTCACTATCATTCAAGGAAACAGTTAAGTTCATTCCCTTATTTTTAAGTGTGTTAGCACATCGATTAGCATAGTTATCAAAACCACGACATGCTTCACATTGCGCAGATTAAGACAATTTCTTATTTTCTAGGTTTGGCCTTTAAACCCATTCTCAATATTAACCTTATGTTTTTCAACACTTGGAGCATGTCTGTTGAAAAACTTGCTCATTTTCTTATTTTTCAGCATATAACTGAACTTTTTGGAGAAGAGGGCCAAATCATGGTCCTCAAGGCTTGATTTGTCAATTTTCGAGGAGAGCTCAACAAGTTCTTTTGAAACAGCTGCAGAGCTTTTGAGGATAAGGTTTATAGCCTTGTTCTTTTTCTGAGTATCAAGATTCAGCTCAAATACAGTTAAAATATCAATAATTTTGTTGGTGTCATTAGTTTTCTCTATGACAGCAACCTTTATGTTGAACCTTTTTCATGTATGTAAAGTCCTTAACATTTTGTAGTATGAGTACTTGATGTCGGCTAAATCCCTAATTTCTGCTCTAGGAATTGCATTTTGATGCGATCCGTAGCTAGCTAGTAAACTAGAGTTCACTCTGCACTTGGTTTCATGCATTCTTTCTGTGTGCTAGCTACAGCAATACCAGAAACATGGATACAACACTACAAATTAGTACTCTATGTCACCATCTCTAATTACTGTATTATACTACGCTATATTATAAGGTTACAAGGCGGATAATAAGCATGCTTGATTGTTTAATACTCTAAAAGTCAAAATTCTTATATTTTTCTCAAAGGAAGATAAAATAATAAATACTTAAATGAAATCAAATCAAGATTTCAGCGCACCATTTATTATGAGACGGAAGGAGTATCAGTCAAGATCCTACCGTTTAAATTTGTTCATGACTTGATCAGGATATTAACTCTATTATTTACGAACCATTGGATCTCAATTAACATGCATAATTAACAAAGTATATATGAAAACTAGGATTCTCTTTTACAGTACTTGTACAAAATGGAAAATTACTCAGATATTATTCTACTAAAACAATTGCAGTTAAATCAACTGTATCACAATTACAGTTGATTTATCAATGTTTTTAACAAATACAAATACGTATGTTTTACATTTTTTGCATTGATAAAATTGTATTAAAATTATTTTCTTATCTCGAAACACTACACTTATAAAAGACTAAGAATGTTTTTTTTTTTTAACATTTATTAAGAGACAAAGTAACACTTATTATAGACTATAGACAGGGTGAATACTTATTTAACAATCTTGCTTTTGCTTTGAAATACTTTTTATTTATTCTCTAACTTATACTACAATTTTCATTAATCCCCATTTCAAACTCAAAGTCAATTGTAATCCTAAGAAGTCCTATCTCAATAAGCATATGAAGTCCTATCCCAATAATCAGAGTGTACTACAATGTTCTTTCAATTAATGTTATTTAAAAGGTTTTTACAATATTTATAAAACGTTGTCTTAAGTTAGGACCTATTACGACGTTGGTTGTCACAATGTTATAGAAGTTATAACAAAAAAAAAAAAAAAGAGTTAAAAAATAATAATCACAAACTCACCAGGCCAATTACCTCAGATATGAAGAAGATAGATGCATTTTGATTTGCATAAGCCTAAAAATTTGCCAACTAGCAAAATTTGACAATTTCCCATTGAGTCCCCAAGCCGACATTCACGTGATTTGGTTTCTAGGGTTTGTTGTTTTCTTTCTCCTTCATTCTATATAACAATCCCTCACTGCACTAATCTATTTACCATTCAAAAATGGAGTCCTCTACTAAGCTCACTGCCCTTATCCTCATTTCCATCTTCTTGGCCTGCACAGCCACCCCTGTTGACCTTGATTGTGGTTCTTGCGGTGGTGGAAAACCCACTAAACCCACCAAACCCATTGTCAAACCACCAGTCAAACTCCCACCAGTTAAACTACCACCAGTCAAACTTCCACCGGTCAAACTACCACCAGTCAAACTCCCCATCCCACCAGTCGGCGGACTCATCCCACCAGTCGGCGGTCTCCCAATCCCTCCGCTTGGTGGTCTTCCAATCCCACCAGTCGGAGGACTCCCAATCCCACCAGTTGGCGGCCTCCCAATTCCACCTGTCGGCGGTCTCCCAGTCCCACCAGTCGGCGGACTCATCCCACCAGTCGGTGGCCTTCCCATCCCACCAGTGGGCGGACTCATTCCACCGGTCGGCGGCCTCCCAATCCCACCAGTGGGAGGACTCATCCCACCGGTCGGCGGCCTCCCAATCCCACCAGTGGGCGGACTCATCCCACCGGTTGGTGGCCTCCCAATCCCACCAGTGGGCGGACTCATTCCACCGGTCGGCGGCCTCCCAATCCCACCAGTGGGCGGACTCATCCCACCGGTCGGTGGCCTCCCAATCCCACCAGTGGGCGGACTCATTCCACCGGTCGGCGGCCTCCCAATCCCACCAGTGGGCGGACTCATTCCACCAGTTGGCGGCCTCCCAATCCCACCAGTGGGCGGACTCATTCCACCGGTCGGCGGCCTCCCAATCCCACCAGTGGGTGGACTCATCCCACCAGTTGGTGAACTCATCCCACCGTAATAAGATGAAATGAAATAATAATAATGTTGTAGATTACAAATCAGGAACTATTCCCAACGTAATAAGATGGTTTGCATGGGCAATGTATTCCCAACGTAAGTGTGCGTATCCAAAAATGACATGCACGCGTACTAATCTATCTGTATTTTACACACACACATACTCCCTCCGTCCCATGTGATTACAAACCATTTTTCCGGGCACAATAATTAAGAAATATTATTAAGATAATGAAAATGTGTGGTAGGAAATGAAGAGAGAGAATGAGTGGAGTTGGTTGAATAAATTGTGTGGTAGGAAATGAAGAGAGAGAATGAGTGAGTGGGATAGGGTGAATATAAAATAATAAATTTATTTTCATTTTGGGCAGTTTGTATTCACGTGGAACGGACCAAAAAGAAAATAAGTTTGTATTCACGTGGGACGGAGGGAGTATATAGAGATAGAGAAAGATCCTAATTAAACCTAATATGGGTATTTATTGATGAAATGAAATAATTCTCGTAATAATGTTGTAGATTACAAATCAGGAACTATTCAAGCAAATTTTGCTTCAATGTCTGGATATCTATAATACAATACAACTCACATCTAACCGCCGCATAATCGATGGCTAAGATTGAGTTTGATAAAACATAACTGGTGGCTAGAATTGAATATGAAAAATAAATTTGTTTTTAACTTCTCACTCTGCTACAAAAGTTACTATCTCTCTAACCATCACACAAAGAGTGGCTCAGATTTAATCTCTCAAAAGACAAAGAGCGGCCTAGATTTAAAGTTGGAAAAAACAAAAAAAAAACTTTCCTACACCGGTTACTAACTAATATAAATAATTAATAATTTTTATTAACAAAATTGAATTTTACTATGTTGACAGTTAAAAAATAATTACTCCCTCCGTCCCACTTCAATTGAGCCACTTTTCTTTTTGGGACGTTCCATTTCAAATGAGCCATTCCATAAATGGAAAGAAGTGAACAAGTATTTCGGACATTTATACCCTCATAATGTTTACATATTTACGAAAAAACCATTCATTACACCCTTATAATTTTAACATATTTACAAAAAAAATCAATCATTAACTTACTATTTCTCCCGCTCATTCTCTCTCCTATTTAATTTTTTTAACTTTTATATTCTCTCTCCTCTAATCTTCTACCCACTTTCAATTCTTTACTCATTTTTAAAAAAAAAATTCTTAAAAAACGTGCAAAGATGTCATGGCTCAATTGAAGTGGGACTGAGGGAGTATTAATTTTAAGTATTAAGCTAAATGGTGAATTTACTAACAAATATTTTTTTGTACTGTGCTATTGCTTGCTTGATAATGTCTGTTTTGCTTGGTTTATATTTTTGTAGAACTTTTGCTACTCATGGAGTCTTTGAGAGGGATAGCAGGCTTGGTATTCAATATAATATCTTTTTGCTGTCAAATAACTATTGTTAAATATTTATGTGAATATGGCATTTGTACAGTTATGATGGTATGTGGTTGGTTGTTTTGTTGTTCTTATTTTCTTCGTTTTCACTCACAATTTGTTTGTGAAAATGCCTCATTACCTCAGTATTTATTTGGCTATATTTGGATTGGGCGATACAACTATTGTACTAAGAGGCTAAGATGAAAGTCTTAAGCTAGGTAGAAAGATGGTAGTGAGTAGAATGTGTTCTTTTAGGGGGTTGTGTGGGGGGAGGGCAATTCATCATTTCTTTAATTTTTATACAGTCATTTTTGTACTGTCACCGTGCGATCCGCACGGGTGGATAATACTAGTATAGTTACATTACATCTCTCTTTTTAATTAATTAATAGTTGATATTAATTTAATTTGAGATGGATTTTATATACTCCCTCCGTCCCAAAATGTTTGTCTCATTTGACTTTTTTGTTGAACTTTGATCACAAATATATGACAATTTAATTATGTTCATGAAATTATAAAAATTTCTATTGATTCACCATTAATAATATTATCAACAACAACTTTTAGAATTTCATGAACATGATTAATCTCTCATAAATTTGTGATTAAAATTCAACAAAAAAGTTAAATGGGACAAATATTTTGAGATGAAAAGGAAATATACTAGTTAACTCTAACAATTGACCATCAATAGGGATGCGACCAAATTTGGTCCCTAAGGGTCGCAGAAAAACACCCAATATCACTTTATAATGACTTCTCAACAGTTGGAGCTGCCACATTAAAACAATCTTTTGCATTTAAATTTAATAAAACCTTGTCTATATTAGGTTTATGTAGATTCAGACCTTACCTATAATGAAATTTTTTATAGCATTAAATTCCTCCTTTCATCACTTTTTTTTTAAATTAATTTTTTATTACTATTTTATTACTCCCTTCTTTCGGTTTAATTTTCTTGGTTTGACTTTGTATAAGGATTAAGAAAAGATAAATATTTTGAGTATAAAAAGCAAATTATTAAAGAGAAAGAATTTTTGTTGTGAAAATAATAAGTGAATTTTATTATTCATTATAAATAATAAACCAATTAAAAATCTTAGGAATTTAGCCGACATCAAGCACTCAGACTACAAAACAGTTAGTTGCGTGGAATGACCAAATTTTTCTGACTAATATTCTTTTGCGGTCGAGATATGAAAAGACGTTAGTTTGGACAAAAAATGCCCCTGAGATGTGAGCGATAGATTTAGAAACTTAAGTTCGGGTCTGAACAATATAAATTGAGATATGAATATGAGCTTGTCTGAATTAGATTTAAGTGGATTGGGCTTTAAACATAAGTCATCAAATATCAAGTTACGAGGTAGAACTTGGGCTTCCTTGTCTTCCTATCTCGTCATCAACTAGGCCGACCAAGGCCCAACAAGTGAGCATAAGCAAAACCCAACTTAAAGGGCCGAGGAGACCTCCCTCGTAGGCCGAGATCATCTCCCTAGAGGACGAGGTGTCTCCCTAGGCCTTGATGTGTATCGAAGGGATGCACTTCTTTCTCATTCCTTTCCCGGCTCATCATGGACCGAAATGGCCATGTATGACGAGGAGAGAAATATTCGCACCTCGGCATATCAGCATATGACGAGGAGAGGAATATTTGCATCTCGTCTCTCACTGCTCTTCAGCTCTTAATCCTTACCACGGCTCATCATGGACCGAAAGCCATGCATCACGAGGAAAGGAGTTTATGTATCTCGGCATACTAACGTATGACGAGGAAAGGAATTCTTGCATCTCGGCTTTTCGGCAGAGCAGCCTTTACAATCCTATTCCAACAAGGATTAAGCAGTTATAATCTAATCAGGATTGTACCATCTTATATAAAATCCATCTTATATAAATTCAAGTCAAATAAGGACTCCCTAACAGATATAATCCTCCTAGAAATATATCTTATCTCTTTACAGTCCAAGTTCAACATGGATTCTATCAATCCATCACTATAAATACAAGTCATTATTTTCATATTCTGGTACTTTAATTCTTTGTTTCGAAGCTCTGTCAAATTATTTTCTCTCTCTACAAATCGTGAACTTACTCTCACGCCGGAGGGCCTTCGCCGGTGAAGCCCCGGCTTAGTTTACGTGTTTTGTCTTATTTCAAGCTAAGCAATCGCCGGAGTACAACCTATCGCTTGGATTTGGACTGATTCGACTTTTTGGCATCATCAGTTTCTAATCAAGCTAATATGTTATAAGGGGATTTGAGGTCTATACGGTCGATTGCACAATAATCATACGCTCAATAGTAATGATTAAATATTGTACAGGGCGATCCTTTTGTTGGTGGGAAACGGGGTTAAAGAACAATAATACCCTTAATTAATGAATAATCTAAGGCTAAACAATGGAATATGATTGTTATGCAGTCCAACGTATACCCGAATCAGTCTGCTATGTTGGAACATTTCTATTCCATTAATTCCAAAGTACTCAAGCCTAAATTAAGAAGAGAAAAAAAGATGAAGGCGAAAGCGTATACCTGATGAATCCATCTTATATCTTTATGTTGTTCTTGCAAGGAAGGTAGAGAAGAAGAAGAAAATGAAGGAGGGAGATGTAGATCTTTTAGATGATTAATGCCTTCTCTTGTGCTCAGATTATGTAGAGAGTATAAAAGAATATGTAGTATTTTCTAGGCTGATGGTATGCCTATATATATAGAAAAACAATGGCACCTCATCTAGGGACTACACCCTTTCACTTAAGCGGTGTGAAATTACCATTCTGCCCATCATAAATAGGTAATTTTTACCTATGGAATTCTACACACTTAATTAATATTCTATACTTTATAATAACATTATATTTATGATTTATACATGTACGTCTACATGTCACATATATTTATTAAGTATACACATTTTGCAATCCATGTTCTAACAATCTCCCACTTGGATTGCCCAAATATGTGTTTATACTTTAACAAACCCTCATAAAATCATATTTACAATGTAAATGACAATCCACATGTGCACTTTATTGTCATCCAAAATAATCTCGTCCATTAGTCTTACAAGTATAGGGATTAAAGGGGCAGTCGTTGTAATTTATTCACAACTAAACCCACATTAATCACATATATATGTTCAACTAAATAACATAGATTAAGTATAGATGTGTAGCATAGAAAACTTAATGAATATATTAAAGCATGTATATATATTCTACCAACTAGTCCTATTTAACTGAATGAGATCAATTTGAATAAAACAAATAGCAAATAAAGCACAACACAAACTCCCACTATATTAAGCATTATCAAAAAGTCGTTACACTCATATGAGCAATGTGCTCGTGAAACACTAAAGGAGATAACGCTTTAGTAAACGGATCCGCTAACATGGAATTTGTTCCTATAAGTAGTATATCTATTTGTTCATTTTGTACTCTTTCTCTTACAACAAGAAACTTAATATTTACAGTATATGCTTAGATTTAGATGAACTCTTGTTGTTGTTAGAATACAACACTGCTGCCCGATTGTCACAATATAACTTGAGCGGTCTTTCAACACCTTTGACAATTTAAAGTCCCTCAATAAATTTACGCAGTCATATAGCTTGATTGGATGCTTCATAGCAAGCAACAAATTCGACTTCCATGGTAGAGGAAGTCACAAGTGTTTTCTTGGCACTTCTCCAAGATATCACTCCACTGGCTAATGTGAAGACGTAACCGGAAGTCGATTTTTTACTATCTTGGCATCCAGCAAAATGGGAATCGGAATGCCCAACGATCTGAAGATGATCCGATTTTGTATATTTAAGCATGTAGTCCTTAGTATTTTGTAGGTATCTCATCACTCTTTTGGCTGCAACCCAATGTTCTTTTCCCGGATTGCTTTGGTATCGATCAAGCATTCCAACAATAAATGCAAGGTCTGGACGAGTACAGACTTGCACATACATTAAGCTTTCTACTGCCGATGCATAAGAGATATTTTCCATATACTTGGATTCAAAATTATTTTTAGGACATTGCTTTAAACTGAATTTATCTCCTTTAGAGATAGGGGTGTCATGTGGTTTACAATTTTCCTTGCTAAACCTTTGTAATACCTTCTCTATATAGCTCTTTTGCGATAATCTCAAAATATCTCGTGACCGATTACGATGAATTTGGATTCCCAATACAAAAGATGCCTCACCAAGATCTTTCATCTCAAATTTGTTTGAGAGAAATTTCTTAGTTTCCTTTAGAAGGTCCTTATCATTACTAGCAAGTAAAATATCATCCACATATAAGATGAAAAATATTAATCTACTCACACTGAACTTATGGTATATACAATCTTCACCAAGATTCGTTTCAAAACCAAATGAAAGAATAATTTGATTAAATTTTAAATACCATTGACGAGAAGCTTGCTTGAGGCCATAAATGGATTTCTTAAGTTTACAAACTAATTGATTATTTTGATCTGAATCAGTCACCATTTCTGGTTTCTTCATATAGATAGTTTCCTCAATGTCGCCATTGAGAAAAGCTGTCTTTACATTCATTTGATGAAGCTCAAGGTCATAATGTGCTACTAGTGCCATAATGATCCTAAAAGCATTTTTAGAGAATACCTGAGAAAATATTTTTTTATAATCAATGCCTTCCTTTTGAGTAAATCCCTTAGCGACAAGACGAGCCTTATATCTTTCCACTTTACCTTATGAATCACTTTTGGTCTTAAAGACCCATTTACACCCAATGGGCTTCACATTTTTAGGTAATGGGACAAGATCTCAAACGTCATTGTCTTTCATTGATTTTAATTCTTAATTTATGGCATCGATCCATTTATGAGAATTAGGACTATTAATGGCTTCATGGAAGGTGAGCGGCTCATCTCCCACTAAACCTAACGGTTTCTCATTCTCGGCAAGATACACGTCATAATAATTCGGAATTGCGCTCCTTCTTGCTCTATTAGATCTCCTTAAGGGCACCGGTTCATCTTGATTTTGAGTTTGTTGAATTTTCTCATCAACATTTTCATGTTGTTCAACATTTATAGGAGGATCTACATTGTTTTGAATTATATGTTCTTGTTGAATTTCAGGTACAAGTACTTGATTTTCAATAGGAATTATAGGGAGAGGCATATAGACAGATTCCTCTTCCTCTTCAAATTCAAAACTATTATTCTCAATTTCCCCACTAAATTCAACATCCTCAAAGAACCTAGCATTTTTCGTTTCGAAAAAAGTTTTAGTTTTCGGGTCATAAAATTTATATCACCTAGATCTCTCAACATACCCTACAAAATAGCTACTAACAATTTTAGGGTCCAGTTTGCCCTCATTAGGCTTATAAGGCCTAGCTTCTCCTGGACAACCTCATACATGAAAATAATTTAGGGATCGTTTCTTATTCGTCCATAATTCGTAAGGAGTTTTATCGGTAGCTTTTGAAGATGCTCTATTGAGAATATAAGCTGCAGTTTTTAATGCATCACCCCATAATGAGTGAGGTAAAGAAGTACAAGAGACCATACTTCTTACCATATCCTTAAGGGTTTTATTACGTCTCTCAGCTACACCATTCGTGCTAGGTTTGCCCGGCATGGTGTAGTGAGGAACTATCCCACACTCTTCTACATAGCGAGCAAAAGGACCTGGACGTTGTTCACCTGAACCGTCATTCCAACCGTAGTATTCACCACCACGATCGGATCTAACATTCTTACTAGTCTTTCCAAGTTGATTTTCAACTTCAGCTTTGAAAGACTTGAAAACTTCCAATGATTGAGACTTTTCATGAAGTAAATAAATGTATCCATAACGAGAGAAATTGTCAATGAACGTGATGAAATATTATTGACCATTTCATGAAGGGGTAGTGAATGGTCCACAAATATCCGTATGAATTAGTTCTAAGACATTTGATGCTCTCAATGATTCAAATTTTCCTTTGGAGTTTGTAAATTTTCATTTTAGGCATTCAATACAAAAGTTTCTATCCGAAATATCAAGTTTGTTTAAGAATCCCTCCGTCACAAGCTTGTCAATTCTCCTTTTAGAGATATGACCCAAATGCCTATGCCATAAGGTATAAGAATTTTCACTTGAAAACTTTCGTTTTGTGCCTCTAGTTTTGATTTCATTATTATGGGACTCATTTATTGTCTTGATTGTGTCAAGTAAATAAAGATTATCGATATATGACAAAGTACTAGTACCGACAAGCTTGAAATTAAAATAAAGATCACATTTATTATTACCAAAAGAACAAGAGTAACCTTCCTTGTCCAAAACTGTGATAGATATTAAATTCAGTCTAAAGGACGGTACAATGAATGTATTATTTAATACAAAATAATAGTCAGTACTTAACATTAATCTAAAAGTCCATATGCCTATAACTTCAACCGAATTTCCAGCACCCATATAGATGTATCTCTCATCTTTAGTGGGGATTCGATAGTTCAGGCAACCTTGTATACATGAACTAATGTGAGTTGTTGCACCAGAATCCAACCATCATGTATATGAAAGAATTGAAACCAAATTTGCCTCAGTACAAACAAGACCAAATGACATACCTTTCTTAATTCGTCATTCGCGCTACTTAGGACAGTCGTTCTTCATGTGAGTAAGGTAAAAGAAACACTTCTTAACTTTATGATCATTTGATGATCCCTTATGCTTCTTAATTATTTGCAACCGCAAATGCAATTTCTTTACCTCTTCTCTTAGTCCCACGAGAAGAAGTAGATGCTAAGTGAGCACTTTCTGGCTTAAGGTGTTTCATTCTATCCTCCTCTTGTGTCACTTATGAAATTAATTCATTAATATTCCACTTATCCTTTTGACAATTATAGGTCAGTTCAAAGTGACCAAACTGAGGAGGAAGAGAGATCAAAACTAAGTGCGCGAGTAAATCTTTCGATATCTCTAACTTAAGTGCCCTTAGTTTTGTTGACAAATGAAACATTTCAAGAATGTACTCCCGAAAATTTCCGTTACCCTTGTACCTCATGGAAACAAGCTTCCTCAAAGAGGCACTTGTTTCCGACTTTTCGCTTTTCTTAAAGCTTTCCTCAAGGGTATCGAGAAAGTCCTTAGCATTTCCGTTCTCAGAGACACTGTCCAAAAATGTCTCCGGAACGGCGTTTTTCATGATCATTAGGCTTACGCGGTTGGACCGTTCCCATTGCTCAACATTTTTTCGCTCTACAGCGGTACTTTCAGTAGTGAGAGCAGCGGGACTCGGTTCCCTTAATGCAAGATCAATATCCATACAACCTAAGATCATAGTAATCTTATTTTTCCAAGTTTTAAAATTAGTCCCATTAAGCATCGGTACATTATTCATTGCAGTACTTATAGACGAAGCGTTTATCATATCTGTTGATTAAGAACGAAGAATGAATACAAAACATGTATTAGAAACTACATAAAGAATAAAGTGATTAATTATATCAATGAATTCCATCAAAAAAATAATTAACATGACATCAAAACTAATCTTTGGACTATGAATTGACTCATAAATGATTATCTTAAGGTAATCAAAAAAATTAAACAATGTCTTAATTAAATACCTAACCTTCCTTTGGGCCGATTTAAGGACTTAAAAGACTATCTAATATTTTCTTTACTTGTTACCAAATGAATTTATAAATTTAGTCAAATAAACGATCTTCTTTGGAAAATTCAATTTATTCACATATTAAAGTATACATTCAACACTTTACAACTTCGGATCTAAACAACGTAAATCACTTTGGCGACAATATTGTCTAGAAATGTATGAAATTGTTAAGCATATAATTAAATTACAAAGAAGAAAGGTTTGAAAATGTATGTCTTTGCTTAAGAAAAATGAAGAGAAAAGTTGAATCTGCAGGTGTACGGCCGTGCAAGTTATAACGCACGGCCATGCAAACACTGTTCCAGAAAATTCAAATTTTCAATTCAGGTGGTGCACGGCCGTGCAAGTTATAATGCACGGCCGTGCAAACACTGTTCCAGAATACTCGTCATCAATCAGCTTAATGGTGCACGGTCGAGCATAGAAAAACGAACGGCCGTGTAAGCAGATATGCACGGCCGTGCAACATATAACGCACGACCGTGCCAAATGAACAGTCTTGCTTGAACCATTGCACCTTTTGACGAATTTTTATGCCTTTTGAGCCAAAACTTCAATTCTTTTTCAGATTTTAAACTAGATTATCCAGCATGGTTATGCCTTTTGGAATAATCTTGTAACATAGACTTGAATACACAAGTAGATCTAACACGATCGTGCGTAACGCTCTGTTGTGTCAATGGGATAATCTTGTAATATTCATAGTCCCTTTAGATGAATTTTACATATTTTAATCTGGACAAAATTATTAACACTCTAGCAACGAATTAGAGAATTTGAACAACATCATAATGAAGGATTTCAACAGAATTATGAATCAAAGTAAAGCAAACATATGCTAATGAATTCAAACTTAATCCAGAACTTGAGAAGCTCTGATATCAATTGTTGGAACATTCTATTCCATTAATTCCAAAGTACTCAAGCCTAAATTAAGAAGAGAAGAAAAGATGAAGGCGGAAGCGTATACCTGATGAATCCATCTTATATCTTTATGTTGTTCTTGCAAGGAAGGTAGAGAAGAAGAAAAATATGAAGGAGGGAGATGTAGATCTTCTAGATGATTAATGTCTTCCCTTGTGCTCAGATTATGTAGAGAGTATAAAAGAATATGTAGTATTTTTTAGGCTGATGGTATGCCTATATATATAGAAAAACAATGGCACCTCATTTAGGGACTATACCCTTTCACTTAAGGGGTGTGAAATTACCATTCTGCCCATCATAAATAGGTAATTTCCACCTAAGGAATTCTACACACTTAATTAATATTCTATACTTTATAATAACATTATATTTATGATTTATACATGTACGTCTACATGTCACATATATTTATTAAATATACACATTTTGCAATTCATGTTCTAACATGCTAGTCTCAAACCTAAGAAAACAGAACAAGGGCAATCCATCCCACACACAAACACACACAGAGTAAACACATGCATGTACAATGGGAGGAGTAAAATAACAGTTGGGAAATGTTAGCTTGTGAATAATGTTAAGGAGAAGGAATGGGAGGAAGAAAACAGAAATGGGTATTTCTTACTTTTGTATGGAAATACAGTGCGGGTAAATGCGCCTTTGGACTTGTTCGAGAAGGTAAATTAATCATGTCAAGATGCAACAAATGTCAATCAAACGGTAAAATTGTTTGTGATTAATATATAACACTGTGAAATTGTCATTATTTTTTTGATACATAAAATTGTCATTATGACCAAACTCATAAGAATCAAAAAACAAGTACTCTACAAGTTAAGTCACCACATTTTACTTCAACCACTATATATTATGTACAATTGTACACCGTCGGGTCATAACTTTGTGTGACAGCGAGAGGAGAGATGAAGGGTGGGGAAATAGGACAACTGTCACAACTCATGAAAATGGAGATGAGGATAGTCAAGAGGAGAGATGAAGGGGTGGGGAAAATAGAACAATTGTCACAACTCATGAGAATGGAGATGAGGTTAGTCGAATTTAGAGTTGCACTTGCATTGCACAACAATTACGATAATTTACTGCATTCAATAGCTAAAACTTGATCTATTTTTAAAAATCTATTGTATCCAACAACAAGTTTATATTTCAAACGAGTGACAATATGAGAATGGCCTCGTCCTCATCTGGCCTTGCTCCACCGTTAGGCCATGGTCCAAGCCCGATTGTTCCTTCTTCCGTTCAAAACCCTAGTCCGAATGTTAGTGCCTTCGGAATTCCTAATGCCGCAATTTCGGCAGCCATTACTCCACCTTCCTCATCCGATAAGGAACCCCCTCCTCCTTCCTCGCCTACTCAAAAGAAATCGTTTGCCTCCTTGCTTAAGGATTCCGCCATTCCTTCTCCTCCCTTAAATTTTATTCCGGTTTCCATACACAAAGGGGAACCAGCGCTTAAGATGACCAAATACATGATCAACACGCTTGCCAAGCCGTTTCGTTTCACGCTGGTGGGTAAATTTTCTCACGGGAGACCTAACATGGAGAATACTCGGCAATATTTCTTGAAATTTGGGTTGAAAGCTGACTTTATTTTGGGTCATATTGATTCAAAACATATTCTCATTCGGTTAATGCATGAGGGAGACTTCAACAGATTATGGTCTAAAGAAGTATGGCATCTTGGCTGTTTCCCCATGAGAGTTTTTCGTTGGACCCCTTCATGGCATCCGGGGAAGGAGTCACCTTTATATCCTATATGGGTAAGTTTTTCCGACCTTCCAATTCACATGTTTAATAAAGTTTGTATTTTCTCAATTGCCAAGATATTTGGCGAACCCCTTCAAATTGATCAGGCCACGGCTAATTTGACTCGCCCAAGTGAAGCTAGAGTGCTAGTTCAAGTCGATTTGTTAAAGAAACTGCCTTCTAGGGTTTTTATTGATTGTGATGATGAATTCTCAAGTTTTTATCAGCCTTTGGAATTTCAAAATTTGCCTTACTATTGCAAACATTGTTTCAAGCTTGGCCATGATATGAGTTCTTGTTTTTACCTTCATCCCCGTATTGGTGAGAACAAAAATAAGGAGCCTTCTAAGGCAGATTCGGCCAAGAAAAATTCCAGGGAAAGTGTGGAGGATGTTAACAAGGAGAAAAATATGGGTCAGAAAGAAAAGCAAAAGCAAGTTTATGTAGAAAAGTCGCAACCAAGCAATGGTCAACTTAGTAATGAAAATAAAAAGCATTCTGAAAGTGGCTCAATTGGCGGAAATACTAAGATCAGAAGTGAGAATGCAAGTATTGGCCAGACTTCGAAGTCCAATCAACATGATGTTCCGTTTGTTCAGTGTCAAGAAGATAAATCTAATGGCCAGAATAATGCGAAAATTGATGGTTGTGCTCTTGAGACTGAGGTTGTTGTTCTCGATGGGGGGATTGATCACTCTAACAAGTTGTCAGCCGAAAATAATGTTTCGGTTGACACTCTAGGTGACGATTTGGCTGTCTTGGATGACACAGCTATTGTTGATATAAATACAGGCAATGAAATTCTGGTAACTACTGCTGCGGTTGGAATGCTGTTGGGGGATTTGGCCATTCATAATGGGTCTACGGTTTCATCATCCATCCCTTTGTCGGCTCCTGCTTTGGATAGCGAAGCTCTAAATCTCATTCGGGAAAAGGTTAGACAAATTCAAGATTCCTCAGCCCCTAACTTACGTTCCTCTACTGCTCGTATGCCAAATCCTAAATATTTTAATCCCGAATTTATAAACCCAAAAAATCTAAAAGATGCTCTTATTTTTTGGGAAAATGTGATTCAGAACCTGAAGACGGTCTTTCTGATACTTCTCCTTCGGCTTATCATGATGCTCGCATTTATGGGGGTATTGTTGGCGGTGTTCATGTTGATCCGAGTGCTCCAATGGCTGACGGCGATAATTTTGAAGACTATTACGATGAAGAAGATGGATTTCAAAAGGTTAAAGGGAAACGAGGAAAATCTGGAGCGAAAGCTAAAACAAAAAACATCATGCCTAAAAGGCTTTGGAATCCTAAAAGGCGATTTGATTGACCTTTTCTTTATTTTATTTTCTGTCTTTCTTTATTTATTGTACTTTTGAATTTTTATTTTTTAATAAAATTTAGGGGGCATTGCCCTTTTCGCCTAAAAAAAAAAAAAGAGTGACAATATGAGAAATTGGAAGCAGTTTTTCTTTTTAGTGTTTATTGTTATTGTTGTGATTAATATATAACACGGTAAATTTTTCTTACGAATATTCTTTTGCGGTCGAGATATGAGCAGAAATTGGATGACCAAATTTGAGAAAGAAGCACAATAAGTCATTTTGTTTTATTTCTTTTTAGTTATTGGATATAGTATATTATTGAGTACAGATGTGAGTTATCACTTTCGTAAAAGCTCCCACTTTCTAATTTTTTATTTATTAAACTATATCCCATAGCAAGAGAAAAGCAAAGAGATCGAACCCAATACCTCATGGCAAAGTGCGAAACTTGACAATTACCTCTGAGCCCTTTAGAAACATATTAACCTTCTACTTTATGAATGTAGAAAGTGAGCTTCAAGAAAACCATATTACCTCTATAAAAATTAATGTAACTACACCCGCGCGATTGTAAATATAATTTTATATTTGACTTTTATAATCAATAAAATTAAAGTTCAATCTATTGTTACAAAATAACTTTTTACATAAATGTTTAAAAATTATATTGATACTAATATTTTTGGTGGTGTAAATAATTTTTTAGTAAAATGAAAATTTATTTGTCCATATTAAATTTTGAACTTTAGTATTGATATTTTTTTACTGGTGCAATAATAACAATTTAGAAAATTCGTGAATTTTTTCAATGTTTAATTAAGTAATTTAAAAACATAAAAATGTAACTATTATTGGAGATGAAGTGAGTAGTTTAATTCATAGATAGTATGCCTTTTCATAAATGGATTTATTATTTGAGAGGATAGTAACAAGAGTTAATAATTATAGTTTTGAATTATTTTTATTTTCTATCACATTTTACTATCAATGACGGATTCAATATAAAATTTTATCTCCACAACTCACACTATAAGGAAAATCGATTTTAGCTACGGCAAATTCCGTAGATAAAATGAAGATTTCGAAGCTAAATCGCGTTTAGAGACGGATTTGTTCCGTGGCTATTCCGTGGATGCAGGTTCGTCGCTAAATTGAGCGTCACTGTTTCGTAGCTGTTTTAGAGACAAATATGTCCGTCTCTAATTTAGAGACAGATATGTCCGTCTCTAAATTAGAGACAGATATGTCCGTCTCTAAATTAGAGACAGATATGACCGTCGACGGATTAGCGACAGATTTTTCGTCTCTATTTAAATTGTCGTTTTACTTTCGAACCATTTTAGCGACGGATATTTTCGTCTCTAAATTGACAATTTTTTTTAAAAAAAAATATATATATATATTTAAAAATATATATTAATATATTTTAATATATATATATATATATATATATATATATATATATATATATATATATATATATATATATATATATATATATATATATATAATATATATTAATATATATTTTTAAATATATATTAAATCAGTCCCTTAACTTTTCTTATTTTCAAATCAGTCTCTTAACTTTTATTATTTTCAAATCAGCCCCTTAACTTTTATTATTTTCAAATCAGTCCCTTAACTTTTATTATTCTCAAATCAGTCTCCCAAATTTCTTTTATACTCAAATCATTCCTCACAAACATCCACCACCAATCACCACCAATAACCACCAGCAACCACCGAATCTGTAAAAATAAAAATTACCATACTAAGTTTCCAAAATTTTGAATCTTTAAAAAATCACCAAAAAAATCAAAATCAAAATCCAACCAAATCGAAATCTGAGTTTCCAAAATTAAGGCAAAATCGAAATCAAAACACCCAAATCTGGGTTTACAAAATCTCAAGCAAAACCAAAATCAAACCGACAGGCCACGGCTGCATGTAGATCGTGGGACAGTGGCCACGGCGTGAGAAGAGGAATCAGTGTGGCGGCGAAAATCCTTTGCTTCCATTGCTCTGTTTGGATTGATAAATGCCGCCGGAAAATAGAGAGGGAGAGGGAGAGAGAGGCGTATTGTGAGTGATGGAGGGCGAAGGAAATGGAGAAAGAGAGAGAGTGACGGAGGGCAAAGATGAATGTGGCTGTGGTGGTGCCGGAGGACGACGGCTGAGGCTGAAGAGACGGTGAGGGAGACGGCGGAGGCTGAAGAGACTATGAAAGAGAGAAAAGGGTTTGCCGGTTTGACAGAGGTTTTTGTGTTTTTTAAAATGAAGAGAGAGACAGAGAAATGAGGAGAGAAATAGGGAGAGGAAGTAATTGGTTTTGTTTAAAATATTATGGGCCTTTGGATTGAATGGATTGAAGGGTCAGATCTTGCTTTGGCTCTTAATCCCCGTGAAATTTTGAAATCCAATCAAACAATGCCACGTCACATACTTATATTTGTTTTACACTATACTACTCCCTCCGTCCCATCGATCTTAAGAAAATTTTCCATTTTGGGCGTCCCACCAATCTTAAGAATTCCCAAAATGGAAAGTTTTTATCACTATTCTCTCCACTCATTCTCTCTCCTACATTATTTTAATACTCACAACACCATTATAATTTACTATTACCTCCACTCATTCTCTCTCCTATTTTACTATTACACTCACAACATTTACAATTTCCTTAATCCCCGTGCCATTTGAAAATTTCCTAAGATCGGCGGGACGGAGGGAGTATATGCTAACTAAAATATTTATGCCTAATATCAAGAATAATAATATTAATTATAGATAATATTTATTAATGAATTATTAATTATATAATTGATTAATTAATTTATATTAATATCAATTATATAAACAGTAATAATATTAATAATAGTACTAATAATAACTAGTAATTTTTATTATTTTTTACTGACTATGAAAAAATATTTTAGACTTTTTTTATTACTGAAATTTACAAAAAGTTATCTAAAATATTTACATGCTTTTATTTGATTTACCCAAAATTTTAGTTAAAGTAGTATGCCTAATATCAAGAATAATAATATTATCATATAATTAGTAATAATACTTAATAATAATACTAATAATGATGCTATTGTTAATTATTCAATTATATAATTGAATATATTAATAATTATTATTATATAATTAATAATAATATTAATAATAACTAGTAATAATACATATACCTATACCCTATACCCTAAACCCTAAATCCTAAACCCTAAATCCTAAACCCTATACCCTAACCTTTATACATTATACCCTATACCCTATATTCTGTACCCTAAACCCTAATCCCTAAACCCTAAACCTTATACCTTATACCCTAAACCCTAAGTCGTATACCTATACCTTATACCCTATACCCTAAATCCTAAGTCGTATAACTATACCTTATCCCTTATACCCTAAACTCTATACCCTAAACCCTAAGTCGTATATCTATACATTATATACCTTATACCCTATACCCTAAACCCTATCCTCTAAACCCTAAACCCTATACCCTAACCCTTATACATTATACCCTATACCCTAAAAACCCTATACCCTGAACCCTAAACCCTATATCATAACCCTTATACCTTATACCCTAAACCCTAAGTCGTATACCTATACCTTATACCCTATACCCTAAACCCTAAGTCGTATACCTATACCTTATCCATTATACCCTAAACTCTATACCCTAAACCCTAAGTCTTATACCTATACATTATATACCTTATACCCTATACCCTAAACCCTATATCCTATACCCTAAACCCTATACCCTAACCCTTATACCTTATACCCTAAACCCTAAGTCGTATACCTATACTTTATACCCTATACCCTAAACCCTAAGTCGTATACCTATACTTTATCCCTTATACCATAAACTCTATACCCTAAACCCTAAGTCGTATACCTATATATTATATACCTTATAACCTATACCCTAAACCCTAGACCCTGTACCCTAACCCTTATGCCTTATACCCTAAACCCTAAGTTGTATACCTATACCTTATACCCTATACCCTAAACCCTAAACCCTATACCCTAACCCTTATACCTTATACCCTAAACCCTAAGTCGTATACCTATACCTTATACCCTATACCCTAAACCCTAAGTTGTATACCTATACCTTATCCCATATACCCTAAACTCTATACCCTAAATCCTAAGTCGTATACCTATACATTATATACCTTATACCCTATACCCTAAACCCTAAACCCTGTACCCTAAACCCTAAACCCTAAACCCTATAACCTAACCCTTATACCTTATACCCTAAACCCTAAGTCATATACCTATACCTTATACCCTATACCCTAAATCCTATACCCTAAACCCTATACCCTAACCCTTATACCTTATACCCTAAATCCTAAGTCGTATACCTATACCCTAAACCCTAAGTCGTATACCTATACCCTAAACTCTATACCCTAAACCCTAAGTCGTATACCTATACATTATATACCTTATACCTTATACCCTAAACCCTAAGTTATATAAAAAAAGATAGAAAAAAACTAAACAAATGAAAGTATATAGAAGAAAAGTCAAAAGAGGGACGAACTACCCTATGTTTATTTTTTATTTTTTTTTAAATTTTTATTGGCTAGAAAATAATATTTTAGCCTTTGTTAATTAGTGGTTTTTTTTAAAAAAAAGTTATATAAAAAAAGATAGAAAAAAACTAAACAAATGAAAGTATATAGAAGAAAAGTCAAAAGAGGGACGGACTACCCTATATTTATTTTTTATTTTTATTTTAAATTTTTTATTGACTAGAAAATAATATTTAGCCTTTGTTAATTAGTGGATTTTTTTAGAAAAAGTTATAGAAAAAAAGATAGAAAAAAACTAAATAAATGAAAGTATATAGAAGAAAAGTGAAAAGAGGGACGGACTACCCTATATTTAATTTTTATTTTTTAAAAAAAAATTAATTGACTAGAAAATAATATTTTAGCCTTTGTTAATTAGTGGTTTTTTTAGAAAAATTTATATAAAAAAAGATAGAAAAAAACTAAACAAATGAAAGTATATAGAAGAAAAGTCAAAAGAGGGACGGACTACCCTATATTCATTTTTTATTTTTTTTAAAATTTTTTATTGACTAGAAAATAATATTTTAGCCTTTGTTAATTAGTGGTTTTTTTTAGAAAAAGTTATATAAAAAAATATAGAAAAAAAAAACTAAACAAATGAAAGTATATAGAAGAAAAGTCAAAAGAGGGACGGACTACCCTATATTTATTTTTTATTTTTTTAAAAAAAAAATATTGACTAGAAAATAATATTTTAGCCTTTTTCAATTATTGGTTTTTTTTTAGAAAAAGTTATATAAAAAAAGATAGAAAAAAACTAAACAAATGAAAGTATATAGAAGAAAAGTCAAAAGAGGGACGGACTACCCTATATTTATTTTTTATTTTTTTAAAAAAAATTTATTGAGTAGAAAATAATATTTTAGTCTTTTTTAATTAGTGGTTTTTTTTAGAAAAAGTTATATAAAAAAAGATAGAAAAAAACTAAACAAATTAAAGTATATAGAAGAAAAGTCAAGAGGGACGGACTATCCTATATTTATTTTTATTTTTTAAAAAATTTTTTATTGACTAGAAAATAATATTTTAGCCTTTGTCAATTAGTGGTTTTTTTTAGAAAAAGTTATATAAAAAAAGATAGAAAAAAACTAAATAAATGAAAGTATATAGAAGAAAAGTCAAAAGAGGAACGGACTACCCTATATTTATTTTATATTTTTTTTAATTTTTTATTGACTAGAAAATAATATTTTAGCCTTTGTTAATTAGTGGTTTTTTTAAGAAAACGTTATGTAAAAAAAGATAGAAAAAAACTAAACAAATGAAAGTATAAAGAAGAAAAGTCAAAAGTGGGACGGACTACCCTATATTTATTTTTTATTTTTATTAAATTTTTTATTGACTAGAAAATAATATTTTAGCATTTTTTAATTAGTGTTTTTTTTTTAAAAGTTATATAAAAAAAGATAGAAAAAAACTAAACAAATGAAAGTATATAGAAGAAAAGTCAAAAGAGGGACAGACTACCCTATATTTATTTTTTATTTTATTTTAAATTTTTTATTGACTAGAAAATAATATTTAGCCTTTGTTAATTAGTATTTTTTTAGAAAAAGTTATATAAAAAAAGATAGAAAAAAACTAAACAAATGAAAGTATATAGAAGAAAAGTCAAAAGAGGGACGGACTACCCTATATTTATTTTTTATTTTTTAAAAAAAATTTTATTGACTAGAAACTAATATTTTAGCCTTTGTTAATTAGTGGTTTTTTTTAGAAAAAGTTATATAAAAAAAGATAGAAAAACACTAAACAAATAAAAGTATATAGAAGAAAAGTCAAATGAGGGACGGACTACCCTATATTTATTTTATTTTTTTAAAAATTTTTTATTGAATAGAAAATAATATTTTAGCCTTTTTTAATTAGTGGTTTTTTTTAGAAAAAATTATATAAAAAAAGATTAAAAAAAAAACTAAACAAATGAAAGTATATAGAAGAAAAGTCAAAAGAGGGACGGACTACCCTATATGTATTTTTTATTTTTTTAAAAAAATTTAATTGGCTAGAAAATAATATTTTAGCCTTTGTTAATTAGTAGTTTTTTTAGAAAAAATTATATAAAAAAAGATAGAAAAAAACTAAACAAATGAAAGTATATAGAAGAAAAGTCAAAAGAGGGACGGACTACCCTATATTTATTTTTTATTTTATTTTAAATATTTTATTGACTAGAAAATAATATTTTAGCCTTTGTTAATTAGTGTTTTTTTTTAGATAAAGTTATATAAAAAAAAGATAGAAAAAAACTAAACAAATGAAAGTATATAGAAGAAAAGTCAAAAGAGGGACGGACTACCCTATATTTATTTTTTAATTTTTTAAAAATTTTTATTGACTAGAAAATAATATTTTAGCCTTTGTTAATTAGTGGTTTTTTTTTAGAAAAAGTTATATAAAAAAAGATAGAAAAAAACTAAACAAATGAAAGTATATAGAAGAAAAGTCAAATTTAGAGACAGATACTAAATCTATCTTTAAATTTTAGAGACAGATGTTGAATCTGTCACTAAATTAGAGACGGATTCAAAAATTTGTCTCTAAATTAGAGACGGATTAAAATCTGTCTCTAATTTAGAGATAGATTCAACATCTGTCTCTAAAGTTTAGAGACGAATTTTGTATCTGTCTCTAATTTAGAGACGTCTCTAATTTAGAGACGGATTCTGAATTCGTCTCTAATTTAGAGACGAATTCTGAATCCGTCTCTAATTTTTGGGTCTGTCTCTAATCTGTCTCCAAATTAGCTACAGACTCCGCCCGTCTCTAATTTTCCGTCTCTATTTTCAGTTTTCCTTGTAGTGTCAAACAGCCTCGATGGACAAGTTAAGGAGATGACCATAACTCACAAAAGTATAAAGGGGCCACATGAAGTTCATTCAAGTACAATGGAGATAATTGTAACTATTAGTATTGATGACGCAGGAAAACGTTCGGGCTCAGCTATTAAAGTCCAGCAGATTATTGGGCTGACTTGAGATCTGCACAACACAGAAAAGGAACCGTGAACTGCGTCGGGGCTTGTCCGACAAGGCCCTCCGGCGTGAGAATCAGTTTGGGCTGGAGAAAGGTGATAGAGAAATAAAGGGTGTGTGTATGAGAATAGTGAAAGTTGCATTACCTTAGCCCAAGAAACTGTTCATATATTTATAGTGGATGAAGGGAACTAGGGTTCCCATCCGGACCGTTGGATTGGATTGCTATCAACCGTTAGATTGGTTTTGACTCCATGTGTCCACGTGGCGTCCTGTGATTGATCCGTACGAGCAAGGACACTGCGGTACCTATCATGCACAGTGGTTTACCTTAGAATGGAAAGTCAAACCTTGCACACTTTTGGCATCACTACTAGTTCCGTGGGGACATAAGTGCAGAGTAGGCCAGTGATAGATTTGGCTTTATCCTTGGATGGCTTGTTGAGCAAGCTTAATGAGAAGACGATTTGGAGTTGTACGTCCAGTTAGGTTGTCGCTTAGTAGATAACTCGACGAGCGAGTGAGTGGGTATGTTGCCCCGTCCTTGGATGGATTTGATCGCTCGATGGAGACGACGATCCTCCTTTGTTAGACGGGTTATGACCCATGGGTGAGATGGCTCGTCATTGGATGGGCTCGGTCGCTCAATGGCGACGACCGCCATCCATTGTTCGACGGTCCGTGACCCAAATCTTTGTGTTGTTCCTTTGATCTTGGTCCCTTAGTGGGCTTGCTTAGCCCGTTTCTCGGAGGGTATGATTTGGGCTTGGCCCATCACAAATTATTCCGTTCAGTGGCCCCCAACTCTTGGGTCGTCTTGACGGGCCGAGAGTTCGCGTCCTTAGGATTGTAAAACCCTAGCTCGTTGAAAGGCCATCAATTTGAAATTTGAAATTGGGGCGGTGACGTGACCCTCGATGACGTGGGCGGCTAGGATGTCTTTATTAAATGACACGCGTCCCATGATGGGACATTCTTCTCGAAAACGCCAACAGGTATTTAATGCCCTCCATTATTACTCTGTTGAGTTTCCTAGGCAAAACCCTTCATATCCCCCACATATAAATATTTACCCTCTCCTCCATTCCAAACTTTACACACCCAAGATTTTCGAGAGTACTTAGCAAGGAAAGAGATTCCGGCAACCAGCAAAACCAACCCCGGTGATGGAAACTGTACTGGCTTCTCCACCTCTGAGAAACGTGGTAGCTTGGATAAGAGACTTCTTCAATTTGCCTCTGATATCTTCTTCTTCAGGTCCTCAAACAGGTAATTTCTTCATCTGCTCTTCGATTTTCTGGGTTTTGGGGTTTAAAAAACTTGATTAATGGCCCCCAGGTTTGTGAGCTTTGAGAGAGGGGTACGGTTTGGTTTTAGGCTTAATCAGAGGGTGTATAAATGTGCTAAGGGTATTTGGAGAGAAATCCCTTTGTGTGAATGTTCTTCCATTCTGGCAAAATTTGGTTTTGAAAATGAGGACTTGGGGTTCCCAACTGATGAAGGTCTTGGGGAGTTTGAAGAAGATGACCCAAGGGTAACACCCTTCAGATCTATGAACGACCTTCCCAAACATGTCCAAACTTATTACTCCTTGGCCCGTCGTGATTCACTTAGGAATTTGGTTTCAGGGGAATCTAGGTTGTCCTTAGGTAGATCGTCGCTTGTGGATCTTAGGACTGATTCCCTTGCTCTTTCCAATTGTTTTGTAGATATGGATCATGACGGTCGCCCCCAACAACCAACTCCTGAAGCAAACGAGGCTAGTACGAGCGCTGGTGGACCTCGAATAGTTGACGCTTTTCACATCAGTGTACGACATGGACGCAATGAACGAGGCTTTGGTAACGGGGAAGAAGGGCCATGGGCCGTAACCAAAATCCAGACCAGGAGAAAGAACATCAAGACCCAGATGATTGATACCCTACGAGAGTCCTATAGGGTCCAAGCCTCAACATATAGACTTGAGTACCTCAGTCAGGCTGAATATGAACCTCGTCGAGAGGCCATCCTTAGTAGCAAGGAAAAGGTGGCTTTCTTCTACAAACAATTTGAGCTCGGCCTGAGGTTACCCCTAGATCCCTTTATCAACGAGTTCCTAGAGGATTCAGCCTGCGTACCCATGGAGTTAAGTGCCAATGCCGTTAGGATTTTGTCATCATTCATCATAGTTTGCAGATTCCTTAGCCACGAGCCTTGCAACAAAGTCTTTCGGCAATATTCAAGACGACCAGGTCCACTGTTCGCGGGAAGTCAGTGGTCAGTGTGGCGTCGCACAGGAATGTTCAAGGGTTGTTTTTGGACGTTCAAAATAAAGTTTATGGTTGGGATAACCATATGATCGTAGTTGAGAGTAGAGTGGGTTGGCAGTTTCCCTTCCCAGAGGACCAAAGGATGATTTCAGATGAGCACGTGTGGTCGGCTTCGTGGGCCGCTGAGCTAAAGAAAAAGATTGATGCTCTGCTTAACCTTGGATGGGTGTCGTATAGAGATATTGAGGCTTCTCACTGGAGGTATATCAGGGCAGGAATGATGTCTAGCCCGTCGATTGGGCCTCAACCCTTGGTAAAAATCAACCTCGATGCTCGCTTCCCCACTTGGGTCGTTCACGACGACTTGGTCTGGGAGGAAAACTGTGTTAACTGTATGGGGGCACACGCCAGGCATCCTTAAGAGCGTTGTGCTAACCTTGAGATGACTGGGGGTTAAGTTTTTATAACTTCTTTTTATTTTGCAAGAATTTTCCTTTTTTGTCTCGTCGAAAACGACTTAACTCGTTTCATTTTTGTCTCGCAGTTCTCACTCAGGCAGACATTAACCGCATCGAATCAAAAATCATGAGCGGTGCGATCAGGGCTGTAGATCGGAGGGCTGCAAGGAGAGATAGGGTTGCGTCCAATGCGGTCTAAGAGCGTCAGGAGAACATGACGACGAGGAACAACGCTCTTCCCAAGGAAAGTTTCGGAGCCATCCCCTTGATTGAGAGGGAAAATGCTGTGGTCGTTGCCGGGGAACTTAACACAGGAGGCCGTCAAGTACATGTAGACGACCCTGAAATAGCCGTGATTGCTGAGGCTAAGGCTGTGAGTGTTGCGGCAAATGTAGACACCCAAATGGTGGTCGTTGAACCGATGGAACACAATAATCTTGAGACTGTGGGGAGCTCTGACTCAAATCTGGAGTTTCTTGGTGACGGCAGCTCTGCCTCGAGGAAGAGGAAAAATCCGCCTACGGGCTTGGGGGAAGAGAGAGAGGGGCAAAAAAGCGATCTTCGAACCTCCGAGTGCCTTCGACCCTTCTACTCCTCAGACTCAAGCTCCAGCCTCGTCTTCAGAGGCTCTGAATAAGGAGACGGCCCTAGCTTTGGCTTCCCAATGGGCTAAGGTTCCCCCAATGAACGGGATTCCCTATTTGCAACGGCATGGCGTGTCGCTCATATTAGGGGCGTCCGTCACTCGACGATGTAAGGATGATCAGCTCGTCCAAAGGCTGAAAAAGGCTAAGCTTACCCCGGAGACTTATCATGGCCGTCTGGGGCTGATTCAGACAGAGGTAATTCATCCCTATATTTTCACAAGATTCTCTTTATCATCTTGCACTTGTACTAATCTCGTTCGTACAGCTGTCGTCGATGATGGAGGCTATGAGCTCGGATTACGGGGAATGCATGGAGGAGGAGCGCCGGGCCAGCGATCAACTCATTCAATCGGTCGGAGCTAAAGAGACGGCAGAGCAGAAGCTCAATGAGGCCGAAAAGAATGTTGGGGAGTTGACGTCAGCCTACGAGTCTTTGATGGCGCAGAAAGATGAGGCTCTTGTCCAGGTCGGCCTTCTAGAGAATGATAAGGCTAAGCTCGTTTCTGACAAGGAAAAAACTAAAGCTGAAGCAACGACCTTCTCCAACGGTCTTCGTGTCGCCAACGCCAAGCGGGAGAAAATGAAGTCAGATCACGACGCTGCCTTGGAGCAAATTGAGAAGATGAAGGCTGACCACGAGACCTCTCTGGATCAAGCCAAAAAAGAGGCCGTCCAGGAATACAAGCAAAGCAATGAGTGCCTTCTGATGATCACCGAGAAGGCAAGAGGCTTCTTCAAGGTCGGAGCCAAACATTTAGCAAGACGGGCTCTGGTGGACCAAGAGACCAAGGACTTGATCTCTGTGAGGAAGTTTGCGGATCTTTGCGTCGAGGATTCATATGATCTGGACGCTCGTTCAGCCCATCATCTAGTCCCTTTCGATGATAACGATCTAACTATCATCAAGGAGGATGATGAGAAAGATGGGAAGGAGGAGTGGCCTGTCCCGGCGATAGATCCCAAGAACTTTGATGCTTATTATGCCCATTTTATTGAAGACGGTCCTGATCCTGACGAGACTCCACTGGATGTTGGCGATCAACAACAATAGCTCGTTGATCTGAATTGCCTTTTATGTAATCATCGATGGTGTTGGTAACTTTGAAACAATGTATTATTTGGTCGTGATTCCAAACAATTTGTATTTTGTAATTTATTTGACCTTTTCCTCGTGGTTTAGAGGAGGTCGTACAATGTTTTTGTTATTCAACGTTTTTGTTTTCTGTCTGTTAATCTGTATGTTAACATAGCTAGTATGTGATGACTTGGTGAATGTAAAAAGTTTGAAGACAAGTTGTGTATGGTCATCGTTTATGATGACCAGAACATAGGTCGTCTCTAATAGGACCGACCCTTGTTCATACTTGTGCTTTTTAACTTTTCAAATTGCTCGTAGGTATAGTACAAAGGTCCATTGCTCGGAGGCAAGATTATTTGGACGGGTCGTCTATTCCGTTATAGCGATCGACGAAGTCTGGCTTCGTCTAACCTTTATACTTGGCTAAAGTGCGTGTAAATGTCGAAGTCTGGCTTCGACTGATCTTTATACTTGATCAAAGTGATTGTGAAGGTCGAAGTCTGGCTTCAAACGATCTTTATACTTGATTAAAAGTGCTTAGAATTTGTAAAGAAATCAGAACGATGAGCTTTCATTGATAATTGGTTCAACTTCTTACAACTTGAATTTCCGGGATTTATAGTTTATCCCTTACAAACTCCAAAAACTTTACTTTTGAAAAAGATACGTAAAGAACCACAAAATGAGGTGCCCTGAGGGCGCTGATGTCTAACGACGAGCTCAGAAGTAATATTTGGGGAGGTGGTTGGCGTGCCAAGGGTGTTTGAGCTTTTCACCATTGGGCTTGGCAAGTCGGTACGTTCCTTCTCTGACAACATTGGTGACGACATACGGTCCTTCCCAATTGGGGGAGAGTTTGTTCTGACGAGCTTTGAGGCCCGTTACTTCGATTTTCGTCAGAACATAGTCTCCAACATTGAAAGTTCTTTTCTTGATCTTCTTATCATGGTATGCCTTAGTTCGCTGTTTATAGTTGGTCATCCTTAACTAGGCATCCAGTCGTCGCTCGTCAAGAAGGTCGAGGTCGACCTGCCTGCTGTGGAAGTTCTTCTCAGCGTCGTAGAAAGCAACACGATCAGTGGGGAGTTGTGGCTCGGCGGGAGCCATGGCCTCAGAACCATAGGCCAGAGCAAATGGGGTTTCCCCCGTAGGCCCCCTGGTGGTTGTCCGAACTGCCCAAAGAGCCGACGGGAGTTCGTCCAACCATCTTCCATCACGCCCCTCAAGGTTTTTGCATAGGGCAAACAAAACAAGCTTATTCGCCACTTCCGCTTGTCCGTTGCCTTGTGGATAGGCAACAGACGACTTGGAGTGTTTAACTCCCATTCTATACAATTCTTGCTCAAACTTCTTTGAAAATTGAAGGCCATTATCGGAGACGATCATCCTAGGAATTCCAAAATGACACCAGATTGAATCATGTATGAAAATTAAGGCATTTTTCTCCGTGATCTTGTTTAATGCCTTGGCCTCAACCCACTTAGAGAAATAATCCACCGCCACAATCACGTACTTTACTCCACCTTTGGCCTGGGGAAAAGGCCCAACTAAGTCAACGCCCCACATGTCAAATGGCCAGGCCGCCATGACTGGGGTTTCCTCGGTCGTATGAAGTTTCGGAAGGTCGGCAAATCTCTGGCAGGTGTCACACTTTTTCACGAACTGTCTTGCATCCTCGCGTAGGTGAGGCCAATAGTATCCCATGGTGATTAGCTTGTCAGCCAGTGTACGGGCTCCAGGATGGCCCCCACACTCACCTTGATGAACTTCAAAAAGTAGGTTCACAACCTTGTCTGGATGGACACACTTCAGCAATGGTCTTGTGATAGATCGTCTATATAGCTCGCCATCTACGACTGAAAAACGAGGAGATTTCCTCTTGATTTGACGAGCCAGTATCTCGTCGGTTGGTAGCTCATCATTTTCAATGAAGCCTTTCAATTCGTCGATCCAACATCTGGGGCCGTCCCCAACACACATAACCTTCACTCGATCATAGGCAGGCTGCTCAAGGGAGGCCAAGTGGTGGCCATGCTCGTCTTCAAGCAGTTGATCAGTGACTAGCTTCGAAAGTAGATCGTCATGTTCACTATCTTCTCTGGCAATCCGTTGAATGGCCCAAAATTCTAGTCCCTGTACCTACTCACCAACCAAAGAGTGGTACTTCTGCAAAGTTGTGTCGACGACCGCGTAGTCTCCGCGAACTTGGTTGACGATCAACTGAGAGTCACAGTAGGCCACAATTTTCGTCGCCCCGAAACACTTGGTATACTCGATTGCTGCAATAAGTGCCTCGTACTCTACTTGGTTGTTCGAAGCTTGAAACTTAAATCTTAAAACTTCTTCAAAAATAGTGTTACTCTCGGGCTCCACCAGCACAATCCCGGCCCCACTTAGCTCCTTCGTTGCCGACCCATCTAAAAAAAAATTCCAGCATCCAACAGGCAAAGTTAACTCCTGTGGTTTATCATCGACCTGCTTGCCCTTGCTAACTTTTTGAGGTGGCATCCTTTGATCGTCGTCCGAGCTAAACGTCGTCTCGATCAAGAAGTCGGCCAGAGCTTGGGCTTGTAGGGTCTTTCGCGCCCGATATTGAATGTCAAATTCAGTCAGTTCAATGCTCTAGTTTAGCAAACGACCGGAGCTTTCGGGTCGATGAAGGATCTTCCTGAGTGGGGCATCAGTATAAACAACAATGGAGTGGGCTGAAAAATACGCTCGTAGCTTTCGCGCTGCAATGACAAGAGCGTAGGCAATTTTTTCAGCATTAAAATAATGAGTCTCAACATCGGATAGGGCTTTGCTCACATAATACACCGGCCTCTGACCATCACGGCGGCGACGGCCTTGTCGCCCGCTGAGAGATAGACGTATAAGTCTTCCCCGGCTACGGGGTTGCTAAGAAGAGGTGGAGAGCCGAGATATTCCTTGAGCTGATTGAACGACCGTGAAAATTCCTTCGTCCATTTAAAGTCCTTAGCACCACGAAGAGCTTTGAAAAAAGGTAGAGATCTTTCGACGGATTTTGAAATAAAACGGCCTAGAGCCGCCACTCGTCCATTCAGCCTTTGGACCTCCTTGATGCTTGTTGGCTCGGCCATGTCAATCAACGCCTTAATCTTTTCAGGGTTAGCCTCTATCCCCCTTTTAGAGAACATAAACCCTAAGAACTTGCCTGCAGCAACACCAAAAACACACTTGGCTGGATTGAGAACCATGTTGTTTGCTCGAAGATTGGAGAAAGTTTGTTGAAGGTCATCCACGTGCTTTCTTTTCTTCGACTTGACGACCATGTCGTCTATGTACGCCTCCAGATTATCACCTAGCTGACTCTTGAAAACTTTGTTGATCATTCGTTGGTACGTTGCCCCGGCATTCTTTAGCCCAAAAGGCATCTTCGTATAGCAGTAAGTTCCCCCCGCAGCCTGGAAGGCTGTCTTCGGAATATCCTCCTCGGCCATATTAATTTGATGATAGCCGGAGTAAGCGTCCAAAAAGCTGAGGGTCATATGCCCAGCAACAGAATCGATGAGCTTGTCAATTCTTGGCAAGGGGTAACTGTCCTTGGGGCACGCCAGGTTCAAGTCGGTGAAATCCACACATAATCTCCATTTCCCATTGGGTTTTTTAACTAGCACAACGTTTGCCAACCAAGTTGTGAATCCAGCATCCACAATTATTCCAGCACTTAACAACTTTTCAATTTCCTGTTTAATTGCAACCTCCTTTTCAGTTGAAAAAAATCTCAACCTCTGTTCCTTAAACTTCATCGTCGGATTTACCCCCAGCCTGTGGACAGCCACATCCTCCCTTATTCCTTTCATATCCTCAACCCTTCAAGCAAAGACGTCGAGGTTATGTTTGAGTAGGGTGATTATCTCATCCCTTTCCTCAGTTTTTAACTGAGACCCCAGATTTATCTTTTGCTCAGGGTAGTCTGGGTGGATGTCCAACTCAATCAGTTTGTCGGCGGGCTTAAGTTCGGGAGCATCGTCGCGAAAATCCATAGATTCAATCACAACTTCCTTGATATTTTTCTTTTCTTCTGGGGTGAGGTCGGGAACTTCGTCCTCAATTAACTTGTCCAGTTCTGCCCCGATTCCTGGTTGACCAAAAGCTGTGGAGCTGTCATTTGGTCGTCCAGGAATATTTCAGCAAAGGTTTCGGTCTCGTCTACATACTTGATCGTAGATACGTTAGAGCAGGAGGTCGTCGTTTGCTTGATTGACGTAGAAAATTTCACAATGTGATCAGGATCATCGATTTCAATGGTCCGCTTGGTTTTCAACACGTGCTCAAGGAATTCTGGGGCCGTCCCCAATACACATCCGACTCCTGAGCGGGTTGGAAACTTAATTCTCTGGTGAGGGACAGATGCGACGATCCCTAGAATGGCATGTCCTGGTTGGCCAAGGATTGCATGGTAATCACTTACAACGTCGATCACAATGAAGGTAACAGTTTGTATTGTTATTAATGGATGATCCCCAATATCGACGGGTAAGTCAATCTGCCTTTTAGCGTCCACTCGGTGATTGGTGAATCCCTCAAGACGACCTAAGTATGGGCTTAGTCGACTATCAGGTTGACCCATCTTTTGGTAGACGCTGTAGAACAAGATGTATTTTGCTGCCCCAGTATCAATGAGTATTCTCCTTGACTCACAGTTGTCGATAAAACCAGGGACGATCAAAGTTTGCTGACGGGCTAACGGGTTGGTTGACAACTCATACGGATAAATACTTATCACATCATTTGGAACGTCCGCTTTTGTGGGAACATGGGGGCTTTCTTCAAATGGTAAATTGTGCTCTTGATCTGATTCTTGCTCAATTCCTCAGAAATGACTAGGACCATTCTTGGTTGTCTCTCAGGTGGGTCATTGTTAGCAGCTCGGTTTTTGGCTGCTGGACGATCTCTCCTCACATATTGGTCGAGACGACCATCATCTATCCACCGCTGTATTATCTTTTTCAAAATAAAGCATTCCTCCGTGTCATGCCCCTTGTCCCTATGATATTCGCAGTACTTGTTCAAATTCTTCTTCCCCTTAGCGTTGGGGTTCATCTTTGGAGCCGATCCGAAATCAACATTGCTTAAGATTTCCGCACGGAAGACAGTCAAAGGAGTGTACGAGTCAGGAATCTTCACTGCTTTTTCCAATTTGTTCTTTCCTTTATCACCGGCCTTGTCCTTCTTGGGTTTTGCCGCCTCGTCACTGGCGACGGCCTTCCCATCTCGTTGTAACTTCCTCTCTTCAGCCTCGGCCACTGCATAGGCCTTAGCGTAGAGGTCCTTTCTAGATTTAGCCGGGTGGACTTGAAGCTCGTAGTCCAAAGTAGAGAATACAATCCCATGTCTGAAACAACTTATGATTTCACGATCCGTCAGATCCTCATCGATCTGGTCAACCAATCTTTTGAATCTCTTGAAATAGTTCATTGAGCTTTCATTCGCTCCTTGTGTGATGTTGCTTAGATCATTCACCGTCTTGCGACGATCTCCAGCAGTTGCAAATCTACCCAAAAATTTCTTCCTCATTTGTTTCTAAGAGTCAATGCTTCCTTTAGGAAGGCTTCTGAACCACCTTAGAGCTGCTTCAGTCAACGTGCTCGTAAGGGCCTTGCACATCACATCATCTTGTCCCGAAGTCCTAGACACCACACACATTTGAGCCTCAAGGTGTTGCATATGATTCAAAGCACTCGTTGAGCCGTCGTATTGTTTTAAGTCAGGCAATTTGAATCCTGGCTCTGGTGGTCCTAGTTCGAGCATCCATGGGGCTAGAGGTTTCAATATGCCAACATCGTCTTCAGAATCATCACTATCGGCATTGTTCTTTTTAGCCGTCAATTCCTCAACCTGACGCTTGAGCCTGAGGAACTCTCGCATATCAACATCTCCTGCCGGGCCAGTGGGAGGAACCCTATCTCGACGAGGTCCCCGAGAAACGGTGTTCGACCGTTGCCTCTCGGAGGGGGAAGGTCGTCGGGAGATGGTTCTCTCTCTTCTGTCACCTCTTGGAGGGGATGGTCGATACGACCTGGATGGTTCCCGTCCGCGCGGATGAGAGGGAGAATGGGTCCTTTCCCTATGACTCGGGGCTCGTTCATTGTGCACTGAAGGGGTCATTTGAGGACCTCGAACGAATTGGTTCTGGTTATGCTCAAGATTTTCATTGGCAAGAGATCTACGAGGCTCTCTGTCCGCCTCATCCCGTCGTTGCTGAGATGGGATCACCTCACTGCGGCGTTGATTAAGATGCTCTCTGAGGTCCAGCTGTGGCACTATACGATTGATGGAGGAAAACTCCCTCTTGTAATAAAAATACCGAGCAAGTGTACTCACTACCGGTGTAGCAGTATGCAAATGCAGGGGTCGAATCGACAGAGACTCGTTGGTAAACAAGTAATGGGAAAGCAGTGAATTTTGTAACCAAAGTTTATAGATTTGATTTGAAAACTAAGAGCATAAATTAAATAACTAAAAACTAAAGAAACGAGAAAACAGATTATGAGCAGAGATTCGTAGATTGGAATTCACTTTACCATCATTCTATGCAGAATTTTACTTATAAAACATTAACTCAACTTCTAGGGTTCATTCACTTTAGCTAGGATCGACACGGTTATGTGGCCGGATTACAATCCTAAATACTCTTTTAATATTGTGAATTCTATTACGGTTTCACAATAAGCCAAGAATAAATTAAGAACACAAGAATTAAATAACCTAACTTTAATCAATTTCTATTACGGCCTCAATTAAAGTTATTCGATCAATAATGGTCTATGTATCAAAATCCCAAATTAATGGCGAATTCGATACCCAATTATTCAAAGACGAGTTCGTATCTTAACATACGTCTCGAATCTAAGAACAAGAAATTAAAATCTATTATTGAACAAGAAGGAATTAAATAGAAAGAATTAAAAATATTATTGCATAGAAATCCGGTAAAGATCAAAACAATCTACAAATCTAATAAATTAGCTACTCATAATTAACAAATAATAAAAACCTGAAATAATTGTTCTTCTTCTTCCACGAAATTGTTCCAAGAAAAAGAAAATAAAACTATAAAAAATACTCTGTGATATATGATGGTATATGAATCCTCCGTACTAATGTGGCTGCCTCATTATATATCATTATATAGAAAATAGGGTGGATCTGTGGTCAAAGGCCAGGAAATGACAATAATGCCCTCAATAATACGTGAACTGTAGCAATGGGCGTCGGAAACAGCGCGGCCGCCCTGGTTGATTGGCGCGCCCGCTCTTGTGGGCCGTGAGTTTGGCCCTGCTTTCTTGTGTTGTAGCGCGGCCGCCCTTAGTGTGACAGAGCCGTGGCCCATGAATTTCCTTGCAATGGCCCAAATTGCTTTCCTTGGCCCAGCACCTTGGCCCTAACTGCCCTAGCTTCGGCCCCAAATGCCTAGGCCATACCATGAAAGTGGCCGGCCACCTTCACACCTTCAGAAATGCATTGGCCTTGATTTAATACCCTTTTTATTCGTTTCGTCTCCGCAACTGCCAAGTCCATTTTGATCGCTCTAATGAATTCTTTTGCACTTCGCTCTTTGGGATTTTATTTTGTACTTTAACCCAAGAATTTTTTAGAAATCAAATTCGTCCAAAATTTCCATAATTCCAGTTTAGTCCCTGAATTTTCCAATATTTCCCATTTGGTCCAAAAGCTTCTAAATGCCAGTTTAGTCCTTGAGCTCGTAATTTCAGTTTTTTTCCTTCTCTGCTCCGCTCCACTTTATTCCTTTTGCACTTTTTAGTCATAAAATACACCTTTAAAGCGCTATCTATACCCTGTACTCATAAAATACTCACAAACCACATCAAATATACATATAAAACTCGGGAATCAAACTCAAGGAAAGCCTAAAAGTGCATCATTTGGATGGGTAAATACACATCCATCAAACACCCACAAACTAACCTTTTGCTCGTCCCGAGTAAAACAAAACTAAAAAGAACTAAAATAAAACTACTCTAAATACTAATAAAAAAAAACATTAAAACAAAATAATTATTTTTGGGATGTTCTATCACAGATGATTCATTGGCCACACAAGTCTCAGATCCTTACCAACACACATAATCAACAAGTGTCACCACAGTAATGGGATTACAATCACATTGAAGCATAAAACTCACAATTTTCCACCGCGGCATGAATGATGAATGAATTATGGGAGGTCACTGCCAACAACCTAAGATTGTTTATGGATTCACTAAGTGATGCTCTAAATCAATATGTTATAGATATTACAACCCAAAAAGGACACTCATATGCATATTTACACGATTGTCAACCCGGTTACTCGATATTGAAAGAATAATATGGCCTAAAAGTTAAGGTGCGAAAGATCGCAGGGCTAGGTTCATGGTTACAAATGAAGGTAAGGACATACGAAAACAAGAAAGTGAAACTAGAAAGTCTTCTTTTTAACAATACATCCCTACTTTGATGATAATTCCTCCGCTCACCCTTATTACTTCCCAATGTGCCAACCCACAAACTAAAACTTTTTCATACATTGACATGGGGTTGAGCACATTCCATTACTTTCTTTGGTCACCTTGAAATACAATTCCACTTTGACATTAGAGAGGGCTCGAAATTTTTTTTTTTCTTTGCACAATTACATCACGAAGAATGTGCATTCAATATATATATATTTTTTTTTTATCAATCCCCTCTTTTCATTACATAACATGACCCACTTCTTTAGTTTCGTGACCACTTTCCACTCAACCCTTTTGTTTTTCAAAACATCCCCCAAAATATTTTCATTCTTTCCCTAGTTTCACTTTCTTGAAAAGGTGAGAAAAATTAAATTTGTGTATAGGTTAAACGGGTAGGACAATGAGGGTACAAATGAAGGCGAATGGTGGTCTAAGATAACCTCCCACTTTGTGAGAGATTCCATTCTTTTTCAAGCTCAAAAGGGGTTCTAGCGGAATATTTTTAGTGACTAGAAAGTTTAAGGCTCACAAAAAGGGATTCAAAGAATAGCCATATATATCAAGTAACCTATTGACGTGTTATTGACAATCATGCAAACATGTTCTAGGGACCCCGAGAATACACAAAGTGATCCCATAAAGGGCACCTAAGTTGATGACAATGACCAAGAATATGATACGGAAGTGAGAGGTGGTGCAATCATAATTTAAATGTTTCAATGCAATCCCAATCACCACACTAATAATAGCACATGTGATTTTAAAATTAAAGCACACTCTAATCATCACAGACTTTGGCCAACATCCCAACTATGAAAAGAACAAAATTTTTAAATTTTTCTATTTTTTTTTAGGGTGACACTATATACACTCCCCTATAAACCCACAAACTCGGAGAGTTGCCCACCCCCAAACTCAAAACATGCTATGTCCTCATAGCAAAGAGAACAAAAGCGTGCCTTAAGTTCGAAAGATAGCAAGACACTACTAAACAATAATTAACAAAACAAGAAACATACCTCATTGGGTTGCCTCCCAAGCAGCGCATTTGTTTAAAGTCGTTAGCCCGACTATGGTTCCAATCTTACTTGGCCTTAGCTTTGCGGCCTTTGGACCATCTCTTTTCCTCGCGGGCACAAACGCCCTTCTCTTTCCATTTCAGCACTCCATTGTCAACAAGTAGGGGTAAAGCCACATTTATTTTTAAAATTTTACGCTTTTGCTTACCCCTTTTTCTTTTCCTTTTATTGGGGTTCTCACCCCCAAACTCAACTCTTTCAACCTGCAAAATACCATCCTTGCAACCAAGATCAAGAGAGTTATCATGAACAAAAATATTTAAAAATATAGAATCAGATAAATCACTATAACTCTCCTCACTAACTCTCGATTTTGAAGGCCCTTGTGGTAAATGTGATGGATTCGACTCTTTATGGGAGTCGTGTGGGGAGTGATACGACTCGTTACTCCTAGAGTATTGGTCGGCCTTAATGTTACTAGCCAAGGGACAAACGTCCGCATTATCCCCACTTTTCTCACCTCCATTCACATCATATTTGACAATCGGTAAATCGGTTATGGCTCCTACAAAACCATCTTTGGGGAAGGGTTTCTTATCATTTTTAAGCATAAAAAACTTACATTCCTCCCCCATAGCTCTCAATGACACCACCCCTTGACACACATCAATGGTGGCCTTAGTGTCAAACATAAATGGCCTCCCAAGTAGAATGGGAGTTTTCAGTTGTTCCTCACTTGATCCCTCCATACACATCACATAAAAGTCAATAGGGATAACGATTTTATCAATTTTAACCAACACCCCTTCAATAACCCCTAAAGGTCTTTTGATTGAGAGATCCGCCAATTGCAAGTCTCTCATGGGTGGTTTCAACTCACATGCCTCCAAACTTCTAAAAACATGAAAGGGCATCACATTGACACTTGCCCCAAGATCCAACAAACCTTTAAAATTTTGACCCCCTAAAGAAATTGGGATAGTGAAACACCCGGGGTCTTTTTGAACATGTTTAATCTTTTCAAACTCCACACCTCTCTGGGGTGTGGTTTTCACAACATTGGGGAGAGAGGTTTCTAAATTTAATGCAGAAAATACATATTGAACCTCCCCCATCTCATCCTCTTCCTCACTAACATTATCACTATTATCACATTCAAAATTATCAAGGGAAGAAAGAAATACCTCCTCAATTTCCTCACTCTCATCCCACACTGTCGTGATTGACTTTGCTTGCTCAGGTGGGTTCTTCTCTTTCATCAACTCTTGGGCAACCTTCACAAGTTGCTCTACTTGTGTGCCCATCTTTTCAAACCCAGCATCTGTATTTCTGTTGCTTTGCTGCATCTCCATCCTTAACTTCTTTGGATTTGCCAGCTCCCAAGGCTCTTTATCATGTTGTCCAGGTGGTGGCACATGAAGAGGTTTCACTTGCTGATTATGATGGCCACCCCATGGATTGTAATTGCCATATTGATTGCCTTGGGGTGGTGGCCTTGGTGCATATCCATTAAAAGCATGTGCCTGTTCAGGATTATAAAAGAAATTTGCTGCACTTGGACACATATTAGTCACATGAGATGATAAACCACAATTTGTACAATAACAGTAATAACATTGGCACCAGCAGAAGTGCCACAAGCAGTCAATTTATCCAATTTATTATTTAAAAGCGCAATCTGCTTTGAAATATTATCACTAGCATTCAATTCAAGTACCCCCCTTGTTCTACCCCTCGAACTCTTTTGTTGAGAATTAGCACTCAACATCTCAAATAAAGCTTTAGTTTCTTCCGGGGTCTTGGCTCCTATCGAGCCTCCAGCAGCATTGTCAACCATTGATTGACCATTGTCATTCAAGCCATCATAAAAGGCTTGGTTCAGTGAGGGTAGTGTGAAATTATGATGGGGACATTGCATTATCATCGTATTAAATCTTTCCCATGCCTCATGAAAGGGCTCCCCCACATCTTGGGAAAATGTCATCAGTTTCTGTCTAAAACCAGCCAACAGATGATGTGGGTAATATCTTTTAAGGAACACATCTTGCAATTCTACCCAAGTACTAATGCTGCTCGGTGCAAGCATCAGCAACCATGTTTTAGCCACTCCCTTAAGAGTGTAAGGAAAACACTTTAGTCTAATTTGCTCCTCAGTCACTCCCTGTCTTAACAAAAATTGAGCAACAACAATAATATATTCTTTAAGGAACGTGAGTGCATCCTCACCAGGCAATCCGTGAAAGCTTGGCAACATGGCAAAGTATTGTCCTTTGACCTCTAAATTTTTGGCTGCATCGGACAGCACTATGCAAGAGGTAGATGTGTCTACCCTAGGTCTCAGGAAATCATTCATAGTCTGCGCCGGTGGTACTGCCATCTCGGCTTTCTCTTCCTCTACCTCGGTGGTGGAGGGTTCTGATTCGGTGTCCGAATCCGAGAAAAGGGGATTAAAGAGGGGATCGCCCTCAAATTCTTCCTCAAGTCTATTTATGTTGTCGTCCAATGGCACCAATGTAGGCTTCAAAGAACGACGACCTTGCATTCACTACTTAACCTACTTGTTTACTTGCAACAAGTCCCCGGCAACGGCGCCAAAAACTTGATGGAGGAAAACTCCCTCTTGTAATAAAAATACCGAGCAAGTGTACTCACTACCGGTGTAGCAGTATGCAAATGCAGGGGTCGAATCCACAGAGACTCGTTGGTAAACAAGTAATGGGAAAGCAGTGAATTTTGTAACCAAAGTTTATAGATTTGATTTGAAAACTAAGAGCATAAATTAAATAACTAAAAACTAAAGAAACGAGAAAACAGATTATGAGCAGAGATTCGTAGATTGGAATTCACTTTACCATCATTCTATGCAGAATTTTACTTATAAAACATTAACTCAACTTCTAGGGTTCATTCACTTTAGCTAGGATCGACACGGTTATGTGGCCGGATTACAATCCTAAATACTCTTTTAATATTGTGAATTCTATTACGGTTTCACAATAAGCCAAGAATAAATTAAGAACACAAGAATTAAATAACCTAACTTTAATCAATTTCTATTACGGCCTCAATTAAAGTTATTCGATCAATAATGGTCTATGTATCAAAATCCCAAATTAATGGCGAATTCGATACCCAATTATTCAAAGACGAGTTCGTATCTTAACATACGTCTCGAATCTAAGAACAAGAAATTAAAATCTATTATTGAACAAGAAGGAATTAAATAGAAAGAATTAAAAATATTATTGCATAGAAATCCGGTAAAGATTAAAACAATCTACAAATCTAATAAATTAGCTACTCATAATTAACAAATAATAAAAACCTGAAATAATTGTTCTTCTTCTTCCACGAAATTGTTCCAAGAAAAAGAAAATAAAACTATAAAAAATACTCTGTGATATATGATGGTATATGAATCCTCCGTACTAATGTGGCTGCCTCATTATATATCATTATATAGAAAATAGGGTGGATCTGTGGTCAAAGGCCAGGAAATGACAATAATGCCCTCAATAATACGTGAACTGTAGCAATGGGCGTCAGAAACAGCGCGGCCGCCCTGGTTGATTGGCGCGCCCGCTCTTGTGGGCCGTGAGTTTGGCCCTGCTTTCTTGTGTTGTAGCGCGGCCGCCCTTAGTGTGACAGAGCCGTGGCCCATGAATTTCCTTGCAATGGCCCAAATTGCTTTCCTTGGCCCAGCACCTTGGCCCTAACTGCCCTAGCTTCGGCCCCAAATGCCTAGGCCATACCATGAAAGTGGCCGGCCACCTTCACACCTTCAGAAATGCATTGGCCTTGATTTAATACCCTTTTTATTCGTTTCGTCTCCGCAACTGTCAAGTCCATTTTGATCGCTCTAATGAATTCTTTTGCACTTCGCTCTTTGGGATTTTATTTTGTACTTTAACCCAAGAATTTTTTAGAAATCAAATTCGTCCAAAATTTCCATAATTCCAGTTTAGTCCCTGAATTTTCCAATATTTCCCATTTGGTCCAAAAGCTTCTAAATGCCAGTTTAGTCCTTGAGCTCGTAATTTCAGTTTTTTTCCTTCTCTGCTCCGCTCCACTTTATTCCTTTTGCACTTTTTAGTCATAAAATACACCTTTAAGCAGCTCTATACCCTGTACTCATAAAATACTCACAAACCACATCAAATATACATATAAAACTCGGGAATCAAACTCAAGGAAAGCCTAAAAGTGCATCATTTGGATGGGTAAATACACATCCATCAACGATCATTTCCAGCGGCAATTACTTCACGATGACCATCAACCATTCTCTCGTTCCTTCGCCTTCCAGATGAGACCGTATTATGGGACGCCTCGGCAGGTCGGTCCTCGGCCATTCGAATAAGCTCGTTTTGGACTTGCAATAGATCATGAAGGGCGTTCGCCCTTCAGACGAGAAAAGAGGCTTTATCGAGGATGGGGTTGGACGGGCCTCCGGCATGTCTCTCATCAGTTCTAGGCCTCCTGTTAGCCGGGGGTCGTCGTGGTTGCTGTTCAGGAGCAGGCCTTTTTTCTCTTCTTCTGGCGTCAGGAAGTCCAGAGGCATCCACAACACCGTGTGACATGGTAACCCTCACGTTAGGGTTCCTAGGTTGAGGTGAGGGAGGTCTGGGATTTTCCTGATGGCCTGCTGAGGGGAAGGCGGCCGGCCGGCATTTTCGGTTGACTTACTAGCTGTGTGTCCGTCTGACACCATCTCCAGGTATTATCCGGTTGTTTTTCCTTCGTTGAAGATCTCTGGCGAACGTTTCCCGGCAATGGAACCAATCTGATGACGCAGGAAAACGTTCGGGCTCAGCTATTGAAGTCCAGCAGATTATTGGGCTGACTTGAGATCTGCACAACACAGAAAAGGAACCGTGAACTGCGCCGGGACTTGTCCGGCAAGGCCCTCCGGCGTGAGAATCAGTTTGGGCTGGAGAAAGGTGATAGAGAAATAGTGGGTGTGTGTATGAGGATAGTGAAAGTTGCATTACGTTAGCCCAAGAAACTGTTCATATATTTATAGTGGATGAAGGGAACTAGGGTTCCCATCCGGACCGTTGGATTGGATTGCTATCAACCGTTAGATTGGTTTTGACTCCATGTGTCCACGTGGCGTCCTGTGATTGCTCCGTACGAGCAAGGACACTGTTGTACCTGTCATGTACAGTGGTTTACCTTAGAATGGAAAGTCAAACCTTGCACACTTTTGGCGTCACTACTAGTTCCGTGGGGACATAAGTGCAGAGTGGGCCAGCGGCAGATTTGGCTTTATCCTAAGATGGCTTGTTGAGCAAGCTTAATGAGAAGACGACTTGGAGCTGTACGTCCAGTTAGGTCGTCGCTTAGTAGATAACTCGACGAGCGAGTGAGTGAGTATGTTGCCCCGTCCTTGGATGGATTTGATCGCTCGATGGAGACGACGATCCTCCTTTGTTAGACGGGTTATGACCCATGGGTGAGATGGCTCGTCATTGGATGGGCTCGGTCACTCAATGGCGACGACCGCCATCCATTGTTCGATGGGCTGTGACCCAAATCTTTGTGTTGTTCCTTTGATCTTGGTCCCTTAGTGGGCTTGCTGAGCCCGTTTCTCGGAGAGTATGATTTGGGCTTGGCCCATCACAAATTGTTCCGTTCAAGTATGGACTTTATATACCGCGGAGTGCATCTCTGCAATTTGTAATACCGAAACCCTTACAAAAACTCGCGCTTGACGCAATCCACCTCCACCACCGTCCACATTCCGGCGAAAACCGGAATGTGGAAAACTTTAATATATTTCCCTTTTTCGTGGATGAAGTATGTCAAAGCTTATATATTTCCCTTTTTCGTGGAGATGAAAGGATGCTATTCTTTGCACTGTTTTTCTTTATGTATGGATTCCAAATTGCTGATTTATTTTGGCACGGAGGGAGTATGTCATAGCTTATAATTGCAAGGAAAGAAAAATGAGTTACAATAAAGCAAATAATGTTTTCGCTTATACAGTTGTTATTCTATCCATGGGCCTGCAGGTCAGATGTCTTCAGTTTTGGCGTAATCCTCTGGGAACTAATAACAGAATCCATCCCATGGAAGGACCTTAATTCTTTACAGGTGCCAACTCTATCTCAATCGCATATGCAAGCATGCACACACAGAGACACTGATAACAATTAGCTTTCAAAGCCAAAGCCAAAGCCTTCTTTCCTTTTCTTTAATTTTATTCTGTGTAGAGAAAATATCTCCGGACAAACTGCTTGGAATTTGTGGAAATTCCTTGCAGTTTTGAGAGCGCAGAAATAACGACACTGTTTGCAGTTCTAGATACAACTCCCCCTGTCCCAAAATGAATGTCCAAAAAACTTTCTGAAAGATTATGACTCCGTATCTTTTCCATTCACCTCAATAAACAATATATACATCATTCCTAGAATTGTAGATCCTAAATTATAGGGATACACTTCCTAATCTAATAATATTTCTACCTATCTAATATATGCCACAATATATACAAAATAACCGAGATATATACAAATATATTCTAACACTCCCCCAAAGTCGAAACGTGAAGAGGACGAACGTTGAGATTGGACCGAAAATCTTCAAACAAAACAAGTGGAATCCCTTTAGTAAATATGTCGGCAATCTGAAATCGGGAGGGGACATCTAAAACACAAACTTCACCCCGAGCCACTTTTTCTCTAACAAAATGAATGTCCATCTCAATATGTTTAGTGCGTTGTGTGATGATGTTGCCATTTCGCGGGAAAAATTCGATTTTTGCGTTTCTTTGAAAAACCAAATAAAACCGGAAAAAACGGAGTCGCCACTGTAACGATGTGTTGCCTTTTTCGCGGGAAAAATTCGATTTTTGCGTTTCTTTGAAAAACCAAATAAAACCGGAAAAAACGGAGTCGCCACGCCATTTTAATTTTGAAGGGCCAAAACTTTGAAAAAAGCCCGAGATCAGAGATTTAGGTTCGGAGGTCATGTTACGCGTCGGGAAGGACGTTAGTGTGCACCCGACGCGCCTCGTAAAAACGAGTCTTCCAAGCTGAAAATCATTTGTGTGTGTGTGTGGGTGTATGTGTTTTGGCCAAAATAAGTTGAAACTGGAAAAAGTAAAAATTGGGATGTCTTTTTAAGACTTTAAACTGATCCCATGATTTTTTGGAGAATTTTTAGTTTGAGATTTGGTACTCAAAAAACCTTTTGAAGTTGAGAAGTCACTTCTGCCAGAAGAAAATGGCAGCAGACACCTGATTTTGAAATGGATTCAAGGGTCCTAAAACTTCATAATCTGGATGAACTCAGAGAATGAAAGTTTCTCTAGACTCCTTGAATAAACTTTGTGTGAAAGAAATTTCCATTTTGGAGAAGATTTGAGGGGTCAAAACCTTCTGGAAACCTCAGATATGAGATCTGGATTCCCAGAAGCTGATGAACTAGCCTCTGAAAGAAAAATTGAAAAGAGGAGTTTTACTCACCCAAAAAATAAGGTAAAAATATTTCTGGAAAGCTCTGGATGTTGGCTACAAAAAGTGTTTTGTAGTCAACACCAAATTCAAGTTCATCTGTGTCCAAAAATTAAGACCATGGACTGAGGTCTGAGAAAATTGCTACTGGACAGCAACTTCTCAAGAAAGAAAATATGATTTTAAGGGGAGTTTTGCATCCATGCTTGTCCCCATTTCCCTAGGTTTTGGTTAGTGATCACTAGACATTTTAGTGGTGAATCAACTATACCAAACCATCCTTAGGGTACATTAGGACTAAGCATTTCATTTGCTTGGGGAGGATTTTACCCTTTGAAATCAAGATTTAGTGCTTGAAAATGGTTTTTAGGGTTTTGAAAGTGCATTTTTGCAAGTAAGCAAGAAAAGCTTTGAAAATAATGTTGATCTTTGTAGAAGATCATCCATGGAGATGGTCTTCCATGGTGATTTTCTTAGATCTAGAGAAAAAAGATGAAAGAACTACATTTTGTAGTTTGAAGATGCATGCATGGATGAGATTTAGGGTTAGGAAGAAGAGGGTTTACCAATCTTCCTTGTGTTCTTGAGTGTTTGGCTTGAGTGTATGAGTGTTTAGGGCTTGAATATGAGAGTGAGTGGATGAGTATGAGTTGGGGAAAGATTGGAGAGAAAAGGTGACAATTCTTGAGAATTCTCACTGTTTTCTCTCTATATTTACGAGAGGTTCGTTACAATTGTGTTCTTCCTCTTTATTTTTGTGAGTGGAGGGCTCAATTTATAGCCCTCTGAAAATAGCAAACGTATCCGCGCGGACAAGGTCGATGGCGTGCCTTGTTCATTAATTACAGCTCCAGCCTTGGACAGGAAGAATAAAAATTCAAAAAAACCAAATTAACAGCCAGTTTTTTGTGTTTCCAGCCTTTCTATTTATGGTTTTATTCTTTTGTTTTGCTTTTTAAGATGCTTTTCTTGGTTTAACTTCATTTGGCAATGCCCATTCTACCCTCCCTTTGTTAGAAATGTTAGGATAGTTAGGAATGTTAGTAATTGTTATAACTTTCGTTAATTTTATAACGAAAATTCTAACAAGCTCAAATTGGAGCACTTACAGTAGCCCCTCGGCGACGGCGCTTTCGAAGGAAGCGGGGTCGTCGATAAGAGTAAGGCTCCATATTTGGCAGGATGATCGAGTGATCGGGTGGCTGAACCTAGCGATAGGCTACCTACGTATCCCGAATGGGAATCAAGCCAGTCGTAGTTCGGGTCTTTGACCCCGGAGATGATGGCGTTTTAGGTGCCTCGAACCTGGTGAGCGAGTTCTACAGTCGTTTGCTGGAAAGAAACTCTGCTGGGGATAAGAGATGACCATTTTTGGTCTGATGGGTATCCGCTCTGCTGGGGATAGGAATGACCATTTTCGGTCTGATGGGTATCCGCTCTGCTGGGGATAGGAATGACCATTTTTGGTCTGATGGGTATCCGCTCTGCTGGGGATAATTGCGATTTATCGCTTTCTAGTGATAGCGTCTTAGGTGCCTCAAACCTTGGAGATGGCGTTTTAGGTGCCTCGAACCTTGGAGATGGCTTTTTCGGTGCCTCGAACCTTGGAGATGGCGTTTTAGGTGCCTCGAACCTTGGAGATGGCGTTTTAGGTGCCTCGAACCTTGAAGATGGCTTTTTAGGCGCCTCGGACCTTGATGATGATGGCTTTTTAGGCGCCTCGGACCTTGATGATGATGGCTTTTTAGGCGCCTCGGACCTTGATGATGATGGCTTTTTAGGCGCCTCGGACCTTAATGATGATGGCTTTTTAGGCGCCTCGGACCTTAATTTGAAATGGCCTTTCGGTGGACTTTGTCTGCTGCCGAAGGAGAGGGTGACCGTTTTGGTCGAGGGGCTGGACCTAATGATAGGCTACCTACGTATCCCTAGTGGGAATCAAGCCCTTTCGTAGTTCGAGTACTACTCGAGATTTCGTTGGCTTTTGGGATTAGATTAACTTTCTTTGGGGATTTCGTTAGCCTTTGTGGGGAAAATCGAGATGTATTCGTCTGGGAAATCGGTCTTACATTTATTTGCCGTTGGATGATTTTGATGAAAGATACGGGATCCGTTATCTTTCTCGGGGCACTCGGTCTTACGTTTGACTGCCGGGGGGAATTTTGATGAAAGATACGGAATCTCGTTATCTTTCTCGGGGCACTCGGTCTTACGTTTGACTGCCGGGGAAGATTTTGATGAAAGATACGGGATCTCGTTATCTTCCTCGGGGCACTCGGTCTTACGTTTGGCTTAGGGAAGATTTTGATGAAAGATACGGGATCTCGTTATCTTTCTCGGGGCACTCGGTCTTACGTTTCTTGGGGGTAATTTTGATGAAAGATACGGGATCCGTTATCTTTCTCGGGGCACTCGGTCTTACGTTTGGCCCTATAGGGGTAATTTTGATGAAAGATTTCGGGATCTCGTTATCTTTCTCGGGGCACTCGGTCTTACGTTTGGCTGCAGGGGTAATTTTGATGAAAGATACGGGATCCGTTATCTTTCTCGGGGCACTCGGTCTTACGTTTGGCTAGCTAGGGGTAATTTTGATGAAAGATACGGGATCTCGTTATCTTTCTCGGGCACTCGGTCTTACGTTTCTGCCAGGGGTAATTTTGATGAAAGATACGGGATCTCGTTATCTTTCTCGGGGCACTCGGTCTTACGTTTGGCTATAGGGTTAATTTTGATGAAAGATACGGGATCTCGTTATCTTTCTCGGGGCACTCGGTCTTACGTTTTACTGCCGGGGGTAATTTTGATGAAAGATACGGGATCTCGTTATCTTTCTCAGGTTACTCGGTCTTACGTTTGACTGCCGGGGGCAATTTTCTTGACAAAGGGGCGACTTTGGTTAACTTTGGTTAACTTTGTCGAGTTGGGGCTGGATTGCGAGTCACGAAATTTTAAGGGGCAAAAGGGTCATTTTGACCCTTGCAAACCTATCCGCGCGGATAGGGATGGAAAGTCGGGGTATTAATGGGGCCAACGCCCTTCTTCTTCCCCATTCAATTTTTGAACACGAGACGAGAGAGAGAGAGCGAGCCGCCATTGTTGGCCTAGGAGCTTCAAAATTCGTCAGATTTCTTCGATTTTTGAGCAATGGAACACGGGAAGGCGCTTTTCAAGGCCAAGGCGTGGTCCTATAGCGGAGAGGCGGTGGAGCTCGTCCGGATGAGGAGGCATTACAATCTTTCGCAATCGGTCGAGGAGGAGCATTACCCCGATGCTTGGCAACATTGGGCTTCGGATCCGCATCTCCGAACGGTATACTTCGAATCCTCTTGATCCTCTTGTCGATTTCTTGCTTGAAATTTTTGGGTGATTTTTGAAAATATTTTTTGAATATTGAATATTGATATTGATGATATGCAATGTTGCAATGAATTTGTGAGTGTCCCAAAAATGTGCATTTTGCTTGGGAAAAGAATTGGCATTTTTGCCACATTTTTTTTTTAATTCGAAAATTGCATGTGAAAATTCGAAGAATTGTGATTTTTTTTTTTTTGAAATTGAATATTGCATGTTCTTGATGATGATTTTTTTTTTTTTGAAATTGAATTTTGATATTGGTGAATGATGATGCAATGCATGCATTTTGTTTGGAAAGAATGGGCATTTTGCCAATATGAGATGTATGTTTAGGATTTTTTTTTTGAAAAGTGGGACGGATTTTTCCTCCCGTCGCATGTAAGATGGATGATATGCATGTATGCATTTTTTTTGAAAATGGGACGGAGTTTTTACTTCCGTAGGAATGCATCCTCTTTTTTTTTTTTTGATGAATGCATTGGGACTTGCAAATTGTTTTCTTTCATGCGAGAAAAATGGGGCTATGCTCATTGTATCTTTGTTATGCTTTGTCGAATTTTTTTTTTTTTTTAATGTAAATGCGAAGGCAATCTTTTGACATTTTCTCTCTTTTTTTTTTACAGGGCGGAAACCGTTTTGTGACGGAGCAACTGAACAAGATGAAGACTCGAGGATCGGTGGAGTCTGTGATTGACTTGTGGGATCGGCTTCCGAATGCGGGCCGAGGAGCTTTGCGAGTCAGGACGGATCGTTGTCGAGACGGGGCTGCAGGAGTTTGTCGAGTGCTTGAGGGGCTGGTCAAGTTCCCTAAGAGCAGAGGCTTGATGTTCGCTCTAGCGCGGCATTGGTGGGATGCGACCCACACATTCCACTTCTTACGGGCGAGGCGGCATTGCGCCTTCGACTATCTTTGCGATCACGGCAATTCTGTCGCTTAAATGGACGCCTTGACATTGAGTGGAAGATGAGCTGCGGTGATCTTTGATCTATGACTCTTCTTGGCTTTTCCCTATTTAAGGGGATGGGAAAGCAAGGAAACCTGCGAATCAGCTATCACTACACTCAGGCGTCCGCGTGAAGGACGAACCCGTGATCTGGCGGCACAGTCATACCGTCGCCCCAGAAGAAGTGGAGATGTCGTGGGTCGCATCCCACCAATGCTGCGCTAGAGCGAACATCAAGCCCTTGCTCTTAGGGAACTTGACCCAGTCCCCTCAAGCACGCTCGACGAACTCCCAGAGCCCCGTCTCGACAACAATCTGTCTCCGGACTCGGCTAAAAGCTCCTCGGCCCCGCATTCGGAAGCCGATCCCACAAATCAATCACAGACTCCACCGATCCTCGAGTCTTCATCTTGTTCAGTTGCGCCGTCACAAAACGGTTTCCGCCCCGTAAAAAAAAAAGAGAAAATGTCAAAAGATTGCCTTCGCATTTACATAAAAAAGAAAAAATTAATGACAGCATAACAGCATACAATAGGCATAGCCCCATTTTTTCTCGCATGAAAGAAAACAGGTTTTGACATAGATCCCAATGCATTCATCAAAAAAAAAAGAGAGGATGCATTTCCTACAGGAAGTAAAAATGCTCCGTCCCATTTTCATAAAAAAAAAAATGCATACATGCATATCATCCATCTTACATACAACGGGAGGAAAAATCCCGTCCCACTTTTCAAAAAAAAAAAAATCCTAAACATACATACATCTCATATTGGCAAAATGCCCATTCTTTCCAAACAAAATGCATTGCATCATCATTTATCAATATCAAATTCAATTTCAAAAAATCATCATCAAGAACATGCAATATTCAATTCCAAAAAAAAATCACAATTCTTCGGAATTTTCGCAAATTTCAATTAAAAAAATGTGGCGAAAATGCCAATTCTTTTCCCAAACAAAATGCACATTTTGGGACACTCACAAATTCATTGCATCATTGCATATCATCAATATCAAAATTCAATTTCAAAAAAAAATCATCATCAAAGAACATGCAATATATTCAATTTCAAAAAAATCACAATTCTTCGAATTTTCACATGAAATTTTCGAATTAAAAAAAAATGTGTGGCGAAAATGCCAATTCTTTTCCCAAGCAAAATGCACATTTTTGGGACACTCACAAATTCTTTGCAAAATTGCATATCATCAATATCAAATATTCAATATTCAAAAAAAAAAAAAAGAATTCAAAAATCATCCAAAAATTTCGAAGCAAGAAATCGACAAAGAGGATCAAGAGGATTCGAAATATAGCCCGTTCGGAGATGCGGATCCGGGCCCAATGTTAGCAAGCATCGAGCCAAGCATCGGGGGTAATGTCTCCTCCTCGACCGATTGCGAAAGATTGTAATGCCTCCTCATCATCGGACGAGCTCCAATCGCCTCTCGCTCACCGGACCACGTCCTTGGCCTTGAAAAGCGCCTTCCCCGTGATTCCATTGCTCAAAAAATCGAAGAAAATCGGACAGAATTTTGAAGCTTAAATAGCCAAAAATGGCGGAATGCCGTCTCTGCTCTCCCTGCTCGTCTGAATGCAACTTCAAAAATCTGGACTGAGAAGAAGAAGGGCGTTGGCCCCATTAAATACCCTGCGACTTTCCAGGCCCCTATCCGCGCGGATGAAGTTTGTCAGGAATCAAAATGACCCTTTTGCCCCTTAAAATTTCAGGACTCTGCAATTCAGTCTGACCGGCAACTTGACAAAGTTAACCAGAAAGTTAACCAAAAGTCAGCCCACTTGTCAAGAAAATTATCCCCCGGCACGCCCGTAGACGTAACTGAAGACGAGATCGCGTATCTTTCATCAAAGTACCCGTGTAAATGGGCCGAGTGCCAGAAGAAAGATAACGAGATCCCGTATCTTTCATCAAAATCTTACCCCAAGCCCGATGGCAGTGCTAGGAAAGGATCCGTATCTTTCATCGACGTGGCGACAGTGCCCCGAGAAGATAACGAGATCCCGTATCTTTCATCAAAATTACCCCCGGCAGTAAAACGTATCGACCGAGTGCCTGAGAAAGATAACGAGATCCGTATCTTTCATCAAAATTACCCGGCGCCCCGTAAGACCAGTGCCCGAAAATGCCCGGATCACGTATCTTTTCATCAAAATTACCCGGCCGATCCAGTGCCGAAGAAGGCTGCGAGATCCGTATCTTTCATGCCGGCAGTAAAACGTAGGCAGTGCCAGTGCGAGATCAGTATGCTCAGAAATCTTTCGGCCACGATCAACATGGAGCAGTGCTCCGAAGAGATAGCGAGATCCGTGTCTTTCATCGAAATCTTCGGCGATCAACGTAGGCAGTGCTGTCTTGGGTCGTATCTTTCATCAAAATTCCCGACGACTCAAGCGATGCCAGGCGTATCTTTCATGCGAAATCGACGGCAGTCCAATCATTCCGAGCAATTTTTTCCCCGGCTAAAAAATCCCGGCAACGGAGTCCCGAAGCACCAGCGAGGGTCTCGAGTGAGTACTCGAACTGCGAAAGAGACAGTGAACTGCGTGGGTAACCTATCATTGGAGTCCCCTCGACCAACATTTTCTCCTTGACCCGAAGCAGACAAGGAGTCAGCAGAAAAGACAGTGGGTCAGAGGCGCTAAAGCATCATTAGGTCAAAGCCTAAGGAAACCATCTCATCGAGGTCAAAACAAAAGCCATCATCATCAGCAGAGAAAATCTAAAAACCATCATCATCGAAGAGCCTAAAAAACAAATCGTGAGGTTGACATAAAGCCATCCTCAGTTGAGCACTAAACGCGCGCTCTCCCATGGCACTCGAGGACCGGGCACTAAGCATGTTTAGTATCACTAAGCGATAAAATGCGCAATTACATCCCGGCAGCCGGCAATATGGAGCACTCTTTCGGCTTCGCCAGCAGCGTCAGCCCGGCTCAGCAAGTAACTCCCGGTGAGCTTGTTAGAATTTAAATTAGCAAAAACAACGAGAGTTATAACAATTACTAACATTCCTAACTATCCTAACATTTCTAACAAAGGGAGGGTAGAATGGGCATTGCCCAATGATGTTAAACCAAGAAAAGCGTCTTAAAAAGCAAAACAAAAGAATAAAATATAAATGAAGAGCAGAAGCATGAAAGCTGAGCTGTTTAATTTTTGACTAACTACGAAACATGGTGTGGAGTCTGCTACCCGGCGGATCATTTGCTATTTTCAGAGGGCTGCTGCAGTGAGCCCTCCAGTCACTTCAAGAGGAAGAACACGGTACAGCAAGAACCTACTGGCGAAATATAGAGAGAAAACGGTGAGAATTCTCAAGAATTGGCACCTTTTCTCTCCAAGCTCCTTTTCCCAGCTTTCATACTCATCCACTCACTCTCATGTTCAAGCCCTAAACACTCATACACTCGAAGCCGAGCGCTCAGGGCAAGGGAGACAGTAAGCCCTCTTTCTTCTTAACCCTAAATCTCATCCGTGCGTACATCTTCAGAGCACAGAAATGTAGTTCTTTCATCTTTTTCTCCCCAGATCTAAGAAGATCATCATGTGAAGACCATCTCCATGAATTGATCTTCTACAAAGATCGGCATTATTTTCAAGAAGCTTTTCTTTTACTTGCAAAATGCACTTTCAGAAACACTAAAAAACCATTTTGAGCACTAAATGCTTGATTTCCGAAAGGGTAAAATCCCACTCCCCAAGCAAATGAAATGCTTAGAACTAATGTACCCCAAGAATGGTTTGGTATAGTTGATTACACCACTAAAATGTCTAGTGATCACTAACCAAAACCTAGGGACATGGGGACAAGCATGGATGCAAAACCCCCATAAAATGTATTTTCTTTCTTGAGAAGTTGCTGTCCATGTAGCAATTTTCTCAGTCCATGATCTTAATTTTTGGACACCAGATGAACGAGGAATTTGGTGTTGACTACAAAATGCTTTCAGCAACCAGCATCCAGAACTTTCCAGAAATATTTTTGCCTTATTTTTTGGGTGAGTAAAACTCCTCTTTTCAATTTTTCTTTCAGAGAACTGGTTCATCGGCTTCTGGGAATCCAGATCTCATATCTGAGGTTTCCAGAAGGCTGACCGTCTTCTCCAAAATGGAAATTTCTTTCACTGAGAGTTTATTCAAGGAGTCTGGAGAAGCTTTCATTCTCTGAGTTCATCCAGATTATGAAGTTTTAGAACCCTTGAGTCCATTTCAAAAATCAGGTGTCTGCTACCATTTCTCTGGCAAATATCAACTCCAAGGTTTTGTACCAAATACTCAAACTAAAGTACTCCAAGCATGGGATCAGTTGCTAGGGCAAAAAACATCTATTTACTTTCCAGTACAACTATTTGGCAAACTGCACACACACACACACAAATATTTCAGCAGAGACCGTTTTGCGGGCGCGTGGTGCACTGCGGTAACATGACCTCCGGACACAAATCTGATCTCGAGCTTTCGAAGTTTTGAAGCACTTCCAAACAAATGGCATGGCGTCTCATTTTTCAAGGTTTTATTTATCTAAGAAAGCAAGCGCGAAAAAACAGCACGTAAGACCGATGCTGACTCATTTCGGGTTTTATTGGTTTTCAAGAAAGCATCATTTCCAGCGAAATGGCATCATCACACAACACCTGCGAGATGGACATTGTTAAAAGCAGTAACGGAGTATTGTTTTAGATGTCCCCCTGATTTAATACTGACCAGCGTTGTTTCTTCACGTTAGACTTTTTGGGGGTGTTAGAATATATTTGTATATATCTCGGTTATTTATGTGTGGCGCCCATATTAGATAGGTAGAAATATTAGTTGAGAAGTGTCTGTCCACACTGGTAGGACTCTGGAGAATGTATATATTGTTTATTGAGTGAATGAATACAGTCACCAGAGAAAGTTTTGGGCATTCATTTTGGGGCGGGGAGATTAGCCTCTAGAGCTGCAAGCGTAGATTATTTACAACAGCGCAGGGAACTCACAGGTGGCGTTGTGGGATCATTTCTGCACTGGACAAGTGAAAAGCTGACTTTGGCTGGCAGTGAGTGTCTCTGTGTGTGCATCAACTACATATCAGTGAAACGGCACTATGAAACCAAGGTCATGGATGGTTATTGTGAATTCCAGGAAGGATACGCTTGAAGCCGATGCGGTACGTGGATAGAATAGTATGTGAAAACATTATTTGCTTATTCTTAATATTTTACCTTGCAGTCAAGCATGACATCTCCTAGTGCCAGAAATAAATTCGACAATTTGGAATCCCATACATAAGCGATTAGCTAGCATCTTCTCTCCACTGAAAAAGAAGATATATGGCTGCTCTTCATCGAAAAATGTTAAAGTTTCCACATTACAGTTTTAGCGATGACGATGCTCAGCGCGAGTTTAACCAAGGGTGAGTGTCTGGCTGCAGAGATACACACACTCCCGCGGATCTCATCCATGCTTGAACGAACAATTGTGGGCCAGCTCTCAGAGCGAGCTCGGCTAACCAGTAGGGCCGAGATCAAGGCGGCAGCGTATCAGCCTGGATGGCGGGTCGTCGCCGTGATGGCAGAGCCGTCAGTGAGCGAGCACGTCTTACGCCCGTGGTGTCGCCGTCTAGCGAAGGAGGATCGTAAGTGCTCGTCAGCGATCAAACATCGTCCCGAGGGCAGTATTTACTCATTTCGGCTAAGCTTCTGTCGGTCCCATCTACTGGCGGCGACCTGGCTGGGCGTACGACCATGCGTTAAGCTTGTGACAAGCCATTGAAAGGACAAGCAATCATCGGTGGCCTGCGCTTATGTCACAGGAACTGTGGTATTGCGAAGTGTGCGGTGGCATTCTAGGTAAATTTCCAGCGTACATGACTGCCGATGTCCTGCCGAACGGCGCCAACGGTAGTCGAAAACAATCTGCGGATGATAGCAATCAATCGGCGGTGGATAACCCATTCCACCATCCGCTAAAATGAGCATTCTGAGCTAGCATGTTGCGACACCTTGTCACCACTGCCTTGCCACTGATTTCTCTATCACTTTCGGTGAACGATGACAATCGGCGCTGGTCGCGTTCACCACGTGGTGTGCGAATCTGCGACCCGATGTCTCTTGGACCAATCAGCGAGCCGGCGTCTTTCTGCGTCGCCGAGTGATGTGAGAAGAAAGCCGCCCGAGACCAGCAAGTGCCGAGACCACGGAGATGATATGACGGTCTGTGAAATCAGCAGAAAAATACTGGCCATTTATATCCCCATCGAGGAAAGGCGGAGCCTCCGCCTGACAAGGGACGATGAAAATTTACCATGGCTCGCACGGTGTTGTGGATGCCCTGAACAGAAAGAAAGAAAGGTGGCTGCTGAGCACGGCAGCCACGGCGACCCCGTACGAGAGGCTAGAGCTGATGAGAGGCATCTTGCGAGCCCGTCCACCCCATCACCGATAAGCCTCTTTTTCTGGATACGGCATGCTCATAAGCGGCGACCGAATGGCGAAAGGTTTAACCTGAATATTCAATATGCGGTCTCGCTCACGAAGCGAAGAAGGCGAAGAATGGTGATGATTCATCGTGAGCGCTTCAATGATATTGATGTTCTTCATGTTACGTCCAAATGATACTCGCTTGGTTGTTCAAGATTTCTATGCTGATTTTGTATTCCTTTTATGTGCGAGTATAGAAAAGCTGTAAAACAATGACACATGACAAAAGAAGACAAATAAAGTGGCGGCGAAGAAAAGCTGATGCTGACTCAGGTGTAGCATTTAAGCTTTTGAACCCAAATAAAAATATTGGAGAAAGTGGGACTACTTCAGGGTATAGAGTGGACGATTGTCCTGGTGTACAAAATCGTCCCGAGCCGAAGAGTGCAAAAGAATTCGTGAAGCATGGGCAGGCACTTGGCGGTGCTTGACGAGAAACGAGCAGGAGTGATAAATCAAGGCGATGCATTTACAGGTGTGGTGACGACACTTTCATGGTATGGCATTCAGGCGCTAAGCGGTGCTGCAGGCAACTTTAATTTGGGCCATTACAGAAAGTGTGGGCCTGCTACAATATCCTTGTAAGAAGCCGTGGCTGACTGCAAGCGGCAGCGGCCTGGCGGGCGCGCCAATCAGCCGAGGGCGACCAGCATTCGACACAGCCCGTGCTCTGCAGTTGACGTGTGCCCTGCTGACCTTGTGAGATCGCTATTTTCTGCTTCCATGTGAGGCGTGCACCGGAGACCATGCATCGTATATCACGAGTATTTTTATAGTTTATTTTCTTTTCTTGGAACAATTGGAAAGAAGAAGAACAATTATTCGAGGTTTTTAATGACGACGGCCATGAGTAGCTGAGCGACAGATTTTGTAGATTGTTTTAATCTTTGCAGGATTTCTATGCAATAATGTTACAATTCTTTCTATTTAATTCCTTCTTGTTCAATAATAGACAATTTCTTGTTCGAGGCGTATGTTAAGATACGAACTGTCTTTGAATGAGTGGGTATCGAGCCATCAAACCGTCGTAACCATTGTGTCCGAATAACTGAGTGGCGTGTGATTAAGAAACAGTTCTTTGTGTTCTGGTCTTGGCTTGGCATAATGAGAAGCGGTAATAAATTCTACAATATTAAAAGAGTATTTAAGGATTGTGTCATTCCACTACTAGCGTGTCGATCCTGCCTAGAGGTTGAGTTAATGTTTTATAAGTAAAATTACTGAAAATGATGGTAAGGTAATTCCAATCTACGAATCTCTTGCTCAAATGTTTTCTAACTTAGGTTTGGTTATTTAATTTATGCTCTTGAATTTAAAATCAACTCTGCACTAAATTCACTTTGCTGTGCTTGTTTACCGACGAGTCTCTGTGAATTCGACCACTCCCATTTATGCTCTGGCCCGGCAGTGTGCGCTTGCTCGGCTATTTGAAGGTTTCCTCCATCGGGCCCGTGGCGCTGAACTTTTGAAACAGGTGAAATCGTATTTTGCGCGTGTCGTTGCTGGCTCCTACGTTGGTGCCGATGATGGGCAGTGGTAATCACTTTCTGGTGGACGCAGGCCAAAGCCCTGCACCAACAGAAGAAGCGCCGGCGCCGAGGCTATGAAATTTCACACACGCGTAGTCGACCATGCGACCAAGGCCCAGAGGTCGAGGCTGCCGTGTTGCACTGTAAGAATATTATTGTGTTATTTCAATTTTTCTTGGAGCAGGGAGTGACCCAGAGAGGCCTGACAGGCCAAAGTGTTTTCCTCATGCCCCAAGTGGCTAAAGCACATGGTTGATCATGCGTCTTTTGCCCGGCATAGTACGTGAGTACAGGTGAGAGATGTGTTCCTTAAAAGATATTACCCACATCCTCTGACAGGCACAGTTTTAGGCGTGACATTTTCCCAAGATGTGGTGGGACCTGCCGTGAGGCATGGGAAGGTATGCGATGTCTTCTGATGTCTAATGCAATGAACATGCCTACATTCCCTCGGAACCGAGCCTTTTATGATGGCAGAACGGCAATGGTCAATCAATGGTTGACAACGTCTTCTTGGAAGCTCGACCAGGAAGCGAGACCCGGAAGAAACTAAACCCATTTGAGCCAGTGCTAATTCTCCCAGCAAAGGACCGAGAGTAGAAACGAGGGTACTGGAATTGAATGCTAGTGATAATATTTCAAAGCGGTGCATTCTTAAACAATAAATTGGATAAATTATTGGCTTGCTGTCTTCTTTGGTGCTGATGTTCTTTGATTGTGTACGGGGTGTGGTTTATCATCTCGTGTGACTAATATGTGATCGAGTGCGGCAAATTTAACATAATCTGAGCAGTGACATGCTGTGGATATGTACCAGGCCGCCACGGGCAGCTCGATATGGCACGATTACAATCCGTGGGGTGGCCATCATAATCGGCAAGTGGCTACCGTGTGCCACCGCTGTTGACATGTGCGTAAACTGCCAGAGCTGGCGAGTCCGGCGGTTAAGGATGGAGATGCGGCAAAGCGCAGCGAATCTTTGGGCAGATGGGCACACAAGTAGAGCAACTTGTGAAGGTTGCCCAAGAGTTGATGAAAGAGAAGAACCCACTGAGCAAGCAAAGTCAATCACGGCAGATGTGGGATGAAAGTGAGGAAATTGAGGAGGTATTCTCATTCTTCTCTTGATAATTTTGAATGTTTTGATAATAATGATAAGGTTAGTGAGGAAGAGGATGAGATGCGGGAGGTTCAATATGTATTTTGTACGCATTAAATTTAGAAACCCCTCTCCCCGATGTTGAAACCACGCCCAGAGAGGTGTGGAGATTTGAAAAGGTTAAACATGTTCAAATAGATCTTTGAATGCTTCACTTATCCCAATTTCTTTGATGGGTCAAGCCCATTTTAAAGGTTTGTCGGATCTTGGGAGCAGGTGTCAATGTGATGCCCTTTCATGTGTTTTAGAAGTTTCGGGGCACGTGAGTTGAAACCACCCATGCAGAGACTTGCACTTCGTTGATCTCTGATCAAAAGACCTTTAGGGGTCATTGAAGGGGTGTTGGTTAAAATTGATAAAATCATTATCCCTGACTGGGTTCATGCTGATGTGTAACTGGAGGGATCAAGTGAGGAACAACTGAAAACTCCCATTCTACTTGGGAGGCCATTTGATGTTTGACACTAAGGCCACCGTTGATGTGTGTCAGGGTGGTGTACCATTCGAGAGCTATGGGGAGGAATGTAAGTTTTTGCATGCTTAAAAATGATAAGAAACCACTTTCTCAAAGATGTTTTGTAAGGAGCCATAACCGGAATGTACCGACCGTCAAATATGATGTGACTGGACCTGAGGAACAAGAGCGGGATAATATGTTGTTCCCCGGCTAGTAAACATTAAGGCCGACCAATACATCTACAGTGGCGGCTCGTATCTACTTTGTATACGACTTCTATAAAGAGTTGGAATCCATCACATTTACCACAAGGGCCTTCAAAATCCACAGTCACTGAGGAGAGTTATAATGATTTATGCTGATTCTATATTTTTAAATATTTTTGTGCATGATAACTCTCTTGATCTTGGTCGCCAGAACTGTAGTTCTGCGAGTTGCGAGAAAAGGTTGAGTTCTGGGGCTGGAAACTCTGATAAAAAGGAAAGAAAAAGGGGTAAGCACAAGCGTAAAGTTTCAAAAATAAATGTGGCTTTGACCCCCACTTGTTGACCCAACAGGCAGATGGCTGATGCTGGAAACAGAAGAGCGCTCGTGCCGCGCGAGCAGAAGAGATGGTCCAAAGGCCACAAAGCTAAGGCCAAGTAGAGTTTGGGACCATAACCCGGCTAACGACTTTAACCAAATGCGCTTGGGAGGCAACCCAATGAGGTATGTTTTATTGTTTTGTTAATTAGTTGTTTGAAGTAGTGTCTTGCTATCTGTCGAATCTAAGGCACTTTGTTCTCTTTGCTATGAGGACATATATGTTTTGAGTTTGGGGTGGGCAACTCTCCAGTTTGTGGGTTCATAGGGGAGCTTGTATATAGTGTCACCCTTAAAAAAATGAAAAATTTTAAAATTTTGTTCTTTTCATAGTTCGGACGACTTGGCCAAAGTCTGCTGGGATGATTAGAGTGTGCTTTAATTTTAAAATCACATGTGCTATTACCTGAGTGTGGTGATTGGGATTTGCATTTTGAAACATCTTGGCTAATTATGATTGCGCCACCTGACTCCTTCCGGTATCATATTCTTGGTCATTGTCCATCAACTTAGGTGCCTTTTACGGGACTCACTTTAATGTGTATTCTCGAGGTCCCTGAGAACATGTTTGCATGATTGGCTCAATAACACGTCAATAGGTTACTTGACACATATGGCTTTATTCTTTGAATCCCTTTTTGTGAGCCTTAAACTTTTTCTAATCACTTACAAAAGTTATTTCGCTGAGGAACCCCTTTTGAGCTTGAAAAAGAATGGGAATCCTCTCACAAAGTGGGATGGTTATTTTAGACCACCATTCGCCTTCATTTGATACCTTCATTGTCCCACCCTTTTAACTTATACACAAATTTAATTTTCTCGCCTTTTCAAGAAAGTGAAACTAGGGAAAGAATTGGGATTATTTTGAAGGAAGTCTTTGAAAATCAAAGGGAGGTGAGTGAAGTGGTTATTGAATAAAGAAAAGTGGGTCATGTTATGTAATGAAAAGAGGGGATTGATAAAAATATAAAAAAATATTGAATGCACATTCTTCGTGATGTAATTGTGCAAAGCAAAAAAAAAAAAAAAAAAAATGGTTTGAAGCCTTCTCTAATGCCGAAAGTGGAAATTAGTGTTTCAAGGTGACCAAAGAAAGTAATGGAATGTGTCCCAACCAGCCCATGTCAATTTATGCATGAAAAAGTTTTAGTTTGTGGGTTACATGTGGGGATAAATAAGGGTGAAGTGCAGAAATTATTATCAAGTAGGGGGATGGGAGTAATTTGCTAAGTAAGACTTTCTAGTTTCACTTTCTTAGCCATTTTTCGTACTGCCCTCACCTTCATTCGTAACTATGAACCTAGCACTGCGATCCTCCCGCACTTAAGTTTTAGCCATATCATTCTTTCAATATCGAACGTGAACCGGGTCCACAATCGTGTAAATATGCATATGAAAGTGTCCTTTTTGGAGATTTGTAATATCTATAACATATTGATTTATAGAGCATCGCTGAGTGAATCCCCATAAACAATCTAAGTGTCGTCGGAGCGACCTCCCATAATTTATTCATCATTCATGCAACGACAGAAGAAAACGTGAGTTTTATGCTTCAATGTGATTGTAATCCCATGTCTTGCTGGGGTTTGCCATTGCTTATGTGTGTTGTGAGAGTTGAGACTGTGTGACTGCTAATGACTCATGCCTGATAGAACATCCCAAAAATAATTATTTTGTTTTAATGTTTTATTATTAGTATTTAGTAGTAGCTTTGATTTTACGGATTCTTTTTAGTTTTGTTTTACTCGGGACGAAGCAAAAGGTTAGTTTGTGGGTGTTTGATGGATGTGTATTTACCCATCCAAATGATGCAGCTTTTAGGAAACTTTCTTTGCGTTTGATTCTCAAGTTTCTATGTATATTTGATGTGGTTTGTGAGTATTTTACTGAGTACAGGGTATAGAGAAACTGCCCAAAGAGTGCATTTTATGGATAAAAAGTGCAAAAGGAATATAAGTGGAGCCCAGCGAGAGAAGGAAAAAAGCTGAATAAACGAGCTTCGAGAGACTACAGCGGCATTTGGAAAATTTGAGAAACTGGCATTTTAGCTTTAGGACTAAATGGGAAATATTGGAAAATTCAGGGGACTTAAACTGGGAATTATGGCAATTTTTGGACGAATTTAATTTATAAAAATTCCTGGGGAGTAAATGAAAAATAAAAAGTCCTAAGAAGCGAAGTCTGTAGAAAAGTCATTAAAGTGGTTATAGTCAGCAGAACTTGGCAAAATAGTGGGATCAACGAATAACTAATCAAGGCCAGTACAAATTACGCAAGGTGCAGTGGCCACGCAGTCACGGCATTTGCGGCAGCCGGGGCCAGCTTGGGCCAAGGGGCTACGCCTAGAAGCTATTTCTGGTTAGGCAATTGCAAGGAACAAATGGGCTGCTGAGGCATTGAGACGTGCTCCATAAAGGCGCCCCGTGCCAAGCAAGGACATTACTGGCACACAACTCGGGCCACATTACAAGAGCCACCCGCGCTTCCAATCAGGGCGCCGCGGCCGCGACTCCGTCATCGCCAGGACCTGCTTTCACGCATTTTTCAAGGGCAGCTTTGTCATTTCTCGGCGTTTGACCGCCAGATCTGCCCTGGCTTTTCTGCCATTTGATATGTGAGCGACCACAGCAGGCCACGGCAGGAAATACATATCATCATATATCATTAGTAATTATTATAGTTTTATTTTCTTTTCCTCTTGGAACCGTTGAGAGAAGAAGAACAATTCATCAATTCAAGGATTTTATTATTTGTAAATTATGAGTAGCTAATTTATTAGATTTGTATATTGGTTTGATCTTTACGGAGTTTCTATGCAATAATATTTTTAATTCTTTCTATTGTAATTCTTTCCGGTTTATTAATAGATTTTAATTTCTTGTTCTTAGATTTGTAGACGTATGTTAAGATACAAACTCGTCTTTGAATAATTGGGTATCGAATTCACCATTTGGGAAGTTTGATACATTGACCACTATGTGATTGAATAACTTTAATTGAGGTTGCAACAGAAATCGATTAAAGTTAGGTTCTTTAATTCTTGTGTTCTTAATTTATTCTTGGCATATTGTGGAACCGTAATAGAAACTTCACCAATATTAAAAGAGTATTTAGGATTGTAATCCGGCCATGCTAACCGTGTTGATCCTAGCTAAAGTGGGGAATGAACCCTAGAAGTTTAGTTAATGTTTCTTAAGTAAAATTCCGCAGAAGAAACGATGGTATAGGGTGAAATCCAATCTACGAATCTCTGCTGATATATCTGTTTTCTCTGTTTATTTAGTTTTTAGTTGATTTAATTTATGCTCTTAGTTTTCAAATCAAATCTATGGAAACTTTGGTTACAAAATTCACTCGCTTTCCCATTATTTGTTTACTGAATTCAGCCTCTGCTGGTTTGATCCCCAATTCGCATACACCGCCCACACTCGCGGGAGCGAGCACACTTGCCCGGCTTTTCATTACAAGAGGGAGTTTTCCTCCATCA
>JAFEMH010003648.1:0-253889 GCA_022495995.1 Adenophora triphylla var. japonica
CATCTAGAATAAAACCATTTCAATTAAATGTAACGTGGGTGTTCAAGTAATGTCTCGAGTCTAGCGAGAAAAGAAAGAAGACATACATAAAAGTTAGACATTTAACTACCATGTCCAAAATGGACTAAAGCAACAAATGTCCAGGAAGGACTTAGGTGAAAGAGAAAAATACTAGAACCTACAAAGGTTGACTAAAAGGCTATTCATTGAATTTAATTTAAAGATAGGTAGCCCCTAGTCTAGCCGCTCTTTGTTGTTGGACCATGCATCTACTCTTCGACGCTGGAGATGGGAGCTATTGCAGATCTTTCCATCAGGATTTCTTTGGCAATCTCTTGCTTAATCCAACTATTTTCATCGCCTGCGATGGCTGGTTCACCGACCTCACAAAGGGGCGGGTCAAATTTCATTATGCCCACAAGGCTTGAATCACCAAACTCGACCATGTTGACACTCATGTTGTTATTTCTAGGGAACGGGTTACTGATAGTATTGGGCCCTTCAGGCACCTCTAACTTCCCTTGCTCAATCAAACTTTGGATGGCCTTTTTCAAGGGGACGCAATCATCTGTCAGGTGCCCATGGTACTGATGAAAGGCACAATGCTTGGAGGTATCCAAAGGAGCATTGGGGTTTCTTGGCTGATAATTATCTAAAGGCCGGAGCAAACCTTCTTTTACCAAAACTCTGAAGATATCACTCAAAGGCATCCCAAAGCTTCCCAAGCCTTGGAGCCGGGATCTGGATGCATCAGGTTTTTGGGAACAAAGGACGTGGCATTGTTACAGATCTGTCCCCGCATAGCCTAATTACTTCTTTACCTTTGGGGCCGGGCAGAGCAGATGGAGGAAATGTACCATGTATCTATAGGTAGGTGCGACGGCTTTGTTGTTGATTGTAAGCCTTCTCGAATTTAGCCCCGGAATTAACCATTGCGCGTAAGTCCGAGTAGGGGAAGTGGCCGAGGAAGTTCTCAAATGCGGCTTCAAGCATGACCGGAAGATGTCTAATCAAGCTTCCTCGTCGAGGGAGGAATGGCCATTTCACCGAGCTTTAAATTCCACCTTTTATAAAAATCCCCAATATTCTCCTCGTGGCGCCGCATTGTTTTTGCGGTGTCAACTCGTTTGTCTCCCATTCCAAGTTGGCTTTATACTTATCTCGTGAAAGCATCGGCAATCTGTTCCCCAAGTAGCCCTAGCTTCGTGCTTCAATCGAAAGAACCATTTCAAAGCCCCCGACTTCAAAGAGAGACTCAAGTAGTTGGCCAACCGCTGGTTTGTGCATCCCTTAGCTTTCATTGCCAAAGTGTATGTATCCAGTGAGTTTTCGGGCATGCACCCCATCAAACAGTCTAGATTAGGCATCACAAACTTGTGGGGTAGGGGCACAATGGAGTCCTGGTCCGTAGGCCGGAAGCGGCTTTCTTAGCGGTCAATTCAACAATTTGTGCTTTCATCTCCTTGTGTTGTTCCATGAACCAGGCCAAAGAGGGTCCCCGTGGTGGAGCCATAGCGTTCAAACCAGTGACTGAGCTGGAGAGAGGAGTTACCACTAGCGGCACACTGGTGGAAGGGATACCATATCTCGGAGCATAGGTGAAAACCTGTCCTTGGCCCAAATTACCCTGGGGAGTGTAGGTGGGAGCTTGGGCAAAGGGATAGAACCCAAATGACTTGCTTTGTTGGATTCCCACGAGAGAAGGTGGAGGCAGACCTGAGGTAGCCGGATAGCTCGGGTTTCCAGAGTGAGACTCATAAATAGGCTTAAATGCGGGTTGCTGTCCCTGGTTATTGAACTGCGTGACTGGCTGTGGAGAGGGTTGTAAGTACCCAAATCTGGCTCATGCCTTCCGGTTAATTTTCCCGGCAATTCCGGTAATTTTTCTGGTAATTCCCCGGATTTTCCTAAAGTTCCGGAACAATTCCGGAACTGTTCCAAGCCTTTTAAGGGCTGAAGGGAATGCTTGGTGATTAAGAAACACGTTTTTCTTAATCCCAAAACCCTTCTAGAAAGCCGCCACCTTGCATGTTTCTAGAAAAATCAGATTTGGCTACTTATGTCGTGCGACATAACCGGCCAGAAGAATTCTAGAAGGTCGCCACCTTGCATGTTTCTAGAAGAATCTGCAGTGGCTACTTATGTCGTGCGACATAACCAGCCAGAAAAGTTCTAGAACCATGCCACCTTGCATGTTTCCGTAAGGAATATAAGCCATGGCTTGTTATGTCGTGCGACATAACAAGCCCATGCAGTACTCTATAAATAGAGGCCTTCACCTCTCATTTTAGACACACCTCTTCCACCCCTCGCCCCCCTCTATAGGGAATACGCTCCGTAAGCCTCCTCTCTCCTCACATACCCCTCAAATCAACCTAATCCTCCCAAATCCATCCCACACACACTTCCCACACACACACTTCCCACATACATCAAGAAATCAAGGAGTTCCCAAGGATCCAAGGCTCGAACTCGCCTCCTGAGGAGGACGCTAGAAGGCTCCTATATCTAACTTGATATAGGAGTTGTGGATCTTCAAGGGTAACGAGTTTCTACCCCTTTTCCACTCTCTATTTTCCTTTGAATATGAAATCTATGTGTTACATGCATTGATAATATAGTATTCGATTAAAGTTGCATGCTTTAGCTTCATATTACCTGCATCCACATTTTATTTCATTACATTTCATATAAAATCTTCGTTTTGACTTGGTTTTTGCATGAACACTCAAGATGAGCGTGGATCCCTCATATCCACACCCTCTTGAAGTGTTCATTATTGATAAACATGCTCTATGAGATTTGTTTGTGAAGTAACTTGACCATTTTGGTGCCTTGTTACCTCGCAAATCTCGCTTGTAAAGCCTCTGCAAAATGGCTAGTTATGTCACGCGACATAGGCAGCTCTATGTCGTGCGACATAAGTAGCCGCTGTAAGCTTCACAGCTTCAAGCCGTAATCCGATGTTAACCCCTTTAAGCTATAACTCCGATGTCTATCTCGCAATTTAGATAGTATCTATGTACATACTATGTCATCTTTTCATTAAAATATCATTCTCATACATAAAGATGCATCCTTTACACCTAAATCCCATTTTTCATGCATTAAAATCATTCCTTTTCCATTTTAAATCCCTTTTCACATTAAAGATGCACTCTTTGCACAAAGATCATTTCTTTACATAAAAACATCCATTTGCAATCAAATGCATCATTTTCAAACCAAAATGCCATCTTTTTGCTAAAATATCATTTTTACATGCATTTCCCTTTTCCCCAACCTTGGAATGGACCGGTGTAAAAGTTCTCATCTTTGCATCGTTCCTTCCATTAAAGGTTCATGATTTCTTTAGGAAAAGGATAACCTTGAACCCTATATCTCCAATTATCGCTTAAGAATGAGTATGAAGCCTCTATACGAGCTCGACCGTCTTAAAGCGTAGGATTGATGGGCTAAGGACATTCCTTCCTAAAGAACCTCATCTTTGACCCAAAAGAGAGTCATTCTCTCGATCTCGCAAGTCCCGAGGGTCCCGAGGTTTAAAATGCGATGATCATAAGTCATAAGATGAGGACGGGATCATAATCCCAAATACATAAATTCCAAGAAATCCCGAGCGACAACCAACAAATGGTTTGTACGTCCGAAGACAACTTGGGACATTCCCCCCTTTATTTTCAAACACATGCACACAAAGAAAGCACGCAAGCAAACACGATTAATGAAATCTAGGGAGACTTGCTCCGGCAAGGCACTTTGGGTGAACGCCAAACGTTCTTCCCAAGGGGTAACTTAACCTCCGAACCCATAAAACCTTTTTTTCAAAGTTTTGAGGTAATCAAAATGGCGTGGCGACTCCGTTTTTCAAATAACTCGGATGTCTTCAAACTCGCGTGAATTCCAATAAACAAAAATTTTGGGCACACATTCACAAGCCATGACTACTGGGATCATCCCAAAGGAGAAAAGCTTTATTTTCAAAACAAAAGTCGATACTTGGTATATAGGTGGACCCCACTTACCCTTCCTGTATCGCTCCCTAACCCGGGGCTTGGGATAACAAGGTGGTTTAACAATCCCACGTACCAGTATCCCCTTTTCGAAAAAAAAAATATATAATTTTGAAAAAAGTACAAAAAGCTTTTCCCTTTGAGCGGGTTAGACTCCCATCGCCGATTTCATTAATCGTGTTTGCTTTCTTTTACCATGCATTGCATCATTTGCATCTTGGAATCTGTGCATACTTTGAAACGGGAAATAACCCGAAAAAAGCAAAAGGAGTGGAACCCGGAAAATTGATCCATGCAGCCGTACGGCTAATCCTCATAGGATTCTCGACCATACGACCTCGCGGCAATTCCACCAGAAAATCATGGTTAATCCGGGCAGCCCTAGCAGCTTGGGGCTATTCAGCTCCATGACCGATCGGGGCTCCTTAAAATTTACGTGCTTATGTGTTGCATTTTCCCCGTCCCGAAAATCATTCCTTTAAAACACATTTATGAAAATCTCGTTTTAACTCAAAAGGAACATTTTTAGGAGACCGCACACTACGCGCACTCCGATATATCCCGTACACTTTTGCACGCACGTCCTTCAAACCCGAGGGTGGTTCCACTGCAGCCACGGACAAATTTACGATGCTCCCGGCGCGCACGGAATCATCCCAACCTCCCCATGGCAAAACAGGTCGACCAATGCACAAACCCGTGTCACACGTTTCAAAAACCGTGACTTTTGGTTGGTTTTTGGTCTAGTCCGTGTCATATAGCCCAGCTTGCATACCCACGTAAAGGTCAAGCCTTAGCTCATAAACGGAAGCCAAGATTTTCGCCAAGCGAAATTCTCGCCGAAATTCCGACAAGGAAAAATCGATGGGATCTTGACTCCGACATCGACTATTGACCTTGACCCGCACGGAATGCGTAAGAGTCAAGACCAAGTCTTTGCCAAAAATCAAAAGATCTTTCGCTCAAGCGAAGCTCGCCAAAATTCCGACAAGGAAAAATTGGCAAGATCTTGACCGCATTGACTTCGATTCCGACTCACGCACCGCGTATGCAACGAAGTTCAATGTGACACCGTGTCATCCGGCTTTTGCCGCCCGACCCATGCCTATTATATTCTCGGACATTACCGAAAGTCAAAACGTCATTCGCTCAAGCGAAACTCGCCAAAGATCCGTCAAGGCAGAGACGAGACTTTCCCGTATTGCCTTGACTATAATCCGCATCGCTCGTGCGTTGAAAGGTCCTATGACCCGCTAGACCCGATAGGAGCGTTCTTTACTCGGTCGGTGGGATCCGCGTGCCCTATAGGACCCTCGCCCGGGCCGCCCACCCCGGGAGGTCGAAATACAGGTGGAATACGAGGGGCTTATAGACGTAGTGACGGAACCCACTGATCCAGGATCTAGAGTAGTTGTGAAAAAGAAGGGCAGAACCCCTTTTCCAACCAAATAGAAATAAATAAAAGACATTGTTTTAAGTAAACTTGAACAATTAATGTAATCATAATTGCATTTTTCCTATCTCTGATATCCCTAATCGAGACCTCCTCGGTCCGATTTTCGATTTTCTATTCCGACCTTTTCATGGTCAAACCCTAATCGAGACCTCCTCGGTCCAATCTCCGGTTTTCCGTCTCGACCTTTCGTGGTCAAATCCCTAATCGAGACCTCCTCGGTCCGATTTTCGATTTTCTATTCCGACCTTTCACGGTCAAATCCCTAATCGAGATCTTTTCGGTCCGATCTCCGTTTTCCTCATCCCGACCTTTCATGGTCAAATTCCTAATCGAGATCTTTTCGGTCCGATTTTTGATTTTCTTATCCCTACCTTTCATGGTCAAACCCTAATCGAGACCTCCTCGGTCCAATTTTCGATTTCCCATCTCGACCTTTCATGGTCAAATCCTTAATCGTGACCCCCCTTCGGTCCGATCTCTACTTCCAATCTTGACCTTTCAAGGTCTCATCTTTTCCGATCAATTAGGATTAGGAGAAAATGCGTTTCGAGCAAAAGTTAAAGCGATAAGGGCATGTTACTTGAGCCTTCAGTCTAAACACTTACCTTCGAGTCTAAACCTTACCTATCCTTCGAGTCTAAACCTTACCTATCCCCGAGTCTAAACCTTGCCTATCCCTTTCCCGCAGCAAAAAGAAGTGAGCGAGAGTACTGGGTCGCCGGCTTTTCGCCTGTACAGCTCATCGCCTCGTAGAGTCGAATGGCGTATTTGACGTAAAACAAACAGGTATGGGAAATCGATGATTAGGAAGGAAGAGTTAGTCCCGGCTTTGGAAAATGCCTGTAAGGTTCATGAAGAACAAAATTATCATTGCTTATCGGTGCTCTTCACCGCAATGGAGTCCAAGTAACAATTGAGTCCAACGGTTCTTCGGTAGTGGTCGAAGATGAGACTCCGTAAGTAGCCATCTCAGCCTCCCCACCTATAACCAATACCTTCCTCCATCCACATATGATCCCTTGCCAAGGACCACTTCTCCTCGCCCTTTCCAACATCCCACCATCGTGGCCCCATTGCCCTCGCCTTCTCGTAACGGATTGGATTTCACCCCACTTATCCCTCGCCTCAAAGAATACCGCCGCTTATGCTCCAACCTCACATAATCGCTTGAGATATGTGGCTATGTTCAAGCCCCTATACCCGCCCCGAATGTGATCATGAGTTACCAAAAGATGAACCGAAGCTTTCACCGTTACCTACCGGACTTAATGAATTCAGCCGTCGCCCGCTACTACAAGTCCTTGCGCTCCGTAGCCCAAGAGTCCCCGTTGACCCCTATGTGGCAATGTTGATGGAGCAAGTGAAACAGATGCAAGAGAAGCTTGACCTCATGATGAGTATCAATACTCCCTTGACCCAAGATGTCGAACTGTGCAAAGAAATGACTCCACCGAGCATAACCCAATACCAAGCAAGAACCGTATCCGGCTCAAGACCGCACTCACAAAGGAAAGAATGTCACAGCCTTCCTTCACCCAAATCCAACAAAGGGAACCAATTGGACAATGGGAATCTGAGTCTTGAGAATAACAAGGTCCCCCGAAACCTCGCTCCTTTCACTTTAACAATACAGATGCCTTTAAGCAAGATTCTCGAAGAGCTAGTGAAAGAAAAACCGATAAAGCCACCGGAGAATTGGAAGCCCAGAACCCCAAGATCGTAATGGACGAGACCAAACACTGCCGCTTCCATCAATACCATGGGCACAACACCGACAATTGCACCGCTGAGGCATGAGATCCAAAAGTTGATAGAAGATGGGAAGCTTGAGAACCTCCATGGGCCAAAGACAAAGTTATGACAAGAGGTCAATTCAAGAAGTGCAAGGTCGAAACGTCACTCGATGATTTTGGGATGCCCATGAGCAAAGTTTTCAACGATTTGGTGAAACGAAGCCTTCTCACACCTCTCGAGAATCATAAGCCAAGAAACCCAAGTAGAGTTGACAGGCCAAGTTCTCGTGAGTACCACAAGCATTATGGTCATGTGACAGACAAGTGTGTGGAGTCGAAGAAAGAAATTCAGGGCCGATCTACGAAGGAAAGCTCAAGCTCCCCGGGCACCAACCCGCGAAGAGTAACTAGACTAGGGTTTACCTATCCTTAAAAAAAAAAAAAAAAAAAAAAAAAAAAAAAAAAAAAAAAAAAAAAAAGGAAGAAAAAGAAAAATAGTCTCTCGCCAACCTTCGTAGGTCCTAGTATTTTTTCCTTTCAATTAAGTCCTCTACTGACATTGTATTAAATCTTCAATTTTCTATAAAAGAGTCTTCTTCTTTTCTTGCTAGACTTAAGACATTATTTGCACACCTACATTACATTTAATGAAATGGTTTTATTTTATATGATCACTTGCATTGCTCAACGAACAATCTCTCGAAATAATTAACGTTCGATTAATCGGTGTGAGAAAGTCAACTAATGCCATCAAGCCATACACTTTCCTTACCCCACAAAAGGCCTTCATCAAAGCCATACACTTTCCCAAACCATGTCCACCTTCATCTTGACCAAGTCAACGACGGCGACAACATCAAGGAACGACAAAAAGGCCACTCACTTCGAAAGATTGACCCCGTGTCGACAACAACCTAGGGGCTTGGCTTAGACTTCAAGGGTATCAAGAATGTTCAAGCAGGCTCGCCTTGGTCCTCTGGGTGCTCTAGAAAATAAAAAAGAAGAGAAAAAGAAAAAATGTGTGTAGTGCAAAAAGAGTAATACCCACTAGGACCGAAAATCCCAAAAAGGGCAACCTAGGCAAAAACAAATGGTTGCACATAAAAAAAAAAAAGAAGAAAAATCTTAGTGCAAAAAGAGTAATGCCCAGCCTAGGCCGAAAATCCCAAAAAAAAAAAGGGCGGTCTAGGCAAAAACAGTGGTTGCACATAAAAATAAAAGAAAAAGAAAATGAGGCCAAGGACCCAAAGACCGCCCATCAAAAGCTTGACGGACAGCAAAATCAAAGCTCAAAGAATGAAAGTTGTCGATAACAATGGGGCGGTCGAAGCAAAAGCGTAAGCATTTCATGAGCCTTTAGGCATATGCAAGTCCTTTCTCCCCCAATGAAAGACGAGAATCGTAAAGCAATTGAAGCGGCCGTCCAAGAATGACTTGGTCAAGGAATCATCCCGAGGCCCATGCCTCATCATCCAGCCTTCTCATCCTAGCCTTTTCACTAAAGGAACCACAAATCCCATTTCCCAAAACACACCGGCCAAGGCCGAACTACGGCGACCCGAGCTCCTCACAATGAGGGGAACGTAGGCAACCAAAGAATGGTCCTGGCCATAAGCATATCCAAATTACCGAAAACCCGGTCTCATCAAATGACCTCTCCCATACGGACACAAAAAATCCCGTAAAACCCGGCCTCATCAATGACCTCCTTATACACAAACCTTTCTTTCACACCCACCAACCTTGATCCGCGACATTGGTTGACTTTCTCCTCATGATTAATAAGAATGTTTGTTCATATCGAGATTAGTGGTTGAATAACCCGAACATTAATAAAGGGTTTTAAGCAATCTTGTGATCATTGTAAATAAAACAAGTTTTCGATGTCTTGACAAGTCTTCCTTTTCTACATCTTAGGAAAGATAGCGCTAAACACCGATTTTCCGTCGCCAGGGGCTTCCATACACTTTTACCAACCTTTCTACGCTTATACTCTCTCAAAAGAGTCAAACCCAAAGCGAGTTTTGTGCCTACATTGAATAAGGCCGTCGAAATAACACAAAAATCGGGATCTATTCCCACTTTTCGAAAAAATATGCCCCCGCATGTATATATCTTCCTAAAAGTTCTTCTCTTCGTCCACATCTTCTTAAGGTTGACCGAGTGACTAAAAAAAAAAAAAAAGAAAATAAAAAAAGAGGAAGGAAAAGGATAGGTTTTCCCTCTTCTCGCTACAATTCGCATTAGGGCCGCCTCGAAAAACTCGTCAAAGCATTCCTTTAAACCGGGGCTTCTTTAGCCATTTTCGGGTTCGCATCGGGTTCTTCACTAGGTCCCTAGATGGATTCGCCTTGGTCGATCAATTTCGTAATCACGTTCGCAATACCAATCGATTGGGATTTTTATTAGGTCACTGTGACCGAGGCTTCGCCAAGTCACTTCGCTTGCTCACTCATTCAACCAAGGTTTTGCCAATGAAAGAATCTTTCCTTACTTCAACAAGATATGGGGCTTTTGCAGAGAGTATTTCCTTAGACCGGGCTTCGATAAGTTGCATCCATCCCTAGAAGAGAGGATTGGTCACTTCGACATCTCGTTAGCATCAACTTCAAATGCTAGAGTGTGAGAAAAGAATAATCACAGAGACCCGAGGTTCAAACCCAGCCTCACCAAGAGGGAATTCTCGTCCACGTTGACAACAAAGAACAGCTTCAGCCCGCACCCAAGGGATACAACCCCACCCGTTTGAAACCCGTCTCAAACAATTCCCAAATACATTCCATATGTACATCCGCACCCTGGGCCCCTACCATGTTTCCAAGAGAAAAATCATCCCTAGGCTCAAGTAACGTGCCAATTGCTAATGATAACGTTTCTCCCAAAAGCGCCTTCGTTACTTCCGTTATAACGAGGTAACTCTAGGCGACAGCTTCCTAATTGTCAAAACGTCGAAAATCCTAGACATCGTTCCTAACTGTCTAGATAAGCTCGAACTACGACTCAAGGCTTGATTCCTCCGGATACGTAGGTAGCCTTTCACAAAGGTTCAGCCATCCGACCACATTTTGGTCACCTTTTCCTTCTCCATTCTCCAAGGGTGCGTAAGCTTTTCACAAAAGTCCAATTTTGTGACCATATTGGTCACCCCCTTTGATTTGGAACATTCCTATGAAGGATTGGTTGTTTGACCTCCTAGGTCACCCCGTTTCCATCCTTATAGGAAGGGACCAAATATCTCTTTGCCATTGTCCCAAGGAGACTGTGTTTGTGACCTATTTCGTCACCCAATTCCAACCTCGTGTCGGCAATTCCACCCAAGGCCAAAAGGTAAGAGAAGTGCAGCTTGGCTACTTATGTCACGCGACAAAATCGCTGGGCTGGGCTACTTATGTCGTGCGACATAACTAGCCACATCGTACATCGACATCGCAACTTCCTCGTTTCCCTGTGGCACTCCCGACTTGTCAATAACCGCAAATACCATCCATTCACTTCTCGCATGCATAAGGGAGGGTTCATTTACCCCATGTACACCCATTGCATTCATATTCAAGCCAAAAATCCATTCAAATCATTCATATTCAAGCCAAATACCATACCATTGTCATTTCATAAGTGCGTGCAACAAAAGGCTAACAATGTACGTACAAAATGAAGTAGATCAAGTCCAAAAGTTGTGCATAAAAAATAATAATAACATGTGTTTTTCCCAAAGGGGGTACAATAGCCAAAAAGTCATAAATGTCTAAGGGGAAAGGGGACTACTCTGAATCCTCTCCATCACCCTCTTCATCACCCTCCTCATCTCCATCCTCGTCGTCATCCTCAGCCTCCTCTGGCTCATCGTCAAGATCGTCCGAAGGTGCCTCGTAGGCTATGGTCTCTGTGCGGTAATAGTCGTCGAGCTCGGTGATAACAGTGGAGTCAAGCTCATAGTCCGTGGCCGTCTCAGCTCCGTCCTCATCCTCATCCTCATCCTCATCATCATCATCATCATCAATCTCAATGGGTCTCAGAAGAGGCACATTTGCAGCCTTTGTCCGAGGCGTCGGTCCTCTAGTGCTCCCGCCGGTGCCCACGTCATCGAGCGGCTCTTCTTCCTTCTCTGGCCAGGTGGAGAGATATCAATCGAACCCCGTGACCGGCACCGATTCTTCCGTAAACTCATGCCTTTCTCGGAGCTTGCCAATCATGCCCACGCGCCGGTATATGCCCCGGTCAAGCGCCCGTAAGCTCGAGCCGACACTGCTACAAGCATGACATAAAAAGCGTCGAATACGCTTCTTGATAATAAAAAGAGATGCAAGCAATCCAAAGAGGCGTAAGGAGCAATACTTACAGATCTAGAACCTCGCGGAGCACCGATGAGGATGAGTCTGGGACATATCAATGTGAGCTCGCCTCATGCGACCGCCACCCCGATAATCAATGAAAGTCGGGGGCAAAGGAGGTCTAGCAACATAGCCGGGCCGAGGGCCCCACGCTATGAGCGCCATAACCAACCCCGGTCTCGCGGAGACCGAAGATGCATGGCCACGTACATAGTATAGTCCCCTCCCGTGTGTAAAGATGTGCCGCCATGCCTACGATCAAAGCATCTACATTCGCCAACCGGCGAGGCAACCACATCCTAGCCGGGGATCATCGTGATCCGAGCGTGCTTATTCGGCCCACGCCGTCTATACACCCTCTCTCCCAAGTACAAGGCGTCTCCTGACAAGCCCACCAAGCAGCTTGCGACACTCGTGAAGTGCGCAGCCGTGATCTAAATCCAAAGCGCCATAACGACTCACCCAGTGGGAACAAGCTCATCCTCTCGTGGAACCCCTCTCGTGCATGTCAACGTATCATGATAAGAAGCGTAATCCCGCACCTCGAGCCCTCCGGCTGCCTCGGTCCTGCTTTCTCGGCATCCTTCGTCCACCGACGAAGAGCAGTGAAAAGTGGTGGCAGGAAACTCATCCTTGATCTCGCCACTCATAATGCCTAAAGTACTCGAAGGCCCAAGCCGGAAAAGGAGAAGAAGAAGTCAAGACAGGGAAAATAAGGGAGATAATGAAATGCGCAAAAGAAAAGAGATCAAGGTGAGAGAATACCTCAAAAGCCGGATGAAAGCAGTGAAGTACTTCGCCTTCCTCTACCGACGTCATCTAGGGCCAAATACATCTCGCCTAAGGCCGCTCTCCCCGTGACGTATTCCCGACAAGATCCCATGCCCTCGCAGCTCCAACAAGAAATCAAAGCAGAGATGCGCCGTTGATGAACAAAGCATGTCGGAAAAGCCCACCCATACAAAAGCTCTAGCCAATCTCTCGGCTCTCACCGGCTCTCAATGGGATCATCTACCACAGTGTAGTCCCCGCTTCCGCCCCGAATCGTGCCATGTAGCACTCCCCAACTCATATCCATTCCCCTTCTTGATCCGGGGAACGAAACCAAGTAAGCCCATAAAATCATCATCGCAATAGTCGGCTCAACTCCCCGTACATGTGCTCCTCTATGTAGAGCGGCTCATCCGTAAAAGGCGCCCCGCGATGACCGCAAAGTCCAATGGAGTGACTGCTGCCTCACCCCAAGAGAAGTGAAATGAGTGAGTGGTCTCCCACCGTAACTCTCTCGAACGCCCTCACTAGATCCACACTCCTCTCGAGTGCCCCCGACGGCCTTCGCCATCTCAAAAATTGCCCTAGCCCAAATAGCCAGAAATCGTGCCCTTAGCGAGTCCACTCGCTTCCTCGGCTACCCTAAGCAAGCTATCCCATAGCCTCGCCAATCACCTCGTGGAGCCACGGGTGCGCAATCCCTGCAAGAAAACATGGCACAAGTATCAATATTTGGTGCTATTTCTTGAAATCATCTCAAGCAAAAAATAGGTCAAAATGGATCAATGTATGGCATGCATTTACGCATTACATTTCCTAGATTCATCTATGTTCACATGCCGCTCATGTCAATAGCACGCCTAAAAAAAAATCGCTCAAATCAATTTCGCCCAAATTGAAAATTTTTCAAGAAACCCTAGGTTTCTTACCTCTTCCTTCTTCCGAACATCCGAAGTATGCTCATCGAGCTGTGGGTAGAAATCTCCTCTTGGTGCTTCCGGAAGAAACGGCCGTTGATTCCTTTGAACCCCCTTTCTCCGAGCAGCTAAATTGGCGTGTTGAGAACCCCTCTTGGTCGGATAGAGCCTAGGAGGCATTTTCCAAGTTGAATCGAACTAAAGATTTGTTTGATTTCTCTAGATCCCTCTCAAATCGCCCTCTGAGGTTGCTCTCTCTTCTTGCCGTCGCCTCCCTCCCAATTTCAAGTCTAATTTAATTTCAAAATGGCGACTGTGCGATTTTTAATAAATCTGTCCACAGGGCCTGTTATGTCGTGCGACATACTAAGCCCCTGTGGCTGATTTTTACAATTTTGCCCCTGAAGGCTCCATTTTACAAATTTTGTCCCCCATAGGCCTGTTTTGTCCTTTGTGCCACTGGCATTTTCAATCAAATTTTCCCTCCAATGCCCCCCGAGGCTTATTTTACAAGTTTACCCCCTCGTGGCTCATTTTATTTGCCTTTAGCATTTTTAATTCACTTCTTTTACAAAAATTATCCGGATACACCCCACTTTTCTTTACAAAAAACTATTGATTCCTTCCAACTTCTCTACAAAATCCAACCTTTTTCGCAATCTCCGTTATTCCGTTGTAACGGGATAACGTTAGGTGACAGCCTCCGAATTGTCAAAACTCTAAACTTGTGCTACCACTATCCGCGAATAGTGACGAATGCCCAAGTTATTTCAAATTGTGCTACCACTATCCGCGAATAGTGACGCATGCCTAAATCATTCCAACTTGTGCTACCACTATCCGCGAATAGTGACGAATGCCCAAGTTATTTCAAATTGTGCTACCACTATCCGCGAATAGTGACGCATGCCTAAATCATTCCAACTTGTGCTACCACTATCCGCGAATAGTGACGAATGCCCAAGTTATTCCAACTTGTGCTACCACTATCCGCGAATAGTGACGAATGCCCAAGTTATTTCAAATTGTGCTACCACTATCCGCGAATAGTGACGAATGCCCAAGTTATTCCAACTTGTGCTACCACTATCCGCGAATAGTGACGAATGCCCAAGTTATTTCAAATTTGTGCAACCACTATCCGCGAATAGTGACGAATGCCCAAGTTATTTCAAATTTGTGCAACCACTATCCGCGAATAGTGACGAATGCCCAAGTTATTTCAATTTGTGCAACCACTATCCGCGAATAGTGACGAATGCCCAAGTTATTTCAATTTGTGCAACCACTATCCGCGAATAGTGACGAATGCCCAAATCATTTCAAATTGTGCTACCACTATCCGCGAATAGTGGCGTATGCCCAAATCATTTCAAATTGTGCTACCACTATCCGCGAATAGTGGCGTATGCCCAAATCATTTCAAATTGTGCTACCACTATCCGCGAATAGTGGCGTATGCCCAAATCATTTCAACTTGTGCTACCACTATCCGCGAATAGTGACGAATGCTCAAGTTTCCCAACTTAAGTTACCTCTATCTCCGTCATAAAGAGATAGTGCCGTAAGCTCTTGCTTCCTCAGTGACAAACCCTCCGAATTGTCAAAATCTCAAGGATCCTAGACATCGTTCCTAACTATCTAGTGATGCTTGAACTACGATCAAGGCTTGATTCCTCCGGGATACGTAGGTAGCCTTTTATAAAAGGTCCAGCCATTCGACCACTTTGGTCACCCTGTTTCTTTGTCACTCCTCAGTGATAAAGCGCCCCTTCATAAAAGTTCAAATATTCGACCACCTGGGTCACTCCTAGCATATCCCCAGTAGGATCAATTGCTTGACCTCCTAGGTCATTTTCTCTTCTTTTTCCCAAAGAAGAGACCCGCTTCTTCTTCCTTCCCCCCGGATCCTAATCCCGAACTACGGCCCGGCTTGATTCCTCCGGATACGTAGGTAGCCTTCCAAAAGGTTCACCACTCGACCACCTTGGTCACCCAATCCGTCTCGGCATTCGCCAGCATCGGATCCTTTTCTATCGACAACCCCACTCGCCTTGCAAGTGACGTTGCCGAGGGCTTCGTAAGTACCCAACTGCTCATGCCTTCCGGTTAATTTTCCGGCAATTCCGGTAATTTTTCCGGTAATTCCCGGATTTTCCTAAAGTTCCTAACAATTCCGGAACTGTTCCAAGCCTTTTAAGGGCTGAAGGAAATGCTTGGTGATTAAGAAACACGTTTTTCTTAATCCCAAAACCCTTCTAGAAGACTCGCCACCTTGCATGTTTCTAGAAAAATCCAGATTTGGCTACTTATGTCGTGCGACATAACCAAACAGAAGAGTTCTAGAAGGCCGCCACCTTGCATGTTTCTAGAAGAATCAAGTGGCTACTTATGTCGTGCGACATAACCACCAGAAAAGTTCTAGAACCATGCCACCTTGCATGTTTCCGTAAGGAATACAATATGGCTTGTTATGTCGTGCGACATAACAAGCCCATGCAGTGTACTCTATAAATAGAGGCCTTCACCTCTCATTTTAGACACACCTCTTCCACCCTCGCCCCCTCTATAGGGAATACGCTCCGTAAGCCTCCTCTCTCCTCACATACCCCTCAAATCAACCTAATCCTCCCAAATCCATCCCACACACACTTCCCACACACACACTTCCCACATACATCAAGAAATCAAGGAGTTCCCAAGGATCCAAGGCTCGAACTCGCCTCCTGAGGAGGACGCTAGAAGGCTCCTATATCTAACTTGATATAGGAGTTGTGGATCTTCAAGGGTAACGAGTTTCTACCCCTTTTCCACTCTCTATTTTCCTTTGAATATGAAATCTATGTGTTACATGCATTGATAATATAGTATTCTCGATTAAAGTTGCATGCTTTAGCTTCATATTACCTGCATCCACATTTTATTTCATTACATTTCATATAAAATCTTCGTTTTGACTTGGTTTTTGCATGAACACTCAAGATGAGTGTGGATCCCTCATATCCACACCCTCTTGAAGTGTTCATTATTGATAAACATGCTCTATGAGATTTGTTTGTGAAGTAACTTGACCATTTTGGTGCCTTGTTACCTCTCGCAAATCTCGCTTGTAAAGCCTCTCGCAAAATGGCTAGTTATGTCACGCGACATAGGCAAACTATGTCGTGCGACATAAGTAGCCGCGTAAGCTTCACAGCTTCAAGCCGTAATCCGATGTTAACCCCTTTAAGCTATAACCCGATGTCTATCTCGCAATTTAGATAGTATCCATGTACATACTATGTCATCTTTTCATTAAAATATCATTCTCATACATAAAGATGCATCCTTTACACCTAAATCCCATTTTTCATGCATTAAAATCATTCCTTTTCCATTTTAAATCCCTTTTCACATAAAAGATGCACTCTTTGCACAAAGATCATTTCTTTACATAAAAACATCCATTTGCAATCAAATGCATCATTTTCAAACCAAAAATGCCATCTTTTTGCTAAAATATCATTTTTACATGCATTTCCCCCTTTTCCCCAACCTTGGAATGGACCGGTGTAAAAGTTCTCATCTTTGCATCGTTCCTTCCATTAAAGGTTCATGATTTCTTTAGGAAAAGGATAACCTTGAACCCTATATCTCCAATTATCGCTTAAGAATGAGTATGAAGCCTCTATACGAGCTCGACCGTCTTAAAGCGTAGGATTGATGGGCTAAGGACATTCCTTCCTAAAGAACCTCATCTTTGACCCAAAAGAGAGTCATTCTCTCGATCTCGCAAGTCCCAAGGGTCCCGAGGTTTAAAATGCGATGATCATAAGTCATAAGATGAGGACGGGATCATAATCCCAAATACATAAATTCCAAGGAATCCCGAGCGACAACCAACAAATGGTTTGTACGTCCGGAAGACAACTTGGGACATTCCCCCCTTATTTTCAAACACATGCACACAAGAAAGCACGCAAGCAAGCACGATTAATGAAATCTAGGGAGACTTGCTCCGGCAAGGCACTTTGGGTGAACGCCAAACGTTCTTCCCAAGGGGTAACTTAACCTCCGAACCCATAAAACCTTTTTTTCAAAGTTTTAAGGTAATCAAAATGGCGTGGCGACTCCGTTTTTCAAATAACTCGAATGTCTTCAAACTCGCGTGAATTCCAATAAACAAAATTTTGGGCACACATTCACAAGGGTGTATAACCAGGAGGGTACTGCGGTTCTGGTGATTCCGATGAGACTGGGATGGGGGCTTGCTGGCCCATTGGACCCTGAGTGAGAAATCGGTTTATGGAAGCCGGCGAGGTGTTAAGAGCAGCTGAACCAACATCATTCTGAGGAGGGGCGCCTGACTGTTGCCCTAGACCGAACTGTGGTGGCGGCATTCCGAACTGTTGCTGTGGCACTCTGAACTGCTGTTGTGAAGGTCCGGATTTATTAGTTCCAAATTGAGGCGGGATCCCGATTTGTTGTGGCATTCCAAGGTACCCCCAACCATGAGAAGACATTCCGTACTGATTTTGTCCCCACTGAGGGACTGCGAACTGGCTTGTCCCGTCAGGCTGCATGGATCCGGTAGTCTGTAGTTGGGGAGCTGGCTGACCCAGAGATCGAGGGGTATGGGCTTTGGTAGTAGTACCATAGGAGGTTGGTGGTGGCATCCTGGAATAGTCAGGGCGACCAAGATTAGGATTGGGGTCCTCCTCTTCTTCCACGGTGAAAGTGCCATCGGGATTGAGGCTGGCGGCCAAACCGTGGCTCTTAATAGCTTCCAGAAGGCTATTCATCTGTGCTTCCTGTCGCGATCTCATCTGTTCGGCTAACTGATTCCACTGCAGGTCTGTCTGGGGAGTCCCGGGAGGCGGAGTGGTGTTGTCCCCATCGTTACCAGCTGATGCAGACATTCTGAAAATCGGAGTCGAGGCAAACGGTGAAGCTGATGATGCACTTGATTCTTCCCAACTGATCAGACGGTGACCCGGTTCCCGAAACCAAGCTTTGTGAGGAGCTGCGGGGGAAAGACACGAGGGCTCAGATATTTGGGAATGAAGAAGGGTAGGTGTTTGGGCTCAGGGCTCATGCAACATGCAGTTATTTGTTATTGTTTACTTAAAACGTGTTTTATTAACCTAAGCGGTTGGAAAATATTTCTCTTCTTTTTCGCAAACTACTCTGATTCCTGGATCAGTGGGTCCCATCACTACGTCTGCGGACCCTCAACCTGTAACCTCGAACAAGGGTTCCGTAGGGCAAGCAGGTCCCATCGACCGAAAAGAAAAACGATCCTAAAGTCTGGCGGGTAATCGAGTCTTAACGAGTATTCGATGTAAATTACGGACAAAGCCGACGTCAAAGGTCAAGATCGTGTCCGAGGGTTCGACGAAAAGTCGGCATGGTTTTGACTGATAAACTTCCATAACTGATCTTGACCCGTCGTCAGTTAAGTCGTAATTAGACATGGAATAATGGTTAGTCCTTGATGACTCAGTGTCGTGCCGGGAGTCGGTGCATAAGTTGTGCAAGTCAAAGTCAAAGTCAAGGCACCAGTCAAGATTTGGTCAAAGTCCGTGACGAAAAACCGGCATGACTTCGACTGATTAGGGTCTCCGAAAGATGTTGACTTGGCATGCCGACTAAGGTCTGACTTGAAAGGTGTATACACAGTCTGGGCACGACACGGACCAAACTAAAAACCAACCGGGTCTCGGACAAAGTGTGTCATGGACAAGTGCATGGTCGACACGAGGTTCCGAGGGATGTTTGGATAGTCCCGTGTTCGCACCGAGAGGCATAATAAGGCCAAACGGGCTGCTACTGGGATTTCCCCGGGTTAAGGACGTAGTGTGCAGTGTAAGGCCGAGTGCGCGTAGTGTGCGGACAGTCTATCTTCTTTTTCTGAGTAAAATAAAAATTTTCTTATGCGTCTTAAAGAGATGATGCATGCAAAAATTTTGAAAATGATTTTTTTTTTTTAATTTTTTTTTTTTTGAAAGCAAATGAACACATAAGCACAAAATCCAAACAGTTAAGGAAATGAGTTCGACAGTCAAGATATCGATTCTTCCGGGACGGTTAAAACAACACGAAATGTGCAAAACCAACACACACACACAGAGTACAAATGGAGTCGCCACTGTGATGTACCCGATTTTTCTTTTGAAAATCAAAATGGAGTCGCCACTGTGATGTACCCGATTTTTGAAATCAAACGGAGTCGCCACGCCATTTTTGTTTTAAGGGCCAAAACTTTGAAAAATGCCCGGAATGAGAGATTTGGGTTCGGAGGTCACGTTACACTCCGGGAAGAACGTTAGTGTTCACCCGGAATGCCTCGTAAAAACGAGTCTTCCAAGCTTTAAAACCATTTGTTTGTGTGTGTGTGTGTGTGTGTGTGTTCCTTTGGCCAAAATAAGTTTAAACTGAGAAAACCAAAAATTGGGAACTCTTTATAAGGCATTAAACAAGTCCCATGATTTTTTGGACGATTTTAGGGTTGAGATTTGGTACTCAAAGGACCTTTTGAAGTTGAAAACCAATTCTGCCAGAATGAAAAAGGCAGTGGACACTTGATTTTAAAATGGATTTAAGGGCTTTAAAACTTCATAATCTGAGGAAACTCAAAGAATGAAAGTTGTTCCAGACACCTTAAATAAGATTTATGTAAAATAATTTCCCATTTTGGAGATGATTTGAGGGATCAAAACCTTCTGGAAATCTCATATGTGAAATCTGGATTTTCAGAGATTGATGAACTAACCTTTAAAAGATAATTTGAAAAATGGATTTTTACTCACACAAAAAATAAATTAAAAATATTTCTAGAAATATATGGATGTTGGCTACAAAAAGTGTTTTGTAGTCAATACCAAATTCCAAGTTTATCTGTGTCCAAAAAATTAGACCATGGACAGAGGTCTTAGAGAAAGGCTACTGGACAGCAACTTCCTCTTGAAGAAAAACATGATTTTAAAGGGGGTTTGGCATCCATGCTTGTCCCCATCTCCTTAGGCTTTGATTAGTAGTCACTATAAATTTTAGTAGTGATCTACTATATCAAGCCATCCTTAGGGTACATTAGGACTTAAGCATTTCATTTGCTTGGGAAGGGGAATTTTATCCTTTGAAATCAAGATTTGATGTATGAAAATGATTTTTAGGGTTTTGAAAATGTGTTTGCAAGTAAGTAAAAACACTTTGAAAGTAATGTTGATCCTTGTAGAGGATCATCCATGGAGATGAACTTCCATGGTGATCCTCTTGGATCTAGAGCAAGAAGATGAACAAACTACATTTTGGAGTTTGAAAGTGCATGCATGGATGAGAGAGATTTAGGGTAGGGAGAGGGAGGTTATACCTATCTTCCCTTGTGTTTGTGTTTGAATGGATTCAAGGCTTGAATGTGTTTAGGGTTTGAATGTGTTTAGGGTTTGAATGTGTTTAGGGCTTGTGATTAGAGTTGGTCAAAGAGAAAACAAGTAGATAACAATTAAGTCCTCTATGTTTTCTCTCTAATCCTCCTCTTAAGGGGTGATTGAAGCTTGGGCTTGTGTATGAATGGGAGTGATTTGAGAGTATTTGGAGTGAGTGGGATTTGGGAAAGATTCAAGAGAAAATGGTGGCAATCTAAGGATTCCCACTGTTTTCTCTCTATTTTTCGCCAGAGTGCTGTTGCTGTGAGTGAATTGTGTTGTGTAAACTGAGAGAGGAGGGTTCAATTTATAGGCCACTGTAAACCTCATTTTGATCCGCGCGGATCTGATTGACGCGTGCCCTGGTGCATTAAATGCTGCTCCAGGCTTTGGACAGGAAGAATATTATTCAAAAATTCAAACTGGTTGCTGTTTTTCAGCTTGCCAATTCGGGTTTTTTACAATTCTTTTGCTTTTTGAGATTCTTTTCTTGGTTTATCTTTAAATGGCAATCCCTACTTTACTCTTGCTTTGTTAGAGAAGTTAGGAATTGTTAGAAATGTTAGGAATGTTAAAACTTTCGTTAATTTTCTAACGAAAATACTAACAACTCAAATTGGAGCACTTACAGTAGCCCCTCGGCGACGGTGCTTTCGAAGGAAGCGGGGTCGTCGATAAGAGTAAGGCTCCATATTTGACAGGATGATCAAGTGATCGAGTGGCTGAACCTAGCGATAGGCTACCTACGTATCCCGATTGGGGAATCAAGCCAGTCGTAGTTCGGGTCTTTCGACTATCTTTAGACGTAGACCCTAGAGTGACTGTTTTAGGGTGTCAACCTGGCGAGCGAGTTCTGCAGTCGTTTGTTGAAAGAAACTCTGCTGGGGATGACCATTTTGGTCTGATGGCTAGAGTCGTATATCTGCTCTACTGGGGATAGGAATGACCATTTTGGTCTGGTGGCTGAACCTAAGGATAGGCTACCTACGTATCCCGATTGGGGAATCAAGCCTGGAGTGACTATTTTAGGATGTCAACCTGGCGAGCGAGTTCTGCAGTCGGTTGCTGGAAAGAAACTCTGCTGGGGATAAGAAATGACCATCTTTGGTCTGATGGCTAGGGTTGTATATCCGCTCTGCTGGGGATAGAAAATGACCATTTCGGTCTGATGGCTGAACCTAATGATAGGCTACCTACGTATCCTTAAGAGGAATCAAGCCAGTCGTAGTTCGGGTTTTTCGACTATCTTCAGTCGTAGACCCTAGAGTGACTGTTTTAGGGTGTCAACCTAAGATTTGACTACTTTTGGAAGTCGCCCTAAGATTTGACTATTTTTGGGAAGTCGCCCTATGATTTGACTATTTTTGGGAAGTCACCCTATGGTTTGATTATTTTTGGGAAGTCGCCTTATGGTTTGACTATTAACTATTTTTGGGAAGTCGCCCTATGATTTGACTATTTTTGGGAAGTCGCCCTATGATTTGACTATTTTTGGGAAGTCGCCCTATGGTTTGACTATTTTTGGGAAGTCGCCCTATGATTTGACTATTTTTGGGAAGTCGCCCTATGATTTGACTATTTTTGGGAAGTCTCCCTATGGTTTGACTATTTTTGGGAAGTCTCCCTATGGTTTGACTATTTTTGGGAAGTCGCCCTATGGTTTGACTATTTTTGGGAAGTCGCCCTATGATTTGACTATTTTTGGGAAGTCACCGTATGGTTTGACTATTTTTGGGAAGTCGCCCTGAGATTGATTTCGGTTTGTCGAATTAGGGGGTGATTGCGATTTATCGCTTTCCTAGTGTTGTGTGTGATAGCATTTTAGGTGCCTCAAACCTTAATGATGGCGTCTTAGGTGCCTTGAACCTTGACGATGGCGTCTTAAGTGCCTTAAACCTTGATGATGGCGTCTTAGGTGCCTCGAACCTTGATGATGGCGTCTTAGGTGCCTCGAACCTTGATGATGATGGCGTCTTAGGTGCCTCGAACCTTGATGATGGCGTCTTAGGTGCCTCGAACCTTGGTGATGGCGTCTTAGGTGCCTCGAACCTTGATGATGGCGTCTTAGGTGCCTCGAACCTTGGTGATGGCGTGATCTGGAGGTATCAACTTGTTTTGAAACGATTTCCTTCGATGTTCGTATCCTTTCGTTGGGGACAGACTTCGAGGGGATAGTCAGTCTTTTGGTGAACTTCACTTGAAGGGATCGGTCTTACGTTTGCTGCCGGAGGTGAAAGAGACGGAATTCTGTTGGCTTTCGTCAGGGATGAACCTAAGTTGAGGTGTAGTTCTATTATATGAACCTAAATGAGGGCTCAGTTCAGGAGTATGAACCTAAATCAAGATTTTGTACCTGAGGGAGACTATTTGAGGGCATTCTCGCAGGGGAAGATTAGAGCTTACGATGATTATCGGGGAAAAGGGTGACCGTGTTGGTCAAGCGGCTGGACCTATGGTAGGCTGCCTACGTATCCCGAGTGGGAATCAAGCCTGGACGTAGTTCGAAATCCACTGGATAGTTAGGAACAGGTCTAGGATCCTGGGCCTTTTGATAATTCGGAGGCTGTCACCTCAAGGAACTAAAGCCTACGTCGCTATTTGCGGAGATAGAGATAGCTAAAGCTATGGGTAATCATGCAACATTTGTGAATGTATGCATATTTTGAGATATGTTGAGGGACTAACGTACCTTTGCTGTGCTTACCTGCAGGAGAGCAAGTTGCGGGGGCTGTGTAGTGTTGAGAGTCTTGATGTATCTGATCGAGATGTTGAGACATTTAGGGGCGTGAGGTATCTCTGACCGATTGGCATTTGAAAACTTGGCGTCCCTGACCTACTTGCCTTTGAGAACTTGGTGTCTCTGATCGAATTGCATTTGAGAACTTGGCGTCCCTGACCCATTTGCATTTGAGAACTCGGCGTCCCTGACCGACTTGCATTTTGAGAACTTGGCGTCCCTGACCGATTTGTATTTTGAGAACTTGGCGTCCCTGACTGATTTGCATTTGAGAACTTGGCGTCTCTGACCGAATTGTATTTGAGAACTTGGCGTCTCTGACCCATTTGCATTTGAGAACTTGGCGTCCCTGACCAATTTGCATTTGAGAACTTGGCGTCCCTGACCAATTTGCATTTTGAGAACTTGGCGTCCCTGACCGATTTGCATTTTGAGAACTTGGCGTCCCTGACCGATTTGCATTTGAGAACTTGGCGTCCCTGACCAATTTGCATTTTGAGAACTTGGCGTCCCTGACCGATTTGCATTTTGAGAACTTGGCGTCCCTGACCGATTTGCATTTTGAGAACTTGGCGTCTCTAACCGAATTGTAGACACTGGAGGTGGTCTTCATATATTTGTGGATGTTGGGGGTTGTCTCTACCAAGTTGCAGGAATCGGAGCTTGTCTTTGCCAAGCTATAGACACGGGGACTATCTTTGCCAAACTGTAGATGCTGGAGGTTGTCTTCATCCATTTGTGGACATTGGAGGTCGTCTTTAGTAAGTTGCAGACGCCGGAGCTTGTCTTTGGGGACTATCTTTGCCAAACTGTAGATGCTGGAGGCTGTCTTCCTCCATTTGTGGACATTGGAGGTCGCCTTTGTCTAACTGGAGATGTCGGAAGATGTCTTTACGGACTTGATGCACTGTAGACCTGGAGCCAAGGTGGTGTTGTCCTAATGTGTCTGAGGCTAAAATGGTGCAGGATTGAGGTGTCTGAATCAGGCTGATGTCGTCTTTAGGTGTCCGAGCACAAGCTGTCGTGGGCTTGAGGGGTTTGAACCAAGAGGGTGTTGACTTGAGGTATCCGTCATTTGGGTAGTTCCGTTTAAGTCATTGGAATTACGCTTCGGTGGAGACCATCCTTGCTGTGAGGAGGCTTCGGGTAGTGACGGAAGACTGGTCTTTCGTGCTTGAATTGCTACATTTGTTAGTAGAGGGACAAATGCACATATGACATTTATGATGATGGATGCATGCATAGAACTAAAATGATTCGCAATCGCTTAGGTTTTTTTTTTTATTGATTAGCGTTTTGCATGCTACATGAGCCCTGGGGAGATTTTTGTGGGGATGCATGTGGACTGTTTGGGACAAGCTTTGTGCAGGTGGGGTGATATTCTTTGGTCGCGGACTGAATTGCATGTCATTGATGAGGTTTTGTTGTAGGTCAGCAGTATCATCTTGGGATGAAGTTGGATTTGAACCCCGGGTCTCGATTGAAATTTCTTTTCGCCTCGGACATTTGAAGCCGATGCCGATGTGCTCTAGAATCAAAGTATGTTGATATGAATGAACCCTCTCTCGCTTGGGTTAGTTGTGACTTGACATAAATTTGGAGAATGACTTGGCGAAATGGTGATATGAGGAGATTCCCGCTTTCAACCTTTGATGATGCAGGAGTTGCCATATACCAAGTTCTAAAGCCGAAACTCCAAGATAGTTGTTGAGGTGACTAGGCCTTTCTTCCGAAGATAGGTATGACTTGATAAAGCCCCATTCCGTGGAAGAGACATGGCGAAAGCCACGTAAGCTTTCGTGAATGATTTGATGAAGCCCCGTGTTCGACAAAACGTCACTACAGGGGTCCAATCAAAGGTTTGACCGTAAACCGACATACCGATGAAGTATCAAGCCGATCGATCAACGTGAGAGACCTCGAGGTGAAGTTGATGTGACCCTGCACTCGTTGCAAAGATTACGTCATGGAGTGAGAAACCCATCTTTGATAACAACTATGCAACTAGAATCCTCCCTTCGAAGGGCATCTTCCATATGGGAACCGTTAGCCATAGTGGCACTTGGCTTGTTCATGGCTTCAATCATATTCACCCTATGGTTTTTCTTAGGGAATGGATTGTTGACTGTGTTGGGCCCTCGGGGTATCCTTTTCGATCGCTCTCACACCGCCCTTCTTCGTGCCCATGATACTAGTGAGAAGCACAGAGTTTAGTTGTGTCTATCGGGATCCATGGGCCGATGGTTGTCCAAAGGTCTCGGTCGTACCTTCCTTCACAAGTCCTTGAAAGACTTTGCTCAGAGGCATTCCGAAATCTTCGAGCTTAAGGCTCCGCGGCTTGGGCACATCACCTTTCCTTGGCATGAGAGGAGTGGCATTGTTGCGATCCTGACCCGCATAATTAATTGCTTCCTTGCCTTTTGGGGTAGGACAGGAGCTGAGTTAGGGGCAGAATCTTGGTACCGATAAGTAGGAGCAGTGGCTTGCTGTTGGTCAAACTTTAGCCCCAGAACTGACCGTCGCATGCAGATCTGGATAGGGGAAGTTACTGAGGGGCTTTTTCAAATGAGGCTTCCAGGCATGATTGAAAGATGTCCAATTGTTCCTCATTAGAAGGAGGGTTGGTCATTTTACTCAACTTGAGGTTTCAATGCTTGTAAAAGTCACCGATATTCTCCTCGAAACGCTGCACTGTTGTCTCGCAGTCAACTCTATTTGTTTCCCACTCCAAATTAGCTTTATGCTTCTCTGTAAAGGCACTGGTGATCTGGTCCCATGTAGCCCTGGCCTCGGGTTTTAAGTGGAAGAACCATTTTAGAGCACTGGATTTCAAGGAGAGACTGAAATAGTCAGCCAACTGCTGATTGGTGCACCCTTTGGCCTCCATTGCCAAGGCATATGTGTCCAGATGAGTCTTCGGGCATGCGGCCCGTCGAGAGGTCCAGATTAGGCATCACGAATTTGTGGGGCAGGGAGCAATGGAGTCCGGGTCCGTAGGCCGGAAGGCGCATTTCTTAGCGGTCAATTCGGCACCGCGCTTTCATTTCCTTGTGTTGTTCCATGAACCAGGCCAGATGAGGGTCTTGTGGTGGAACCATGGCATTCAAACTGGCGGCAGACTGGTGGAGGGAACGGCCAGTCCGGGGGCGTAGGTGAAAACCTGTCCTTGGCCCAAATTACCAGGGGGAGTGTGAGTAGGAGCCTGGGCGAAGGGATAGAGCCTTGCGGCTTGCTGTTGATTTTCAATTGTCAAGGAGGGTGGAGGCAAGCCTGATGTAGCCGGGTAGCTCGGGTTTCCGAAATGAGGCCCATAAGTAGGCTTAAGTGCGGGCTGTTGTCCCTGATTGTTGAATTGCATGGCTGAAGGTGCATAACCAGGGGGGTACTGCAGTCCTGGTGATTCTGATGAAACTGGGATGGAGGCGTGGTAACCCATCGAAGCTTCGAGGAATGGATTTGTGAAAGCCGTGTGAGGAGCAAACGAGCTAGCATCATTCTCGAGGAGGGGCTCCCGACCGTTGCCCCTGGACCAGCCGGAGGCATTCCAAACCTGCTGCGAAGGCCCCGATTGATCGGTCCCAAACCGAGGTGGGATTCCAATTTGCCGTGGCATTCCGAGGTAACCCCAACCATGAGAAGACATTCCGTACCGATTTTGCCCTCGCCGAGGAGCCGTGAACCGATCGGTCACGTCGATCGCATGGGTCCAAAGAGTCCGTATTTGGGGTTTGCCGTCCCGTTGAGACGGTCATGAAGGGATCTTGTGAGGCTTGTGCGGTGCCGGGATTGGATATCTTGAACCGGGTTCGTCAAGGCATTTCAAACCGATGTAACCGAGAAGCTCCCGACTAATCTCGTACCGAACCGTTGAGGCATACCAAACCGTCGTGACATACCGAGCCGACTCCCGACCGCTTTGAGGCATACCATACCGCCCAAATCGGATCAAGTCAATTTGTTTCCCAAACGACCGTCCTGCATCGAACCGTGAATGTATACTGCATCGAGGCTGAAAGGATGGCTGATTCGCAGGTTGAGAAGAGTGTGAGGAAGGTGGTGGTAGTCTGTTTGGCCAAGATAGGGATGGGGATCCTCTTCCTCTTCTACCGTGAAAGTCCCATCGGGGTTGAGGGCAATCGTCAAACCAAAATTCCTGACACCTTCCAAGGATGAACATCGAGACCTCATTCTGATTGGCACAAGGAGTTTTATGGACTCGGGTTCCAATATTAGCCATAGAAATATGATGAATTTCTGGTATTGGTTAAAATTCCGTCCTCATCCTTGGACATCAAAGAGCTGTACTTGACAAACCCACGACCAACATGGGGATCAAATCTCACTTTGCTTGGCGAGGCCTTGGTCTGAAGAGATGTGTTCGCGAAGTCTTGATTTTGAAGAAGTGACTTGGTAAAGCCTTTGTCTCATGATTGTGAATCTGACACAAACCTGGTAGGCATTGCAGACTGATACTGAGATGAGTCTAAACAAAGACCCAGCCCATCTTGTAGCAAAGTGAAGAACCGGCGTGACCAGAGAAGCCCCACTCTAAACAAATGGCTTGACGAAAGTCCTCCCTCAAAGAGTACAGTGCAGCTCTAACGCAAAATTGAATTGTCATGTAGCAAAAGAGGCAACCCATCCTTCTATATTTACTTTATTATTTTCTTTAGTCAGTTAGTCAACCGGAAGAAAATATAAAAGAAAAACAATTTAGAAATGTATACCTGCAGGGGCATATTTTCGAAAAGTGGGGACCAATCCCCGACTTGTATTATTTGATGGCCTCATTTGATGAAGGCACAAAAGAACTCGCTTTGGGTTTGACTCTTTTGAGAGAGCATAAGTGCAGAAAGGTTTGTAAAAGTGTATGGAAGCCCCTGCTGTCAGAAAATTAGTGTTTAACTCTATTTTTCCTATAATGTAGAAAAAGAAGACTTGTCGAGACATCTGAAAACATGTTTTATTCAAAATGATCACAAGATTGCTTAAAATCCTTTATTAATGTTCGGGTTACTCACACCTCTAATCTCGATATGAACAAACATTTTGATTAATCATGAGGAGAAAGTCGACCAATACCAAGGGTTAAGTTGGCGAATTGCGAAGAAAGATTGTGCACATGAGAGGCCATTGATGAGAACGAATTTTCTGGGATTTGAATGTGTTTATGACCGGACCATTTCTGGTTGCCTACATTCCCCTTAATATAAGGAGCTCAGGTCGCCGTAGTTCGGGCTTGAACTGTGTTTGGCTTTGGAAAAGGGGTATGAACATTTGTGGTACTCTTGGTGAAAAGGTTCGGATAGGATGTTTGGATGATAAGGTACGGGCCTTGAGGTGATTCCTCGACAAGTCAGTTTGACAGGTATTTTGGCGATTCTGTTGCTTCTTAATCGTCGTCCTTCATCGGGGGAGAAAGATTTTGGATGCAGCTTAAGGGCTTATGATATGTTTTTGCCGTTGCTTTAACTGCTCCCTTGTTGTCGACAACTTTCGTTCTTCGGGCTTTAATTTTGCCCATATGTCATGCCTTTGATCGGAGGTGCTGGGTCCTTGGCCTCATTTTTTTTTAAGCTTTTGCTTTTGCTCTTTTTTTTTTTTTGAAACTTTTGCTTGAGCTCTTTTTTTTTTTTTTTTTTTTTTTTTTTTGAAGGCATGCCTCTGCTCGAACTTTCTTGATGCACGTGAGGCGAAGGCAAGCCCCTGTTTTTTTTTTGTCGACATGGGGTCAATATTCCGATGCTGAGTGACCTTTTGTTGTTCTTCGATGCTGCCGCCGTCGTTGACTTGGTCAAGGTGATGATGGGGACATGTTTTGGAAAGTGTATGGCTTGATGGAGGCCTTTGTGAGGTGAGGAAAGTGTATAGGGAGGGCATTAGTTGACTTTCTCGCACCAACTAATTAAAATCTTAATCATTTCCAGAGATTATTTGTTGAGCAATGCGAGTGATCATTCAAAATAAAACCATTTCATTAAATGTAGGTGTGCAAATAATGTCTCAAGTCTAGCAAGAAAAGAAAAAGACTCTTTTATAGAAAATTTAAGATTAACTACAATGTCCAAGGAGGACTTGATTGAACGAAGAAAGTACTAGAACCTACGAAGGTTGACTAAAAGACTGTTTTAATATTGAAGGATGGGTAGCCCCTAATCTAGCTACTCTTTGTTGTTGGACCACGTCTCTACCCTTCAGCGAATTCCTCATGAGACTATGACAGACTATGCTCGCCTTTGGTAACTTCAGGAATTCCTCGCTCACCGGCCCTGACGGTTGCCTTATCTGCCATCAGATTATTATCCTCCCATTTACCCTTGGCGTCAGTTGTGAACTTACCGGAGGGCGGGAGTTTAAAGCATTTCACCAAATCCGGCTTTGCCATGGTCACATGCTTGTTGCACTCAAACCAGTCATTCTCAACATTTGTTGCGACTAAATCATCTGGCTTGCCAAAGTCTATTGAATTTGAATCATGAAACTCAATCATGTTTACACTCGTGTTGTTTGAGAAATGATCATTGGCAGGGTTGAGATCACCGAGGCGCTCGAGTTTGCCCTTCTTAATTAACCCCCGAATTGCCTTTCTCAAAGCTGTACAGTTATCGGTTACATGACCGTGATACTGGTGGAAAGCACAATGCTTAGTGGTGTCCAAAGGGATTTTGGGATCCTTGGGCTGATAGTTTCTTATGGGTTCGAGGAGACCCTGCTTTAGCAAGCTATTTAAAACTTTGCTTAAGGGAACACCCAAATCCTCGGGATGTGATTTCTCCTTTGGGGGAGAATAAACTCTTAATGCTCTTTGATTCGAGATTTGGTCATTGACTTGGTCACCATTCTGAACAGGGTTTGCCGGTTTTGGTCCATTGGGGCGCTCAAGCTTGCCCGCTTCGATTAACCCTTGAACCGCTCTCTTCAAGACTGTGCAGTTGTCGGTCGTGTGGCCATAATGATCATGGAAGGCGCAGTGCTTACTCATGTCGAGGGGTGCATTTGAGCTCCTTGGATGGTAGTCCCTGAGAGGCTCCAAAAGGCCTTCCCTTACTAAACCCTTGAAAATTAAGCCCATGGGCATCCCAAAATCATCAAAATGTTCTCGTTGCCTTAGAGGACCACCATTTCTTGGTTGCTTTTGGATGCCGTCATTTGTACACAATGCCTTCTTTCCTTTGATGGATGTTGCAACCGTGTTGGAAGGGTAAGGTTTATAGCAATGAGACATGTTCCGACCCGTAGTGCTTCCCCGTGCACGAACCCTTTTGATGTAACCATCGATGTAAGCGTCGAGATTTGACTTTTGGTAAGACTCATTCATGTCAGATACACAAGATTGGTATGGTGAGATGGCCCGAGTCGAGCGATCGTCGATACTTTCGTTGCTAGGCTTTTCTTGTATTTTCTTAATTGGTTCTACCAATAATCCATTGGACGAGTCAATAGGAACACTGGGACTGCATGACCCCGCCACAAGATTGGCATTAGCAAACGAAACCACAGTAGGAAGTACTCTGGTGGGAGGAATGACAGTCTGAGCATTAAAAGCGTGACCGTAACCCTCCTCATAAGGCCTGGCAGTCGCCGAAGACGAGGATATATGGCTCGTAATGGTTGGATACCAGGGAGCAGTGAGTGCGGATCCAAAAGGCTGCTGAAGATATGAGATTTGAGGCATCGTAACAGTAAGACTGAACGTGTCTTGACCACACTGAGGAACGTGACTACAAGGGTGATGTGCATACTGTACTTGATGAGCAGGAGCAGCTTGCGTAACAGCCGGGTGGAGAATTTGATGAGGAGCATTTGACCTTGTTGGACTTCCCAACCGGAGGGGCGGGGTAGAGCTTGGAGGATATTGTGAATACGGTGAACCTGATGAAGTGGTGATAAAAGCCTGGTGGCCCATTGTAAGTACCCAAATCTGACTCATGCCTTCCGGTTAAATTTCTCGGCAATTTCGGTAAGTTTTCCGGTAATTCCCCGGACCTTCCTAGTGTTCCGGAAATATTCCGGAACTGTTCCAAATTATATAAAGGCTGAAAGGGAAGCTTCCCAATTAAGAAACACGTTTTTCTTAATTTGGGAAACTTCTAGAAATTGCCACCTTGCATGGTTCTAGAAAAATGCTGAGTCATAAGGGATAATGCCGCACGGCTGCATTAGCTCGAGGTCTCTGGCCGCACGGCTTCATTGGCGATTTCCAGACTGCCTATAAATAGAGCCCTCCTCTACCCATTTTAATCATCAACAAAAAGCATAATACTCCCATAATACGAAGAAGATCCCCCAAGGAGCTGCTGGAAGTCCAAGAAGGTGAAGAAGAAGGCCAAGAAGTCACCTCCCTCCTCCTTGAAGATCCCAAGATCAAGTCCTCCTCCTAGCTCCGTCCAAAGAAGAAGAGGAAGCCATTGGTAACCTCGCACGCCCTAACCTTGCATCTTAAATTGCTATATGTGATTCTACTTGCTCATTGCATTCATATATTGCATTTATCTTGCTTGGGACTTGGTAGTTTATCATAAAGATCATATCTTTATCCCCTTTTCCCCCTTCGCATGCATTAGGCATCCTTTGCCATTAAAGATGTAATCTTTGAATGAAAGGTGCATCCTTTGCACCTAAAAACCCCATTTTTCCATAAAAATGTCATCTTCATGCATCCTTTGCATGTAAAAATTCAATCTTTACAATAAAAATGCATCCTTTGCATTCAAATCTTTTTTCAAGCATCCTTAGGCATTAAAGATCATATCTTTATCCTAAATTAAGCATCCTATGCTTTTCAAAATACAATCTTCATGCATCCTTTGCATATTTAAATCTCAATTTCTTCATAAAAATGCATCATTTGCATAAAAATCTTGTCTTTATGCATCCTTTGCAAATAAAGATCATTTCTTTAAATCAAATGCATCCTTTGCAACCCAAAAATGTCATCTTTTCATTAAAAATGTCATTTTTACATACATTCCCCCATATCCCCATTAGCAACCTCGGAACGGACCGGTGTAAAAGATCCTATCTTTACATCGTTCCTTCCATAAAGGTTTCATAATTTCTTTAGAAAGGGACAACTTTGAACCCTATATCTCCGATTATCACTTAAGATGAGTAAGAAGCATCTATACGAGCTCGACCGTCTTAAAGTGTAGGATTGATGGGCTAAGGACCCTCCTTTTCTAAAGAACCTCATCTTTGACTATAAAGGGAGTCATTCTCTCGATCACGCAAGTCCCGAGGTCCAAAAATGCGGTGATCACAAGTCCAAGATGAGGACGGGATCATAATCCCGAATACATAAAATCCAAGAAATCCCGAGCGACAACCAACAAATGGTTTGTACGTCCGGAAGACGACTTGGGACATTCCCTCCCTTATTTTCAAACACATGCACACAAGAAAGCACGCAAGCAAGCACGATTAATGGAATCTTGGGAGACTTGCTCCGGCAAGGCACCTTGGGTGAACGACGATCCGTTCTTCCCAAGGGGTAACTTAACCTCCGAACCCATAAAACCTTTTTATCAAAGTTTTGAGGTAATCAAAATGGCGTGGCGACTCCGTTTTTCAAATTAAACCGGTTGTCTTCAAACTCGCGTGAATTTCCAAAATAAACAAAAAATTTGGGGCACACATTCATAGTTTGGCGACTCCGCTGGGGATCATCCCAAAGGAGAAAAGCTTTAGTTTCAAAACAAAAAAAAAATTGATACTCGGTATATAGGTGGAAACCACTTACCCTTCCTGTACACTCCCTGATGTGGGAGTTGGGATAACCGGTGGTTTAAGAATCCCACGTACCAGTATCCCTTTTCGAAAAAAAAATTTGAAAAAAAAAATATAAAAGAAAGCTTTTCCCTTTGAGCGGGTTAGACTCCTGTCGCTGATTTCATTAATCGTGCTTGCTTTCTTTACCTTGCATTGCATCATTTGCATCTTGGAATCTGTGCATACTTTGAACGGGAAACAACCCGAAAAATAGCAAAGGAGTGGAACCGGAAAATTGATCCATGCGCCGTACGGCTCAATCCTCCTTGGATTCTCGACCGGGCGACCTCAAAGGGCAATTCCACCAGAAAAATCATGGTTAATCCGGCAAGCCCTAGCGGCTTGGGGCTATTCAGCTCCATGAATGACTGGGGCTCCCAGAAAATTTACGTGCTTACGTGCTGCATTTTCCCCGTCCCGAAAATCATTCCTTTAAAACACATTTATGAAAATCTCTGTTTTAACTCAAAAAGGAAAATTTTTAGGAGACCGCACACTACGCGCACCTGATATATCCTGTACACTTTGCACGCACGTCCTTCAAACTCGAGGGTGGTTCCACTGCAACACGGACATCCCTTACGATGCTCCCGGGCGCGCACGGAATCATCCCAACCTCCCCATGGCGGCAAAGGTGTCGACCAATGCACGACCCGTGTCACACATTTCAAAAAACCGTGACTCTTGGTTGGTTTTTGGTCTAGTCTGTGTCATATAGCCCAGTTGCATACCCTCGTAAAGGTCAAGCCTTAGTTCATAACGGAAGCCAAGATTTTCGCTCAAGCGGAACTCTGCCAAAATTCCGACAAGGAAAAATTGGCGAGATCTTGACTCCGACATTGACTTTGACCTTAACCTGCACGGAATGCGTAAGAGTCGAGACCGAGTCCTTGCCAAAAATCTAAAGATCTTTCGCTCAAGCGAAGCTCTGCCAAAATTCCGACAAGGAAAAATTGGCAAGATCTTGACCCGGCATTGACTTCGATTCTGACTCACGCCCGGCGTATGCAACGAAGTTCAATGTGACACTGTGTCATCCGGCTTTTGCCGCCCGACCCATGCCTATTATTTTCTCGGACATTACCGAAAGTCAAAACGTCATTTCGCTCAAGCGAAATTCTACAAAATTCTATCAAGGCGTAAAGACGAGACTTTCCCTATTGCCTTGACTATAATCCGCATCGCTCGTGCGTTGAAAGTTCCTATGACCCGCTAGACCCGTTAGGAGCGTTCTTTATTCTCGGTCGGTGGGATCCGCATGCCCTATAGGACCCTCGCCCGGGCCGTCCACCCCGGGAGGTCGAAATACAGTGGAATACGAGGGGCTTATAGACGTAGTGACGGAACCCACCGATCCAGATCTAGAGTAGTTGCGAAAAGAAGGGCAAATCCCCTTTTCCAACCAAATAGATATTAATAAAAGACACTGTTTTAAGTAAACCGGAAGATTCTAATTTGCATATTGCCCGAGCCTTCAAACCTAAACACCTACCACGAGTCTAAACCTTTCCTATCCCTTTCCCGCAGCCGAGAAAGAAGTGGGTGAGAACACCGGCCGCCGACTTGTTAGCGCAGAATTCTCGTACGCTCGCCGTAATCCTCGCCTTGGTCACCCGTAGAGTCGAATGTCCGATTCGACAGAGAACAAAGACTGGTTTGGGTAACCAGATGACTAGGGAAGAAGAGCTAGCCTATAGCCAATCCTCCTCCATCCACATATGAGCCTTTGCCAAAGACTGTCCCTTTCGCCTTCCCCCAACATCCCAAGCCGTCGTGGTCCCGACACCCTTGCAGCCTTTGCGTTCCCCGTGGGACTCATTTCCTCCTCTCACCTAATCCAAATCTCCTTACCCCCGAAATCCCAAAGGCCACCCCGACCTCTCTAATTTCGTCAACGCCTCGTGAATTTGCCTATCTCTCGAGACATGGTAGTGAAGAATCACCGGAAATGAGAATAGGAATGGATAGATTTACAGTGATGATGACAGTTCAAGAGAAGGAATGGACTTGGATTCGGCGGAAGTGAAACCTAAAGGGCAAGATGAGGTAGAAAACCACAGACTGGAATAGGGGATGAAATCACTTCAAAGTGTATTTGGCACTGTGTGAAGGCTCGGAAAAGGAAAAGGATGCTAGCTTAGATGAGGCAACATATGAGTCCTACATCCTAGAGTTCAATACTCCTTACAAAGACTTGGTCGGTGAATGGAGAGACTTAATTGAAGCCCTAGCTGAAAGAGGAAAGTGGTCTCCACCCGCCGATCCGGAACACGTAAGCGTCGCCGAAGCCAAACTCTCATCGGGAAGAGTAGACTCGTCACGGTGTTAGTAGTCACTCCCGAAACCTGGTCCGAAGAAGAGTGTATGGATGCCCCGGAAAGAGTCTTAAGTCTCGAGGCGACCCTGGCCCCCTTTATGTCCCGTGATGACAACGATGTTTTCTTGGTAATTCCCAAGTCGAGGAGGAGTCCAAGATACCTCTTATATGGCGTCAAGTATCCCGACTCTGCTTTTGCCCTCATTGGTCATCAAAGTCAAGACGAAAGTTCCCACGAGAGTTACCGCAGTTGATACCGATGAAGACACAACAAGTGCCGGAAGGAACAAGAGAGGAGTGGTTAGCCCGTAAGCCAAAAAGCCCGTAAAACCTTCCCGACAAGAAAGAACAGAAACCCGCCATGAGGTTTGATCCCGCAGTAAATCCTTATTGATGATGGAATTTCTCACTTCGTAAAATGTTTGGCCAACGTCAAAGATGCCGTCGAAGGCCGACCCCTAGAGAAAGAATGGACATGCTTGACGGTGATGAGGAATGGGATCCCACTCGTTGAAAAATTGTTGAGCCCGAATGAGAAAGCCATTCGCTGTGTTCCAAACCCCGAAAGTGATAACTCCCGTTGCATGTTGACTTTGAAAAGTTTGAATGAGACCTGTGAAGGCTCTAAACGGAGAAGGTAAAGCTGAAACCAGCCAATTGCTAAGCCAATCGAGAGTCGAACCCCGAGAAGGTCGAAAGCCGTTAACTTGGGATCGTGTTCAGAAGCAGCTTACGCCTCCAGAGTGCCGTTAATCGATTAATCGCCAGAATTGGCCATACGCCAAAGAAGAGCCCGCCTCGACTTTGAAAGAGTTAATGTAATCCTCCAAAGAGGAATGATGACCCGGAAAAATCTAATGTCTATGTGATGACTCGTTCTGGACAGATGAGTATTGAGCAGCCTAAGAGTGATAAAAGGAATGCCGTCTCGGAGCCAAAGACAGATAAGAGGCCTTATAAGTCGGAAGTAGAGAAACCAGACTCTGACAAAGAGGATCCGGTGTTGACTCAGTTGAAGTGTACCTAAGCCAATATCTCCTTGTGGTCCCTGTTAACCTCTTCATACCCTCATAAGTTGAAGCTAGAAGAAAGTTTAGCCAAGACCATGGTGCCCATAGATGTCACCCCAGATGAGGTCGTCCAAATGATTGGAAGTATCCATTACGGAAACATCATTACCTTCACTGACTTGGACCTGCCAAAGTATGGGGCTAGTCATAACGAACCTCTTTACATCACAGTCCAGTTAGAAGAGCGTCGATTGCCACGGGTATTAGTCGATGGAGGGTCTGCAATGAATGTCTTGCCAGCCAAGATGATGGACTTATTGGACTTGAAGCCAACAGATTTGAAGCCTTCTAGTCAGACTATTAAGGCCTATGACTCCACTGCACGGTCAGTTTTGGGGATTGCTACTCTCAAGCTGTGGTTTGGAAAAAAGGTCATGGACGTTGATTTCCAAGTGATTGATATTCCGATTTCATTTACTGCTCTGCTGGGACGGCCCTGGATCCACCAGATAAATGGGGTAGCCTCTACTTTGCATCAATGCGTCAAATTTCAGTCTAATGATGGTACTATCACCACCATTTACGGAGACAGTGTCACGGTAGAAGGAACCAGCACTGGAGATATCCCGATACTTGAAATCAAACATGATGATGAAGGGCTGGCATTGACAGGATTCTCTGTAGCTCCTTCCAAAGCACAAGTGTGTTGCACTGACCTCACCACTACTTCCGATAAAATCCCTCCTGCCATGAGAATGATGAGAAAAATGGGTTATCTTCCGGGACTTGGTTTGGGTAGAAGACTTCAGGGTCGCAATACCATCATCGATGTAAAGGAACAGACTACCAGATACGGCTTGGGGTACAAACCGAATGGCAGAAAAGCTAAAGGGGTCCAGCTTTATCCCTACAGTTTATCCCTGACCCATTATTTTACAAAAGGCGGGACACAATACGATAAAAGTGATCACCAAATCTCCTTGCAGAAAACCCTTCTGGAAAATCTTGAGAAAATGAGGGGAAATCCAGCCAATCCTGTTCGAAGAATGTTCCTTGACTTGCCAGACATTCCTGGGGCTACCACTACCGTTCAGAACGAGTATGTCTTCAAAGGGAACTCGACAATGGCCAAAGAGTCAGCATCCGGGGTAATGGACTTCTCCGCCTTCGAGTTAGCTCTTCCGAAGATCACCAGATAGAAGCCGCCAAGAGTGAAGACAATGAGTGGGGCTTGCTACGCTTGTTTGATGAAGAAGCTACGTATCCCGCATTTGATCGACTTCAAAGCTCGAGACGATGAGATAGTTGCCGTAATTGGAGACGGTGGTGAAAATCCTTGATCCCCGCACTTTGGTAACTAAGACAGAGATGTCGTTGAAGAATTGGGAGACGTTCTCGTGGCCAATAGCCAGCCGACAAAGAAATGATCGCGGAGCTTGGATTGGTACCCCGTCCTTCTCAACCCGGGCCAGTGTCAAACACCCCGTTGTCCATATAGTCGAGTCAGAATCCTTGAATTCCAGCCCTTCCGAGTCATCCGAAGGCCTCACGCCCGAGGACTATCAAAATGTAATTGATGTCATCTTTCCCCTTATTTTGAATGAAATGACAGATCTTTCGAGTATCCTCTTATTGCCAACTTAACAAATGATAAATTAACTCAAAACTTAACAACAGCTTAATAATGAATCATTTGAACAAGATGCAAACACACTAAATGAATAATACATTAAAGAAATCTTTAAGGTGTTTCGTAAAAGAGGAAAACCGGGCCCAAGTGCCGAGGAGGTTTTGACAAGTGTGAACTTGGGTACCGCCGAGGAACCTAAAGAGACACAGATCGGAAACTTCTTCCAAAGGGGTTGAACGGGACAGATCGATCGATCTACTCGCAGAATACGTCGACGTGTTTGCATGGTCATACAGGGATATGCCGGGGCTGGACAGCTCAATAGTAGAGCACGTAATCCCTCTAGCACCGGATGCTAAGCCGCAAAGCGTAAACCGAGGAAGATCAAGCCAGAGTGGTCTCTACAGTCAAAGAAGAGATTGAGAAGCTACCGCGGGTAGGATTCATCGTAGTCATAGAATATCCGACATGGTTATCCAATATTGTGACCGTCACCAAGGCCAATGGGAAGGTGCGCTGCTGTGTGGATTTCCGAGATCTGAACAAGGCCAGCCCCAAGGACGATTACCCTTTGCCAAACATAGACATCCTGGTGGACTCCACTGCCAACTACGAAGTCAAATCCTTCGTTGATGGCTTTGCTGTGCTACAACCGGATCAAGATGGCCGAGGAAGACCAAGAAAAGATGCCTTCACCACACCGTGGGGAACTTACTGTTATACAGTGATGCCATTTGGGCTTAAGAACGCCGGGGCTACCTACCAAAGAGCAGCGACCGCGCTTTTTCATGACATGATCCACAAAGAGATTGAGGTCTATGTAGACGACATGATAATCCACTCCAAAGGCGAGGATGGGCAGCACTTTGTTGACCTGCGGAAGTTCTTTGAGAGGCTGAGACAACATTCCATGAGATTAAACCCCGCCAAATGCACCTTCGGAGTGACAAGGGAAAAGTGCTTGGGTATATGGTCACGGAGCGAGGTAGTGAAGTTGACCACCAAAAGATCAAAGCCATTATGGATATGAGGCAACCTCAAACCCGCATGTAAGTCAAGAGCTTTATGGGAAAACCGCAAGACATCACCAAGTTTCGTCAATCGCTTGACCACTATGTGCGAGCCCATCTTCAAGCTCATGAAGAAGAATGTAGACACGTAATGGACCGAAGAATGCCAGGATGCTTTTGACCATATTAAGGCATACTTGGTACATCCTCCTGTCTTATGCCCCCCAGCATAGACGAAACCTCTTCTCGCTCTATCTCACCGTCACCGATACGGCGGTTGGGGCTATGCTTGCTCAGAAAAGAAAGACTCTCGGGTAGAAACGCCATTTACTTTGTCACCAAGGCTGCAGGGAAGTGAGCTCAATTACTCGGCATGTGAAAAGACTGTGCGGGACTAGTGCAGGTAGTCGGCAAGTTGAAGCATTATATGCAAGCCCACCCCGTGAATTTGGTCTCAAAAATGGACCCCATCAAATATATCTTTGATAAGCCTTCCCTCTCGATGCGTCTAGCAAAGTGGTCCTTCTTCTTAGCGAGTACGACATCAACTATGTGACCGAGAAAAGCCATCAAGGGTCAAGCGTTGTCGAGATCACTGGCAAACTTCCCCAGTAATGAGGACAGAGGGCACGAACCCCAATTCCCGGATGAAGGGATCTTTGCGGTCGAGCCGAAAACCGATGGCAATTATTCTTTGTGAGCCGCTAACAAAAGGGGAAACGAAATTGGGATGCTACTTGGTCGATCCGAAAGATGAGCATACACCCATAGCCCTCAAGTTGAACTTCCACGCCACGAACAATGTTGCCGAGTACGAAGCTTTGCATTCTTTGGTTTGGAAAGGCCGCCCTAGAAAGGAATGTCAAGGAGCTCGAAGTTTACGGAGACTCGGCCACGATCATCAACCGGGTTTCCAACAAATGGAAGGCTGTGGACCCTAATCTCTGCAGCGGTATCATGCCTATATGGAGGAGTTATTTGGACGGTTCGAGAAGTGACCTTCCACTACTTGCGAGGAAAAGAACAGTTCGCGAGATGCCTTAGCTACTCTAGCCTCATTGGTAGAGATCCCCGAGGAAAAGCCATAAAACCCTTCAGTGGGTAGAAGAGAAGCCCCGGCCTTCTGTTGTGAAGTAGACACAGGACCCGAGCCAATAAAGGAACCACTGGTACAATCAAATTTACCGGTTCCTTAAAGATGGAGAGTCGGCTTTCGAGAGACGAAGAAGGTAGACCAAAAGAAGGTGTCGAGCCAAGAGCTTGCAAGCCTTGAAAAGGTTGGCCTCCCATTATGTCATTCTAGGAGGCAACCTGTACAAGAAGCGGTACCAAGGACCACTCCTCTTGTGCGTCACTCAAGAAAGGGCCAAAGAGTTGATGGCTGAAGTCCACAATGGTCCCTACGGTCCTCATATGAATGCCGAGCCACGATGCAAGTCATCCTCGGAATGGGTTACTCTATTGGATTTCCATGGAAAGCAGTGTGTCCGGCACGTCCGAGCATGCGACAAGTGCCAGCGGTTTGCCAACCTCAACCATCTCCCGCCTCATGACCTGTACTGCATGACGACTCCTTGGCCGTTTGCAACTTGGGGTATTGACGTGATAGGGAAAATAGCCCCGGCAGGAAGCAATGGGCATGAATTTGTGCTAGTAGCCATTGACTACTTCACCAAGTGGGTAGAGGCCAAGTCCTACAAGGTCCTCACTTCCAAGAAGGTTGCCCAATTCATCAAAGAAAACATAATGTGCAGATATGGGGTGCCCAACGAGATCATTTCCGATAATGGGTCGCACTTTGAAGGGGACTGCGATAGGTTGATGTCAGAATTCAGAATCACTCGCCACAAGTCGTCTCCGTACAGACCTCAGACTAATGGAGCCGTGGAAGCTGCTAATAAGACGCTCGAACGGATCATCCGGAAAATGGCCACCCGTGGTCGTGATTGGCCCGAAAAGCTGCATTTGGCACTCTGGGGCTACAGAACGTTTGTCAGAACAGCTACAAGAGAAACTCCTTTTGCCCTAACCTACGGGATGAAAGCAGTGTTACCAGTGGAGTTGGAAATCCCGTCATTAAGGGTCCTCCTGGAAAACAGTGTCAATGAAGTAGAATGGTTGCGCAGCCGGCATGATGAGTTGGCCCTGCTTGATGAGAGAAGGCTAAAATCCATGGAACACACCCGAGCCTACCAGAGGCGAATGGCTAGAGCGTTCGACAAAAAGGTCAAGGCCAGAGACATCAAAGAGGGTGACTTAGTGTTGAAAGTAAAGCCCCCTACCAGAGACAACCCCCTGGGAAAATGGGAACCCGTTTGGATCGGCCCTTATGTGGTGCAGAAGATACTATCGGGAGGAGCCATGAAGCTTGCGGACACAGACGGCAATCCCTTTTTCCACCCGGTCAACGGTGATAAGCTCGAAAGATACTATGTCTAAATAAAAAAAAATATAAAAAAAAAAAAAAAAGAAAGTGCAAAAAGAGTAATACCCGGCTAAATTTGAAAACCTCAAAAGGGCGGTCTAGGCAAAGACGGGGTTGCACATAAAAAGAAAAAAATCTTAGTGCAAAGAGAGTAATGCCCGGCTAAATGAAAACCCTAAAAAGGGCGGTCTAGGCAAAAAATAGGGCTGCACATGAAAAAAAAAATATAGTTCACCAGAATGAACTACGAAGACTGAGCCCCTTAGTCTTTCTTGTAAAAGGGAACGTAGGCGGCCATATATGGTTCGGTCTATACAATAAAAAGGGCAATTAAGCTTCCATGAAGTGCGTCCGAAAATAATAAAGGGTATTTCAGTTTTCATAAAATGGGTCCCAATCAATAAGACATTTGAATTTCCATGAAATGTGTCTTGATTAATTTCTAAGATAATATTTCTTGTTCATTACAAGTTAAAAACTTCTTGATGAGTTCAAGCACGGTCTACTCTTGACTCGCTAACACCTGTACAAAGATCTAAAATACAAAAATGCCTAAATAAACTAATGTGTTTGCAAAATGGCAATAAGGAAATCCTAAGAAAAGATCTGTCAGTCGTCATTCGCTGAGTCTTCTTTGGTCCTTTTCCCTTTACCTCGACCCCGTCGAGTTTTCTTTCTCTTCTTTTCTATAAGGTCGGTATCCCTCATCCCGATCTCCGGAATCCTCACTGGAACCTCTACCAAACCCGTGTCAATAAGTGCCCTCTCTACACGAGCACGAGTCCGCACTTCCTCCTCTCGAGTCTCGAGTCGAAGGAGCGACCTCGGACAATCTCTTGTATCGAACCTCCATATCCACGATCGGGTCACCCGGCGATTATGGCGACTCGCCTTAGCCTCAGTCTCCCTCAAAGTCCTACTCGAGTCACAGTCGGCCCCCAATAAAGCCTGACGTCTCTCCCCCAGAATGACCTGAGTCGCTCCCATCTCCCTCTCGTACCAGTCCAAGTAGACAGTGGTCAAAATGGTACTCTTCCTGCTCCAGAAGATGACCCTGGGTGGGAAAGCAGTGTATGTCCAAGCCCTCGAGAAGAATGAGAAGCTGGCTGGATCTCTCATGTCCAATGACATCACCTCCATGGTCCGGATGTCCTCCCAATCGCTCAATGGCTCCTGTAATGCCCCAAACTACTGGATACCAAGCGGGGAATGTAGAAGGATGACCGAGCGAGAACCCTGGAACCCTCACGACATAAGACTCCTGAAATATCCTCTTGGTACGCAATCTCCGGTGAGGTATCCACCAACGGATGTCCGAAGTGGATAGCCTAGCCATCGTCGGCTCCCGGCTACCCTGGTCTGTTGCCTCGGTGCACCTCTCCGAGAAATCACCCAAGGGCACCGAGTCGGTAAAGCCCCCTGGCAAAGCCCGAGCCTCTCCTGCTGGCCACAAAGTCGGCACTGGTGGACTCCCGAACCTCATGAAATGGTCTCCCCTAGCCATCCTGTCGATGCCATGCAATGTCTCTCCCAAAACCGGTGGGACAATGTCCTTCCCGGCCTGCGGTCTCGACCATGTCCAAGAGACCACCATGGCCAGTCCCTACGGACTCGGCGGTGAACAAAGCGAGAAAATATGCAAAGGATAAAGGCATCCATAGCCACCGTGGTCGCAGCCATAGCCGGAGACCCAAACCTGCCGGGATATCGAAAGGTCAATCACATCCAGGGGCTATCATCATCCCCTCAGCCTCTCCCAGAGAAATCTGCAGAAAAGATGCAAGCTTTGCCGCCACCGGCACGTCTCCGATCAACGGAATAGATATAGCCTCAATCTCGGGACCCCCAATCAAGGCTCGGAAGTCTTCATGCGTTGGGACAATCTCGTTGTAAGAAAAGCAGTAAACGTGTCTCCGGACGTCCCAAAACTTTGCTGCTGCTCTCAAAAGGTCCCAATCGGGCGGGAGATCCCTCAAATGCCATAAAGACTTGATCTTGAAGGAAGAATCAAGCAGTCCCTTGTGAAATTGGAAGTTGTGCTTCACCCAAGATTGAAGATCGGACAGAAAACGGTCTCGCTTCCCCCTTTGCAATCTGACGGGCTTCTCCATTGCAAAATGACCAAAGATGGTGTCTTTAAGTCCAAAATGTGCTCTGGGAACAATTGGGACAAGTCTAAGTTGAAAATGAAATGAAATGGCCAAGCCTTGCTTTTATTCAGAAAATAACCAGTTCAGACAGAACTGTGAGCCGCACGGCCTCATTTACCCTTGGGACCTGTCCGCACGGCTACATTAGCCATCTGCAGAAAAAAAAAATCTGCAGCAACCAAAGTTGCTGCCCAAGGGAGTTTTCACCCCACTTTCTCAACCAAGACATGTACAAAAACATGTCCAGAAGCCATTCAAGCATTTATATACCATTATAAATCATTTTGGCCCAGTTTCAGTCCCAATTCCAAGCAAAAAACTGCCCCGAGGCTCAGATAATATGCAAATTTAAAAAGCATAAATTAGAAAAGTAAATAAAGCATTACTGCAATGTCTTCGCCCCATCGGCGCCCAAATAAAGCAAAAAATAAACAAAATGTGCATAAAAATGTGTTCATTGTTTGTTTTGTTCCTAATTCCACTCTAGAGACCTCCTAGGCCTCCGATTCTTCTTATTCTTCGTCACTGCTTAGCTCATAGACGCTAGCCTCCCTCATCAAGTCCTCCTGGTCGCTCACGTCAGACAGATGGACATTATCGTGCCCGTACTCAGCCAGCTGCTCCAGAATGTCAGCATTGGGTCCCCGCCCCCGAGGCATGGCACTGGAAGAGTACTCCGAGGCCGATGAGGTAGACGATGTGCCCCCGACATGCCTTCTCTTGCGCCCGGGCTCCTGTGCGTCCGCTGCCGCCTTTAAAGTGCAGGCCAGCTTCCTCAGAAGGGATCGGCACATGTCCTTCCAGCCCCTGTTCTGCCTGACCAATCTGTCATAAGTGCGAGCTGGAACCTGAGAAAAAGAGAAGAAAAATCTCAGAAAAATCTCAGAAAAAACTCAGAAAATCTCAGAATTGCAAAAAGCAAAGAAATCTGAAAAAAGGGAAAAACCCTAAGAAAGTATACTTACAGTGCTATCAGGCGGCAGGGTATACTGGGGCTCCCTAGTGTCGGGGACAGGAATCCTCATCCTCCTCGGAACTCCATGGACCACATAAGACGGAGTGCGCGGGAGGGATCGGCGGGTCGATAGGCTCATCCTCCCCATATCCCACTGAGTGACCGCCGGCTTCACTAGCACGTGGCGTCCTCGGGCGCTCACAAACACACGGCGTAGGGGTATCCATGTCAAAGTACTCCTCGGCGGCCACGCACACTGCACAGTACCTAGCAATCTCATCTGCTGCCAATCCACAGGGCTGTAGCATCCGTCTTTGGAGGATCACGCGGGAGTAATGGCGTCCAGTGGAGGGACGTGGCCATGCTGCCTCGAGAAACGGTCCCCCAAATATATGACATCACATGTCAGCCCAGTAAGCCACCTCCGCTGCCTCGTCGCCTCAGTGGCCTCTCCTAACAAAATCTCCGGATACCTGCCCCAAGGGTAGAAGTCCACTCCGTCGTGCCCATCCCTGTTGATGACCGGCCTTACCATCTTATAATCAAAAGTAATCCGGGTCTTTCTCGTGAACTTATCCCACGCATCTCCCCTCCAGTGGATCATAGCAGGGAAGATGGTGATATCGCTCTGTTGGTTCCACGGAAAGAACCTGATCACCTCACAGAACCAGACCTGCATGTTCAAAACATCAAAAAGGTCATTTTCTCTCATAAAAGTCTCAAGACAAGAAAAGAAAGAGAAAAGAAAGAGGGACTACCTCGAGGGCAAAGGAAAAGCAGTCCATAGAAGCAGCTTTGTTCCGGCTGTACATGTCCAAAGAGAAGTAGAGCTCCGCCAATCCGGCCTCTCCCCAAGAGACCGTCCCTATCCCATCTACATCCTCCAGAGAGTCGAGGAGGCTAGTCATGGCAAGTGTCCCAGAATTAGCAAAAATGGTGACCGACAGCATCAACCACACGAAGGCTCTAGCCGAGCTGGCAGGCGATCACGTCGCTAACGGCAAAGTCCCGTATGCAGTTCTGGACTGCCACCTCGACATTCCGTGTCTCCATCCCTAGCCCCTTGGGAATCATCTCAAACCCGACCAAAGCTCGGAACTCCTCAGCTGTAATATGGTCCCTCCAAGTCACGGGCCTCCCAGTGAATTATAGACCAGTGATAGCCGTGAAATCAGCGGGAGTCACTGTCAGCTCTCCCCAGCTCAGATGGAAGCTATGAGTGCTATCCCACCAAAACTCAGATAGGGCCTGGACCAAGCCCTTGCTCTTAGAGGTGATATGGATCCCCCTGCCAATAGCCTCGATGAAAAGATCTAGGCCGGTAGCCCGCACCAGCTGCTTGGGATTTACCCCATTTTTCTCGAAATCAGGCATCCTTTCCCAAAGCCTGACTACTATCTCCGATGGTCCTCTAGACTTGTTCTCCTGTAGACAAGCAAAGCACAAAAGAAATGTGTCAGTCCTTCATCATCTTCAAAAGCATGCATATATTCAAAAAGTGCACATGTTTTCAAAAGAAAAGCATTCACAAAAGTTTTTCTAGCATCCTTTGCATCAAAAAAGCGTCTTTCATCACTTGAAACACGTCATGTAAAGTCTCATTGCTTTCCTAAAGCACAAAATCACAATTTTCACAATTCTTTGCACAAAAGCACTATTCTTTCAAAAAAAGTGGCATGCATGAATCCTTTTCATCTTCCAAAATCTTGTTTTCTCATTGATAATCAAAATTTTGACTTAGTTCTAGCACATGCAAGAACTCCGTCTCACTTTAGACAATTATCATTCTTACCTTTATTTTCGAGAAAAAAGTGGGTCATTCCCATTATTTTTATCAAATAAATTGCACATGCATGTTCTTAGCCTCATAGGTTAATCATCAATGTCTCAAAATCATTCAAAAATCCTAGGAAAATCCTAGAAAATTCTTAAAATTCGGGTCAAGCCCTAAGTCAATTAAAATTCAATCACAATCGACGGAATCGAGCCAAATAAGAACGCTTACCCCAACCGATCGCGGGTTTGTCGATTTGTGCTCTCTTCTCCCCGGATAAAGCTCCGATGGAGGCGTAAGGAAGTCATACTTTCTCTCCATTCGAACGAGCTCTTTCCTCCTCCTTCTCGCAGCCGCGGAGATGTTCCTCCTCGCTTGCCTTGGCACCGGATCCATTCTTGATCAAAGGAAGCAAGGGGATTGAAAGAATTTCGAATTCTCTTCCTCTCTTCTCTCTCTCTCCCTCGGCTGGAATGGGCGGCAGTAATGCCCAATAGCCCGTTCAAATCTGTTTTAAATAATCTGGAAAAATCAAGCTTCTAGCCGTACGGCTTCTTTTTCTCCATCTCATGCCGGGCGGCCTCATTCGCTCTGAGCAGAAATTACAATTTTGCCCCTGGACTTTCCACTTGGGCCTCCAATTCCCGTTATCCTCTAACTGAGATAACACCCTTTTCAGAAGACGTCCCTTATCTCCTAAGCAATTAAGCTTTCTTCCTAGTCGCCTCCGTTAATTCCGTTATAACGGGATAACGCTAGGTGACAACCTCCGAATTGTCAAGAACTCTAAACTTAAGCTACCTCTATCCCGGATAGTGACGTATGCTAAGTTCTCTAAACTTAAGCTACCTCTATCCCGAATAGTGACGTATGCTAAGTTCTCTAAACTTAAGCTACCTCTATCCCGAATAGTGACGTATGCTAAGTTCTCTAAACTTAGCCTACCTCTATCCCGGATAGTGACGTATGCTAAGTTCTCTAAACTTAAGATACCTCTATCCCGGATAGTGACGTATGCTAAGTTCTCTTAACTTAAGCTACCTCTATCTCGGATAGTGACGTATGCTAAGTTCTTCCTAACTTTAGATACCTCTATCCCGAATAGTGACGTATGCTAAGTTCTCTAAACTTAGGCTACCCCTATCCCGAATAGTGACGTACGCTCAAGTTCTTCTGACTTAGGCTACCTCTATCCCAAATAGTGACGTACGCTCAAGTTCTTCTGACTTAAGCTACCTCTATCCCGAATAGTGAAGTATGCTTAAGTTCTCTCAACTTTAGCTACCTCTATCTTCTCGATAGTGACGTAAGCTCTAGTTTCTCCAGGTGACAGCCTCCATTAATTGTCAAAACCCTCAAGGATCCTAGACATCGTTCCTAACTATCTAGTGATGCTTGAACTACGATCAAGGCTTGATTCCTCCGGGATACGTAGGTAGCCTTTCATAAAAGGTCCAGCCATCCGACCACTTTGGTCACCCTGTTCCTTCGTCACTCATCAGTGATGAAGTAACCCCTCATAGAGGTCTAGATATCTGACCACATTGGTCACTTCTAGCATATCCCCAGTAGGATCAATTGCTTGACCTCTTAGGTCATTTTCTCTTCTACTTCCCCAGCAATAGACCAGTTTCTCTTCTCCATTCCTCAGCGGATCTTTTCTGAACTACGGCCTGGCTTGATTCCCACTCGGGATACGTAGGTAGCCTTTCATAAGAGGTTCAGCCACTCGACCACCTCGGTCTCTCAATCCGTCTCGACATTCGCCAGATCGGATCCTTTTCTATCGACAACCCCACTCGCCCTGCAAGTGATGTTGCCGAGGGGCTTCTGTAAGTACCCAAATCTGGCTCATGCCTTCCGGTTAAATTTCCCGGCAATTTCGGTAAGTTTTCCGGTAATTCCCCGGACCTTCCTAGTGTTCCGGAAATATTCCGGAACTGTTCCAAACTATATAAAGGCTGAAAGGGAAGCTTCCCAATTAAGAAACACGTTTTTCTTAATTTGGGAAACTTCTAGAAATTGCCACCTTGCATGGTTCTAGAAAAATGCTGAGTCATAAGGGATAATGCCACACGGCTGCATTAGCTCGAGGTCTCTGGCCGCACGGCTTCATTGGCGATTTCCAGACTGCCTATAAATAGAGCCCTCCTCTACCCATTTTAATCATCAACAAAAAGCATAATACTCCCATAATACGAAGAAGATCCCCCAAGGAGCTGCTGGAAGTCCAAGAAGGTGAAGAAGAAGGCCAAGAAGTCACCTCCCTCCTCCTTGAAGATCCCAAGATCAAGTCCTCCTCCTAGCTCCGTCCAAAGAAGAAGAGGAAGCCATTGGTAACCTCGCACGCCCTAACCTTGCATCTTAAATTGCTATATGTGATTCTACTTGCTCATTGCATTCATATATTGCATTTATCTTGCTTGGGACTTGGTAGTTTATCATAAAGATCATATCTTTATCCCCTTTTCCCCCTTCGCATGCATTAGGCATCCTTTGCCATTAAAGATGTAATCTTTGAATGAAAGGTGCATCCTTTGCACCTAAAAACCCCATTTTTCCATAAAAATGTCATCTTCATGCATCCTTTGCATGTAAAAATTCAATCTTTACAATAAAAATGCATCCTTTGCATTCAAATCTTTTTTCAAGCATCCTTAGGCATTAAAGATCATATCTTTATCCTAAATTAAGCATCCTATGCTTTTCAAAATACAATCTTCATGCATCCTTTGCATATTTAAATCTCAATTTCTTCATAAAAATGCATCATTTGCATAAAAATCATGTCTTTATGCATCCTTTGCAAATAAAGATCATTTCTTTAAATCAAATGCATCCTTTGCAACCCAAAAATGTCATCTTTTCATTAAAAATGTCATTTTTACATACATTCTCCCATATCCCCATTAGCAACCTCGGAACGGACCGGTGTAAAAGATCCTATCTTTACATCGTTCCTTCCATAAAGGTTTCATAATTTCTTTAGAAAGGGACAACTTTGAACCCTATATCTCCGATTATCACTTAAGATGAGTAAGAAGCATCTATACGAGCTCGACCGTCTTAAAGTGTAGGATTGATGGGCTAAGGACCCTCCTTTTCTAAAGAACCTCATCTTTGACTATAAAGGGAGTCATTCTCTCGATCACGTAAGTCCCGAGGTCCAAAAATGCGGTGATCACAAGTCCAAGATGAGGACGGGATCATAATCCCGAATACATAAAATCCAAGAAATCCCGAGCGACAACCAACAAATGGTTTGTACGTCCGGAAGACGACTTGGGACATTCCCTCCCTTATATTCAAGCACATGCACACAAGAAAGCACGCAAGCAAGCACGATTAATGGGATCTTGGGAGACTTGCTCCGGCAAGGCACCTTGGGTGAACGACGATCCGTTCTTTCCAAGGGGTAACTTAACCTCCGAACCCATAAAACCTTTTTTTCAAAGTTTTGAGGTAATCAAAATGGCGTGGCGACTCCGTTTTTCAAATTAAACCGGTTGTCTTCAAACTCGCGTGAATTTCCAAAATAAACAAAAAATTTGGGGCACACATTCACACCCATGTGATCTTGCAGTATCATAGGGGCAAATGTTCTTTGAGAATTGGAGGAAGCAAGCTGGTCCCCTCTGAACCATGGAGCCTGAGAAGCGAACTGTCCCATTCCGAGATGATGACCCGAGCCAGACTGATGTTGTGAAGTAGTAAACTGACCCCTTCCAAGCTGATGACCCGAACCAGGCTGATGTTGTGAAGTAGTAAACTGACCCCTTCCAAGCTGTAGGGCGAAAGCCAACTGATTCAATCCTGGTGGTGAGATCGAGAGGCACCTGGGGCGGGTTGACCTAGATCGGACTGTTGAGGAGTATCGGGCCGTAGGGGCCGAGATGTACCGAATCGACCAATTCCTGCATCGATGGCCCGGGCCGGACCGAGGTTTTGGAGTAGCGGACCCCATTCCAAGGCTGCCGGGCGAAACGGGCGATTGAAACCCAAAGGTGAAAACTGAGAGGCGCCAGGGGGAAGTTGACCAAGATCGGACTGTTGAGGAGTATCGATACGATGAGGCCGAGAGGCAGGCTGAGTGATAGGCTGGGGGATGCTTGGCCCATTAGTAGTTCCACACGAAAGGGAACATGGCATTTGACGGTAGTTGGCATGCCCGGGAGGGTAATTAGCTTCAATTTCCGCATCAACCGTAAAGGTTCCATTAGAGTTGCGAACAATCGCTAGCCCCTGGGCTCTGATATTTTCCAATAACTGACTGATCTGAGCCTCTTGATGTTGTCTTATCTGTTCCAACATCTGATTCCACTGCTCGGCATTTTGCGGATTTTCGGGGTGCGGAGCTGTACGTCCCCCACCGTTCTCCTCTGAGTTGGCCATTCTGAAACTTTGAGCTGAAGTGAAGGAGGAAACCAATGAAGTATCTGACTCCGGAATGACTGAGCTGAACAAACGATGACCCGGGGGCTTGATCCAAACTTTGCTTACTGTGGAAGGCGCAAAAGGGTGTGGTTCACACTCGAGAAAGCGAAACAGGTTGGTGTTTGGGCTTAGGGCTCATGCAACATGCAGTTATTTGTTCTTGTTTACTTAAAACATGTTTTATTAACCTAAGTGGTTGGAAAATATTGCTCTTCTTTTTCGCAAACTACTCTGGATCAGTGGGCCCCATCACTACGTCTATAAGCCCCTCGTATTCCACCTGTATTTCGACTTCCCAGGGTGGACAGCCCCGGGCGAGGGTCCTATAGGGCAAGCGGGTCCCACCGACCGACAAGAAAAATGATCCTAAAAGTCTGGCGGGTAATCGAGTCCTAACGAGCATTCGATGTAAATTACGGACAAAGCTGACGTCGAAGTCGAGATCATGTCCGAGGGCTCGACAAAAAGTCGGCATGCTTTGGACTGATAAATATCCAGAATTGATCTTGACACGTCGTCAGTTAGGCCGTAATTAGGCATGGAATAATCATTAATCCTTGATGACTCAGTGTCAATGCTGGGAGTCAGTGTATAATTTGTGCCAGTCAGAGTCAAAGTCAAGGCGCCAGTCAATATCTGGTCAAAGCTCGTGACGAAAAACCGGCAGGACTTCGACTGATTAGGGTCCCCGAAAGATATTGACTTGGTATGCCGACTAAGTATTGAAAGGAAAGGTCTATACACAGACAGGGCATGACACAGACCAGACTAAAAACCAACCGGGTCTCGGACAAAGTGTGTCACGGACAAGTGCATGGTCGACACGAGGCTCCATGGGATGTTTGGGTAGTCCCGTGCTTGCACCGAGAGGCGTAATAAGACCAAACGGGCCGCTACAGGGATTTCCCCGGGTTAGGGACGTAGTGTGCAATGTAAGGCCAAGTGTGCGTAGTGTGCAAGCAGTCTATCTTCTTTTTCTGAGTAAAATAGAAATTTTCGCATGTGTCTTAAAAAGTATGATGCATGAAAAAAAATGATGATTTTTTTGAAACCCTTTTTTTTTTTTGGAAAATCCCTTTTTTGTTTTTGATTTTTTTTTTGTTTGAAAATCTTTTTTTGAAAGCAAATAACACATAAGCACATAAGCACATAATTCGAAATTCAAGGCAACGGGTCCGATAGTCAAAATTTTGACCTTTTCGAGGAGGCCAAAACAACACGAAAATGTGAAAAATCAACACACACACAACAAACGGTTTCAAATGCCGGGGCGGAAGCTTGACCCTCAAAAGTTTTTCTTTCTTTTTTTTTTTTGAAAAGATAAAACTTATTAATCCCCAGCGGAGTCGCCACTGTGATGTACCCGATTTTTGAAATCAAACGGAGTCGCCACGCCATTTTTATTTTAAGGGCCAAAACTTTAAAAAATGCCCGAAATGAGAGATTTGGGTTCGGAGGTCACGTTACACTTCGGGAAGAATGTTAGTGTTCACCCGGAATGCCTCGTAAAAACGAGTCTTCCAAGCTTTAAAACCATTTGTTTGTGTGTGTGTGTGTGTGTGTGTTCCTTTGGCCAAAATAAGTTTAAACTGAGAAAACCAAAAATTGGAAACTCTTTATAAGGCATTAAACAAGTCCCATGATTTTTTGGACGATTTTAGGGTTGATATTTGGTACTCAAATGACCTTTTGAAGTTGAAAACCAATTCTGCCAGAATGAAAAAGGCAGTGGACACTTGATTTTAAAATGGATTTAAGGGCTTTAAAACTTCATAATCTGAGGAAACTCAGAGAATTAAAGTTGTTCCAGACACCTTAAATAATATTTCTGTAAAATAATTTCCCATTTTGGAGATGAGTTGAGGGACCAAAACCTTCTGGAAATCTCAGATGTGAAATCTGGATTTCCAGAGACTGATGAACTGACCTTTAAAAGATAATTTGAAAAATGGATTTTTACTCACGCAAAAAATAAATTAAAAATATTTCTGGAAAGATCTGGATGTTGGCTACAAAAAGTGTTTTGTAGTCAACACCAAATTCCAAGTTTATCTGTGTCTAAAAAATTAGACCATGGACAGAGGTCTTAGAGAAAGGCTACTGGACAGCAACTTCCTCTTGAAGAAAAACATGATTTTAAAGGGGGTTTGGCATCCATGCTTGTCCCCATCTCCTTAGGCTTTGATTAGTAGTCACTAGACATTTTAGTGGTGATCTACTATATCAAGCCATCCTTAGGGTACATTAGGACTTAAGCATTTCATTTGCTTGGGAAGGGGAATTTTATCCTTTGAAATCAAGATTTGATGTATGAAAATGATTTTTAGGGTTTTGAAAATGTGTTTGCAAGTAAGTAAAAACACTTTGAAAGTAATGTTGATCCTTGTAGAGGATCATCCATGGAGATGAACTTCCATGGTGATCCTCTTGGATCTAGAGCAAGAAGATGAACAAACTATATTTTGGAGTTTGAAAGTGCATGCATGGATGAGAGAGATTTAGGGTAGGGAGAGGGAGGTTATACCTATCTTCCCTTGTGTTTGTGTTTGAATGGATTCAAGGCTTGAATGTGTTTAGGGTTTGAATGTGTTTAGGGCTTGTGATTAGAGTTGATCAAAGAGAAAACAAGTAGATAACAATTAAGTCCTCTATGTTTTCTCTCTAATCCTCCTCTTAAGGGGTGATTGAAGCTTGGGCTTGTGTATGAATGGGAGTGATTTGAGAGTATTTGAAGTGAGTGAGATTTGGGAAAGATTCAAGAGAAAATGGTGGCAATCTAAGGATTCCCACTGTTTTCTCTCTATTTTTCGCCAGAGTGCTGTTGCTGTGAGTGAATTGTATTGTGTAAACTGAGAGAGGAGGGTTCAATTTATAGGCCACTGTAAACCTCATTTTGATCCGCGCGGATCTGATTGACGCGTGCCCTGGTGCATTAAATGCTGCTCCAGGCTTTGGACAGGAAGAATATTATTCAAAAATTCAAACTGGTTGCTGTTTTTCAGCTTGCCAATTCGGGTTTTTTACAATTCTTTTGCTTTTTGAGATTCTTTTCTTGGTTTATCTTTAAATGGCAATCCCTACTTTACTCTTGCTTTGTTAGAGAAGTTAGGAATTGTTAGAAATGTTAGGAATGTTAAAACTTTCGTTAATTTTCTAACGAAAATACTAACAACTCAAATTGGAGCACTTACAGCCACGCCGTTTTTTGTTTTAAGGGCCAAAACTTTGAAAAATGCCCAGAATGAGAGATTTGAGTTCGGAGGTCACGTTACACTCCGGGAAGAACGTTAGGGTTCACCCGGAATGCCTCATAAAATGAGTCTTCCTAATTTAAAACCATTTGTGTGTGTGTGTGTGTCTTGCAAGAGGAAGAAAGATTAAACTAGAAGGAATTTGCTTGAAATGACGTCACTTCGAAAGAGGGAAAAAAATGAATGTGATAAAAGATTTGTGGACTGGAAACTAAAAATTGGAAGATCTTTCTAACACATTGAAGATGTTTCATGATTTTTTGTAGTCAACACCAAATTCCAAGTTTTACTGTGTCCAAAAAATAGGAAAATGGACTGAGGTCACGAGAAAAATGCTATGGACGACAACATATTCTTTAAGGAAAATGTGATTTTAAGGGTTTTGCATCTATTTTTAACCCCATTTTCATCCTTAGACTTGATTGGTGATTCATTGCTTTGTATCATATCAAGTCATCCTTGGGGTATTAATGGAGGTTTAGAGCTAAATGGGAGAGGGAGTTTATAAAAAAGGTTTTTTAAGAGGAGAAATTAACAAGGAGGAAAGAAAGTTAAACCCTAAGATGATCATCATGGGGACTTAACCCCAAAGATGACCATCTTAGGTCAAACTAACAACAAAATTAAGTAAAGATTTAAGCTTAAGACAAGTAAATTAAAGACAAGAACAAAGAAAGCAAATAGAACTTTAAACAAGCAAATTAAGACAAAAATATAAATCAAGACATGAAATTAAAGAGTATTTTAGGGTTTTAAAGAAGGAGGGTTTACCAATGATGGTTAAGACCAATCTTCTTGTTAATGTTGTGTTTGGCTTGAATAGATTCAAGACTTAAGTGTGTTTAGTGTTTGTTAATAGAGTTGGTCAAAGAGAAAACAAGTAGATAACACTTAAGTCCTCTATGTTTTCTCTTTAATCCTCCTCTTTAGTGTTGATTTAAGCTTGAGCTTGTGTGTTTAAGAGAGTTTTGAGAGTGTTTAGTGAGAGAGATTTGGGAAAATGATTAAGAGAAAAATGTGGCAATTAAGAAATTTCCACTGTTTTCTCTAATATTTTCGCCAGAATGCTGTTGTGAGTGAATTGTTGTTGTTTAAAATGAGGCGAGGGGCTCTATTTATAGGCCTGGGGGTGACAAAACCATCCGCGCGGATTACATTTCTGTCCGCGGATCCAAATGTCGGCGTGCCTTTGTTCATTTAATGCTTTGCTCCAGGCTTTGGACAAAAGGAATATTTTTCAAATACTCGGCAACCATTATTTACAGCTTACCCTTTTCGGATTTTTACCCTTTGTGAGATTCTTTACCTTGTTTAACTTCAAATAGCAATCCCCAACTTACCCTTGCTTTGTTAGAAAAGTTAGGTTTTGTTAGAAAAGTTAAGGTTTAGATTAAGAATGTGAAGGCTTTCGTTAATTTTCTAACGAGAATACTAACAACTCAAATTGGAGCACTTACACCTTGGCCTTGGACTTGTTGGCCATGGCCAAGGCCAAGGCTAAGTACAAAATCAAGGTCAAGGACAAGGTCAAGGCCAAAGCAAATAAGCAATTTCTGGATATCAATTTCTTTCATTTCTGAACATAAAAACATCAAATATATGTATATAAAATATTTAACTAGTCAACTTAATAAATTGTACTTCAATCTAAAATCTATTAAATCATATGTTCATTTGGTGTTTTTGAACCAAACTCATCAGTGATTGGCTTTCTTCTATCAAACTTTGTCTTTAGCTTTCATTTTCTGCCCTTTGTATTTGCACGAATTGGATCAATCACAGCTGGAGCACTTGTTATACTTTCTGAACCAACGCTATCATTAACACTTGTCGTAGATCTACAATCCTGTTGATTTTCTGACAACAATTGTTGTATAAGAAGTGAGTCTCTATTGAACCCATCTTTCAGTATCTTTTTTGCAGCTCTGTTTTCATGACAAGCCATCATCAGATTGTGGTATTTCATTGCCATCTTTTGTTTCCAGGGAATGAATTCATTTTTCTCTGTTGATGTATTATCTTTTCCTTGATAGACTTTGTCCCATACATCTTTTTTGCTATCTTTGTCCACCTTTTTCAATATAGATATCTGGTATCCTTTTGACATTTGACAAATTCAGCGCCTTTATGCAATGAAAGCACAACCAACCGACCGTAGTAAACCGATTGCGGTGCATACAACCGTTACACTTTCATTATTCCTAACAAAGAGTACACTCTCATATTTATCTGGGTACTTCTCATGAGCAACATGTATGAATCTGCAATCTTCATCACTTTCATCTCCAAATTTGTATACGGCGGGAAAAGCTCATTTTACCTCAATCTCAAAGAACTTGAATATACGTGGTGTGTATACAGAGCCGCTTGTTTTATGATACCACCATACATGTCTGGTTGAGGGTGAGATTGATGCTTGAAATTCCTTCTCTTGTTCAAGTATTCCTCCAACGTTTAAGCTGTTTCATTGAATATGTCAAAGAAGCTGAGTGAGGGATGTGTTTTGTTTGCTTTGAAACAAAGGGCATGATTTGTGCTCTCGCTTCTTTGGGATGACAATATTCCAGCTGAGAAGAAATTTGTGCTTAAAGATGTGCACCATTTCTCCCGTAGTCCATATAGACGCTTGAACCAGGAATTTTCAACGAGATTGTATTTCACGAGCATTGACTCCCAACATCTTTCAAATTCATCCTCACTGGTACATCCCATTAAACAATGATCAAATTCTTTTTTAAAATCTTCATTTGTCTTCAATTGACCAAAGTGGGATACAGCATTTTGTTGGATGTGCCATAAACATAGCCTATGCCTCGTCAGCCCTTCAAATACGTATTATAATAAAGTTTTACGGATATTAACATTATATGCTTCTGGATATTAACATACAATAAATTTTCATTGACCAATTTTTTGTCATGGCTTTGGCCTTGGCCATGTCCAGAAACAAACAATTGAATATCCAGAAACTACCAAATGAATAACCAAAAACTACCAAATGAATATCCAAGAAACTTTATATTGAATAACCAGAAACTTTAGAATGACTAGCTATTGGATATTCAATCTGGTAGTTTCTGGATATAAACACCAATGACATCTGGGTAAAGTTAAGGCACATCTGAAATATTGTTAGAACTATATAGCACTAATAAAATACTAGATAAGAAATATTATAAAAGAACTGGTTATGGAATTTTATAATCATACCTCTGCAATTGCATTTGACATTGCTTGGTCTTGAGTACGTAAATATTGTTTTTGGTTATTTGCCTCCCATTGATTTTCTAAAGCTGCTTAAGCAACCCGGACAAATGTTTCTTTTTTTCATTTGCTATGAAAGCACAACCAAACATGACAGTGTTCCAATGATTATTAATGCCAACTATTGGGGCACAAATAAGGTTGTATCTATTTGTAGTATAAGTTGTGTCAAATGTAACCAGATCTCTATAAAGCTTGTAATCTTCCTTCATCATGCTATCTCTCCAAAATATAGCCCCAAGTCTTCCTTCATCATCAAATTTGATTTTAAAATAGAACCCTTGATCTTCCAGTGAAATTTCAAAAAGCCTATCAACAACATTCTGAGCATCACCATTTTCAATTTTTTCCATTCTAAGTTTCTGAACAAAATTGATATGATCTTTCTTTGTGTGACCAACATGTTCCTCTCCACCATTTGCTTTTACCAAAAGACTATATCCATCGGTTGGTTTTATACCAAACTTCTTCCATTATTTCAATTATTTCACCACGATCTTCGAGATACACCTTTCACTACGCTTCAAATGGTTCCAATCTGTCCTTGTCATTGGATGATTGTGCTCTGTAACATGGCGGTCAACAACATACATATCTTCCTCTTTTAGCAATTTCGCCCTCAAAAGAGCCTTACATTGAGTCCTTTTTATGTAATTTCTCCTTCTCTTTTGTTGTTTTTTGGTAACATCGAGTTGTTCAACTGGTGAAGGAATTTGAACTTCATTAACATCAACTGGTGATGGAACACTGATGTTATCCTCTTGGGTTGATCTGGTAACTCCTTCACATGAGCAACGGAATAGCTTGTCTAATATCCTTGAAGTCTTTTTTGAACCATGATTTGTTGACAACTTAATACTAAATCCTAGTGCATTTGCATGAAGTTTATACAGTTTGTACAATTCCTCCCATGTCTTTGCTTTCGTTCCCAGCAAATTTTTGCTTATATCAATATTAGGGTCCTCAGTTACTAATGCACACACAAAATATATTAAAAAGAATAATGTTATATGAAATCGGTAATTCTAAATCAATATGTCAATAAAGTTAAGAGAGAAAACCTATTTGTAGCCCATTTTCAGGATCTGTAGGTTGTTGAATTTGAGATTCTAAATCAATATGAGAATATGATTCTGCAAGAAAAGGCAGTAGTTAGTTAGTTTCTGGATATTCATTTTGAAGGTTTCTGGATATTCATTTTTGTAGTTTCTGGATATAGCATTGGCCTTGGCCAAGGACATGGCCATATCCCTTGGCCTAGTACATTAGCAGTTTAAAGTTTCTGGATATTCAATTTGGTACTTTCTGGATATACATTTTATTGTTTCTGGTCATGGTCAATTGTGTGTTTCTGGATATTCAATTTGGTAGTTCTGGATATTCAATTTGGTAGTTTCTGAATATTCATTTTGAAGGTTTCTGGATATTCATTTTGAGGTTTCTGGACATAGCGTTGGCCTTGGCCAAGGACATGGCCATATCCCTTGGCCTAGTCCATTGCCAGTTTCTGGATATTCAATTTGGTACTTTCTAGATATACATTTTATTGTTTCTGGACATGGTCAATTGTGTGTTTCTGGATATTCAATTTGGTAGTTCTGGATATTCAATTTGGTAGTTTCTGGATATTCATTTTGAAGGTTTCTGGATATTCATTTTGAGGTTTCTGGACATAGAATTGACAAAAGCCATAAGCAATTTCTGGATATGTACCTAACACATTTCTGGATATACATTCAGATACTTCTGGATATCATTTATATAAATAATTTACTAAATTGAAACAAATTTAAATTACATTTTTTCCCTTCCCATAACCACCATAAGGCTTGACACCAGAAACTCCACCACGTCCTCCATCACCTTTGTCAAAGGGCTTCTTCTTGACCTTGTCCTTCTTGCAAGAAGGAATTTCCACAGGTCCAAACAACTCCAAATACTCCTTAAGGTATTTTGTCAAAGCCTTGTGCTCAGCTTTGGCAACATTGGAGAAAGAGGAAGTGGGTGCACAAGAATCAAAGGCATGCTGAAGCATTGCAGTTTGGTTCCTTTCACGTATCATACGCCCTGCACAAGGCTGTAGAGGGCATACATACAACTTAACTGGAGATGTCCAGTCAGTTTGAGGGATACGAAGATGATCAAAGTGGAGTTTCTTTGTCATTTCACGAAAGGCACTCCTAAACTCTTTCTCATCAGAGTCATACTCATCATTTGAGGACATATTGCTTGAAATTATAAGAGAACTGATTTTAATGAAAGAAGAGATGTAATTTTGAAATATCCAGTTCATGTGTTGTATAGTGCCGGTGTCTAGCCCCTTCCTATTTATAGTGCATATACCTACACTATTTTTTGTTTGGTTTGTAAATGCTTTAACATTAACTGGTTATGTAATTTCCAATGTTTGACTATTGTGTAACAGCTTTTTACAGAGAATTGTTAACATTCACTGGTTATGTAATTTCCAATATTTGACTGGAGTAGGTAAATTATATGATTTGTAACAGCTTTTTACAGAGAATTGTTAACTTTCACTGGTTATGTAATTTCCAATGTTTGACTGGAGTATATCATAAGCAATTTCTGGATATGTACCTAACACATTTCTGGATATACATTCAGATACTTCTGGATATCATTTATATAAATATCTGAATATCATTTATATAATATCTGGGTATGGATATAGAGATGGTCATGATATATAAAATATTAACAAGTAAGTTTTATTGAGATCAAACCTGTAGCCTGTAGAATATCGATTTGTGATATTTCTGAATATCTGTCATATAATTGAACTTTCATTTATGCTATTGATGGATAGATCCAAAATTACGTACATCAATCTCTGGAAATAACAATCGACCTTAGTACAATAAACGTTGATTAAAATTAAAAACAGTAGTTGTTGATTTGGTTCATATTACCTGATTTAATCAATATCGATTTCTGTATTGTTTCTGGATATTCATTTTGATTGAACTGTCCTGCTCGTCTCCATTTGCTGTGATCGTTGTAGTGTGTCTGTGTGTGTATCTACGCAAATATTGAATTTATGTATGTTTTTGGATAATAGAACCGATTTAATTCAAATGGTTGCCGATTTTTGAATATATTAAAAAATTCGTTTCTCCATACAGTATTGGAGAAACGCGTTTTTCGCCAGACCAATTCAAAATATAAAGGATGATATTGATATTTCCACGATAAACCCTAAATTTAACCTTTACAATCTCTTATGACGAAATTAGAAATTTAGTGAAAGAGGTTGAAATTATGATATAATATATTTTTTTCTAAATACAAGGAGGGGGTCAAAATTATAAAAATTAATATTTTTAATGGTAAGTATGTAATGTTGGAAATGGGTTTTTAGAAAATAGGTTTGACTTAATTTTGACCCAATTTTCAAATGGGTTTTATTAGTGGAAAATGAAACTAATTACATATTTATAATCTAGGTTGTGAGTAGATTAATAAAAATGCATTTATTTTTTCTAAAAAACAATTTTGAGTGAATGAGAAATTAATAGATAAAGTATGCATGTAACTTAATAAAGAGAAATTTAAGAGTTTAGAGAATATGAAGTGCATACTCCACATTGCTTTAAAAAAAGAAAAAAGAAAGTAATGAATATATTTAATTGGATCCATTTAAATATGACGAGTCAAGTTATTTCCTAATTGGGTCAACCTCGTGGCCCATTGTACCATCTTTTAGCTAGATTAATCAAAGCTGCAAGGATGGTGTGAAACACTATCCGCACCCACTGCACGTATTGGGCGTTTTAGTTTTGACACATGAGTTGTTGGGACTTGGGAGCTGTGAAACCTTTAACTTTTGACAAAATCAGTCAATGGTTCTTGGTTCAGTCAACGTGGCTAGTACGAGACAGTTTGGCCGAATTGGGTCAAACCGGGTGGAGCAGTGGGCGGGTTGGACTGGAGCGGACAAGGTCCACGAATCGGATATGTGCTGATTTGCCTGGGTGCGGATCGATTGGCCATGTATCACATCTGGTTGGTTTAGGATTCAGGTGGACAAATCTAATGTATCTTCGATCGGGTACGATCCAATGGTTCGAATTTGCCGGATACAAAGTAATGACTCTTGGCAGAGCAGAACTCTTCAATTTCTATATAAAACCCCTCAAATAGTCAATTTATTCCATCAATTCATACAGAGCATTAGATATTCAGTTAAATTGCATATTGAAGTATTCTTTCTCTTTTTCAAAGTCCTAAAGATTCAAACACCAATTTGTTCGCCGAGTTTTTTATTTAAAGTGATTTTATAAAGGGAAAGTGATCGGAAAGTTCTAAAAAAGTATCATAATGTCCGAGAAGTTCCTTCTCCATGTTGTATTATAGATGCAGTATTATATTCACATATGAGTGAATATAATAATATTGCATGCAGTATTATATATTACTGCATAAGAACTTTCAGGTCATTTCGATTTAATGAGAAATTTGAGGAAAAGTGATTTGTTCCAAAGGGAACTTACGGGTCAAATTCCCTTTTATAAAATATAATTAGTCGTTTTATCTTATAAAAGATTGACAAGCAATCGTAAGCACTTAGACGAAACAATATCTTCTTGCAGAAATTGAGTTCAATACAATACAAGACTCGAGCTTTTGTTTCACGGTTAACTTTTAATTTTCGTATTTATGATTTATTTGCCGATTTTATATTTATTTTGCTAATTTTTCAAGAAAGTCTTTTTAAAATATTATTTAAATATTTTTTCCAACATATAAATATCATACTACTGTAATAATTGTTTGAATAGAAACATAAATATCATACTACTGTATGATACAAATACTATAATGTCTACATTAGTCATTAGATCTTTGAAATATCTTCCAAATTCTTGCAGAGGAGACAAAAATACTTTTAATGATACTCTATTATTACTGCTATTTTTATTGAAACTGATTTGCTAGTGGCTTTTAATGTTTTATGCAGAGTAACCTCTATATAAACACTGTGGGTTTAAAAAAACATAATGATAATTCATTCAAATATTTAAACATTTTAATAACATATTTAAATATCTAATAGCATTTTTTTTACTTTAAAATAACGTCTTTAAGTTTTTTATTTTAATACTAAACTAGCAAAAATAATTGTTTTGAAAAACTGATATATTTGAACAAACTTTAAAATCGTGTATGCACGGTTATTAGTATAATTGGTTATTAAATACCAATAATCTTACTCCCTTTGTCTCACTAAAATTTACACTTTTCTTTTGGACACGAAAATTAAGAAAAGTGATGTAATTTTTAAGAGTATAAAAAGTAAGGTAAAAATAAAGAAAGTGAGGTATCGAATAGTAAATGAATAGTTGTTGTAAGTATTAAAGTGAGTTTCATTGAATAAAAAATATTATAAAGTCTTCATTTAGAGAAAATGTAATTTTTAACATAGAACATTCAAAATGGCAAAAAGTGTACTCTCTCCGTTCCACTAGAAAAGATACAAAATTCTATTTTAGATATCTTATTTAAAAAATCACACTCACAAAATGGAAATTTTTTAATAATTTTTTATTCATGGAACCCACTTGTCATACTCACAATAACTATCCACTAAATACCCTACCCCATATTTTCTCTCATATCTCACTTTTCATATTCACAACACTTACTCCATTATACAATTTCCTTAATTTCCGTGTAAAACATATTTTGTGCCTTTTCAGATAGGACGGAGGAAGTATATGATATCAAGAAAACCCTAAAACCCTTTTATCAATTTTATTTCTTGGCGAAAGTATCATCAGCTAAGTATTACTCCCTCCATCCCGGTTCAAATATTCCAAAATGGGTTTGGCGCGGGAATTAAAGAAAGTGATGTAAGAAAGAGAAAAATTTTAAATGTTGTGAGTATGAAAAATTAAATAGGAGAGAGAATGAGTGGGAGGAATAGTTATGAGAGAGAATGTTGTGAGTGTAAAAGTAAAGTAGGAGAGAGAATGAGTGGGTGGAATAGTAAAAAAAAAACTTTCCTTTTTTGGGTTGAGACATTTTAAATGGGACGCCCAAAAAGGAAAGTTGGGACATATGAACCGGGACGGAGGGAGTATGAGTTAAACGAATATTTTTAATTTGTTTTTTTTTTAATATGTGCATTTAAATCATAGGATAAAATTTATTTGTGATACATCTGCATAATATAGCAATATTTACTTTGAAAATTTAAACTTATTGCTAAAAACTGATGTAATTATGTAAATCTATAGTATAAATGGTAGTGGTGTGCGTGCTACAGTTGAAAGAATAGTTTTAATGGTCGAATTTCTCATTTTGCCCTCACTATTTTGTCCCTTTTCCATTTTGCCCTTAAAAAAAAAGTTAAATTAAAAAAAAACAAAAAAACGTGTCCTCGGACACGGGCTTAATAAAAAAAAAAAAAAAGGTGTCCTCGGACACGGGCTTATTCTAATTTACTGATATAATTAAGTTATATTCTATGTCCTTTTGATACACGTTAAATAATCCATTTTTAATTTTGATTCATCATTTCATATTTGAAATTGTTATACAAATCAAAAATTATAAAACATAATGATTAATTTTATTTAATTGAGATCCACATCAAGTGCAATTAAATTCTGAACAGAAAAAAGGGAAAATGTGACAAGATTTCGATCCGCCAAAATCTAGGGAGAAATGCGTTTCTCCATAAATTATGAAGAAACGGGTTTTTCTGTACCGTCACTCTCCGTCACCAGAAACAATCCATCCCGTTTCTCCTCCATAAATCCCAGCAATATTTTTCTCTGTCATGCCCTTTATCTCAAAATTCCACAAATCTCAGCAACACTGTCACCGCAAAGAAAGGCGAGATCTAAACGTAATTCGCTTCTCATTTTCATAGATCGGTGAATGTGTTTAGAACAGGGGATTGGGTCGTTGTTTGGTGAAGCGGTGGTTGAGGGATTAGATCGGTGATTTAGAGAGAGAACTGGGAAAGGAAGCTTGGCCGGAGAGGGATTGGGTCGCCGGCGAGGGAGAGACCAGTTGAAGAGGACGAGGGAGACGGCGGCAATGGTGAGGGTCTCCCTTTTGCGGTTAGTGAGAGAGAGGAACGTTTAGTGAGAGAGAGAGAGTCTCCGTCTTTTGTTGTTTCTGGATATCAATTAAAAAATTTCTGGATATCAATTATAAAGCTTCTGGATATCAATTAAAAAGGTTTTGGGTTCTGGATATCAATTAAAAAGCTTCTGGATATCAATTATAAAGCTTCTGGATATAAAAAGGTTTTGGGTTCTGGATATCAATTAAAAAGCTTCTGGATATCAATTATAAAGCTTCTGGATATCAATTATAAAGCTTCTGGATATCCAGAACTCTTTGAAAGGATATCCAGAACCTTATGTAAGTGATATCCAGAAATTTAGAATTGGCTTCTGGATATAAGTTTTAAGGCTTCTGGATATCCATATTCAATGTTCTGGATATCCAGAACCTTGTGAAAGTGATATCTAGATCAGAAATTTGGTCTTGTCCTTGGATTTGGTCTCAAAACTTTTTTCTGGATATCAGTCCCAAAGCTTCTGGATATCAATCCCAAAGCTTCTGGATATCCAGAAACCCGTTTCTCCATAACTTATGGAGAAACGCGTTTCTCCCTAGACCTACTCTTTCGATCCTCAGCAATCCCCCTTGGCAGTAGCAATTATGGATCCCGATATCGGGAGTTACGTTAGAGTTACCACTTTATTCAAAATCTTAGATCAAATGGTAACTTTAACATGGTATTAGAGCGTAAGATCTCAAGTTCGATTATTTTCGATTGCAGTATTACCCGAATTTATATGTGCGAAGATTGCAATATGTTGGCATGCCAAAAAATGTGACATGTTTAAAATTTGGCATGTCCGATAATGTGACATGTTTGTAATCTATCCACGTGTGTGATCGGGTTACACGTGAGAGGGAATGTGAAAGTTTTATATACATTTTTGATTCACGATCTAACAGATTAAGCTTTTAGATCAAGGGATAACTCTAACAAATTAGGCATTTGATATATCTTCATTTGTTTATAAATTATTGTCTTAGTTCTGATGCTATCAAGCCAAATTGGTTGCACAGGAACTGAGTTGAGCAGAAAAAAGGGATATTTCGACTGTCCTCTTTGAATGGTCACCTACACACATGCACAAACGTCAACTAGGCCGGGGGTGTCTCCGGCATTACCCCTCCGGCGTGAGAGTAAGTTGACTGGTCTTTAACAAGCAAATAACAATGGAGTTCTTAGAGAGAGAAATCTTAGAAGAGTGAGAGAGAGACTTACAAATGATATTTTCCATGTTGCTTTTATACTCCCATGCACCATGTGCCTTGTATATGGGGGACACTTGTCAATCATCAACAAAAGGTGCCAACCACCCCCAAGTTAGTAGAGATGCACTATTCACCCTGTCAAATCACTCCATATTGACGATTATAGTGGGGTCCAGATGTGACAGTCCAATCATCATTCCACGTCACCAGTCACGTAAGTCGCCCCGGCGACAATCAAAGGATAGGCGACAATCCTCATATTGCCGCAAATTCTATCCTCCACTTAGGCAACATTCTCGCTTGTCGGTTCTATCAGTACATGCCACTCATAACCCAGGAATACTTCTCGTTTGCCTTACTCTCACGCGCCAGTCTACATATGTCGCCTCACTATATTGGGCCCACTTTACACATGTACTAAACATATTTAACCCATTTCGCCATGTTGGGCCTAATTTACTGTTTCAGACCCAAATTCATTTTTCATAATCACTTCAGTAGCCCCCAAGTTCGAGACCTAGACTATTCATGGTCCAGGCGAGAAGTTTTAGTTGTCGCTCAAGATTCCCGCCCTCGCCTATCAACAGGCGAGCTACAGGTTTCGACTGACACCTAAACGGACACGTGTCACGCTTCTGGTGAATTTCTTTGACGGCTTTGACAGGACATTGATGGGATGTTTTGAAATTTGAAATCATTACATGGAGGGAAATTGAATTTTTGGAGGCTGATTAATTTCAACTGTTTTAAAACCCCTTGATATTCCTTTCATATAAATACTTCCCCCTCCTCATTTTCCACTTTGTAGTATGATTAAGGACAATCTAACCATCATTTGTAGTATGATTAAGGACAATCTAACCATCATTTGTCACATTTAAATCTAATTAGTAGTTGTAAAGTTTGTAAAGCCTTAATTTAGTGGGAGACATTGTTTTTTTACTTTAGAGAAAGAGAGGCAATTATAATTTTTTTTTATATGTAGTATTGGTATTGATATTATGCTTAATGATAGACCAATAACAATTTTTAGATTATTTATTTCGTATTTATTATACTATTAAATTTCAAAAAGATGACCTTAAAAAAAAAAAAAAAAAAAAAAAAAAAACCTGCGTTTACTCTTAAAAATGAAACTTTGGGCCTTGAGATTATGTAAATTTTGGGCTGCTGAAATTTCTAACAGGCTTTGACACATAGTAGACTTTGGCCCGGTACATTTCTAACACATTACTACCTCTGTACAAAATAACTGTACAAATAATTGTCGCTTTTGATTCTAAGCATTCAATTTTCAAATTTACACTTACATAGAAACTTGGATACTTGTATTAATTATTTTTTCATTTATTTTTTTCATATTTTATTAAAAAAATAAACCCTTTAAAAGAAAATGACCGTAAATTTAAAACTATTATAAATTTTGGGACGAACGAAGTAGAACATACACTCATCATCCAAAAATTTTGCATTACTAGAAAGAAAACAACTGTAATTTCAAATGAGACTAGGAGATTTTTTTTATTTTTTTTTTTGATGTTTATCTTTATTCTAAAAATCGTTCACCTTCCGCCTAGACGGTAGGCATATATAAAACGCCGCGATTAATTTAAAGTCCGTCTATACCAAATATGACAATAATATTTGCATTAAATCTAAATTAAAATGCCGTGACTAACTTAAAATTCGCCTAATCTCCGCTGCATATTTTAATTTTAGTATTTACGGTTGAAACTTGACTTAAAGTTATTAATATTAAATTTAAATTATGTATTTGTAAATTTTTCTGACATTTTTAAACTTATTAAAATATTATAAATTATTGCTAATCATTGGTCACGCTTAGGCACCTTCAAAACCTCGAGTATAGATGCTAGGCAAATCTGACGAATAACAACGGCCGATTAGTAATGTATAAATCACACTATGGGTGAACAATATGGGTGAACGATCTTATGCTTGTATTAAGTCTTAAATTTTATATTTTCTTTTCGGCTAAATTGTTTAACTTTTAATTTATCCTTTAAAAAAAAAAATTTAATTAAAAAAAAGAACGCATGTCCTCAAACATAAATTTTTACTAATTTTTAATATTTTACAGATAAAAAAAAAAGGGTAAACATAAACTGACAAGGTGAAGCAGGAAGGAATAAAAATGTAAGGGAATGATTAGTAAGAGAGGGACAAAGGGCACGCCAGGCGGCAGGGGGCAAGGCACGCCCCCGACACTTCTCTTTTATACGTGACCTTAGTTGTCTGCTTGGATTCTTCACCCGCACAGTAAAACATGTACTCTCTATTTTATAATTTACTCCCTCCGTCCCACGTTGGTTGAGACTAACTTTTTGAGCACACCAATTAAGGAAAAGTAAGTGAGAGAAAAAGTGAAAGAAAATGTTGTGAGTATGAAGAATTAAATAGGAGAGAGAATGAGTGGGAGGAATAGTTAGGAGAGAGAATGTTGTGAGTGTAAAAGTGAAATAGGAGAGAGAATGAGTGGGGTAAATAGTGAAGATTCCTTTGCCATTTTGGGCAGTCTCAACTAACGTGGGACGGCCCAAAAGGGAAAGAAGTCTCAACTAACGTGGGACGGAGGGAGTACTTTTTATACTTATAACATTTTTTTTTTCTTAATATTCATAACAATCAAACTAAAAACATTAAATAAAAAAGGAAGCATCATTTTTATTTTGCCATTAAACATATACTCCCTTCGTCTCATTACAAATCACACTTTCCTTTTTGGGCGTCCCACTACAAATCACACACTTTTTAAAATAAAAAGTTTTTATCACTATTCCCTCCACTCATTCTCTCTCCTACATTATTTTAATACTCACAACACCATTATAATTTACCATTCACTCCACTCATTCTCTCTCCTATTTTACTTTTACACTCACAACATTTATACTCCCTCCGTCCCGCTTATTACTTCACCATTTTGGCTCCGGCGCGCAAATTAAGGTGGAGAAAATGTTGTGAGTGTAATTTGAAAATAGGAGAGAGAATGAGTGGAGGGAATAGTAAATTATAATGGCCTTTGTATTAAAATAATGCAATTTGTAGAATGAAATGGAGGACAATTCCTTTCTCTTCAAAAAGGTAGGTGAATACACACCAAATGGCAAAAAGTGAAGTTATCAGCGGGACGGAGGGAGTATTATTATTTTTTCCTTAATCTACGCGTGTACAGTAACTATGTGGATAATAATGGGACGGAGGGAGTATTTTTTTTAAATATGCAAATCATTACTACTATTAATTGAATTGCTAAATGACAATTTTTTTTCTAGGAAAAATGCAACAAAAGTATCTCAATTATATGAATTGTTTGAATTTAATATCTAAATTCATGTTTGTGACAGTGCCTGTTTTACTCTTCACTGGTGTTATACGGTCACAAGTAAAAACAAGGTAACAGTATAACACCAGTGAAGAGAAAACAGACACTGTCACAAACATGGCTGTGATGTTTGAGATCCTGAGATACAATACGAACAGTGAAACTATAAAAACTTTTATTAAACAGAAAATTCTTTGCTCAAACAGTTGAGAACTTGTTTGCTCTGTCTTTCTTGATCAAAGATGAACGAATTTTGATAGCTGTGGAAGAGAAAGGCTCTCATCTTGTTTATATTTTAAGATGTTAACCACCAACCACAATACCCTATAAGCAGTGTCACTAAGAGTTTTCTTCCTAATTTTAGACAATGATTAGGAGTCTAATTCCTTAACAATACTTCCATCCAAGTCTTCCTAATTTTAGACATTTACTCCCCTCCCTCCCCCTTTGACTTTACACAAGTCATCTAATACAAATTAAGAGTAAACAATTGACTGCTTTATCAAACATAGAGAAATGTTTAGGATAATGCAATTTACATACTAGGGGTCGTAGATTCATCTTGTCGAAATCATGTTGCAATGGCAACATGCCCATACGTGCTAGGTCGTGTAGGTATTCTAGCCTATGATTAAAATTCATACAATTTATTTTAGTATATTTGAAAATGGCGTATCAAAAACCAACCGTTTCATACAATTTATTTTAGTATATTTGAAAATGGTGTATCAAAAACCAACCGTTTAAGGTGAAATTTGAAAAAAGTGTGATCCGACCTAAGGTGCATCTAGGGTGCCAGGATTGATATCATGCGCTCAAACGTAGGCGACATACATCACCGTCCGCGATGCCGTCAATCGCCCCAAAATGGGATCTAGAACCAGAGAGGTAGTGTGCGATTGAATATGTTATATTATTGAGACATTCACTCCCCTCCCCCTTTGACTTTACACAAGCCATCTAATACAAATTAAGAGTAAACAGTTGACTGCTTGATATATCAAGAAAGACCAAATATGGTATTGAAGTTGCAAAGAGGATGATATAGCCAAAACAAAACAATGCAATATAGCAGGAAGATGGCCACTGAAATTCGAAGAGTATTATCTAGAAATTGGAAAGAATAGTAATGGACTAGGCATGTTGATCAATGAGAGTGGTCCTCCTACTCCTACTCCTACTCTTACATTCTCGATTGTATGTAGTGAAACCAATTTAGAGGTTGGAAATTAAAAACCAATATGCAGAAAAATGGTCCCAGCTGAAACCAACTTTGTTGGTGATTTAGGGTTATCATTGAGGAAGACTTTATATTGTAAGGGTAATTCAAAATTAAAGTCATTTTTAATCGAACAACAACAGTGAGGCATGGATTTTCATGTTCCAAGACATAGATTTAAGCATAATAAGCAAAAAAAACACTAACAGGAAAAAAAAAACACAAATACAACACTCAATATTAAACAACTGAAACTTAACATCGAAAGGGTAGTATTGTTTCTAGCTCCCTCTTAACATCGAACACTTAATATTAAACAGCAACAAATACATCTTAACCATACACACACTGCAACAGCAACAAAGTAGGAAAAAAAATTAAAAAAATACTTTGCTAAATTGAAGTAAATCAGAACCTGAGAGCGGAACGGCAACGGCGAGGAACGGCGACGGCGATGAACGGCGAGCGAGGCTGGAAGAGGAACGGCGATGTCTGAACGGCGAGAGAGAGAGAGAGAGAGAGAGAGAGAAAGCGAGTGAGAGAGAGAAAGCGATTGAGAGAGAGAAAGCGAGTGAGAGAGAGATTACTAACCGGTGAGAGCGCGAGCTGTGGCGGCGAAAGGCGAACGGCGCGACGGCAGACCAAGGGTTCAGGCGTATTTGATTTGAAGGCGTAAATGGCCGAGGAAGGGGGAGCGTTTTTATTTATAGGGCTTTTTACCGACGGACGAGGTCCGTCTGTATTACCGGCGAACTCAGTCTGTCGGTACTGCCATCGGAATTAAAAGCATTACCGACGGATTAAATGAAAATTTTAAAAAAAAAATCCCGACAAATAAAATTTAAATTCCGTCGGTAACTCTGTTTTTTCCGTCGGTATTGCCGACGAACTCCGTCCGTCAATAAATTTTCGTCGATAATTGCCCTATTTCTAGTAGTGTCTTCATTTAAACCCTCCTATTGCATCTAGGACAAACCCAGATGTCTTAATCAGAGGCGGAGTTACAAGTGAAAGGGGGACAGTTGCCCCTCCCCCTTTAATTTTGAAAATTGTCAGTTTTCTCAATTGTAAATTGAAAATACTCCCTCCGTTCCATCGATCTTAAGAAAACTTTTCATTTTGGACATCCCACTAATCTTAAGAATTCTCAAAATGGAAACCTTAAATCACTATTCTCTCCACTCATTCTCTCTCCTACATTATTTTAATACTCACAACACCATTATAATTTACTATTCCCTCTACTCATTCTCTCTCCTATTTTTAAATTACACTCACAACATTTACCTTTTCCTTAATTCCCGTGCCATTTCAAAAGTTCCTAAGATCGGTGGGACGGAGGGAGTATATGATATTTTATCCCCAAAATTATGTTTTTTTTTTTTTATCAATTTGCCCCGGTTTCTGTATTAAAAAAAATTGCACAACATAATATTTTGCCCCCTTTTGTGTCAATTTTGTACTCCGTCATGTAATATTTAATCCTTGTAAAATATTTGCTCCTATTTGTTTAAAATCCTAGCTCCGCCACTCTTCTTAATCCCGACTTACATGCCAAGGTTAAAAACCTGTACACCTCACACATGACCTCTTCTTTGCATCATGTGCAACATACATGCTTCGGCTCCGCCGCATTCGCATGCCAAGAGATCTACATCTCTTCTATTTACTTTCACTCCTCCACCTACTGTTGAAGCTCTCCCTTCATCTATCTATAAGGTAATCCCCTCGCCGCATACTATTAAAGAAAGCTATTGCTTCATTTGCGCAATTATCTTTCTCACGTAGCCTAAGAAAGTTATTGCTTCATTTGCGCAATCTTTCTCACGTAGCCTAGTAGGGAAATTCTCTCAATGTCGGCTATCTATGAGGATGTTAGGTTGGAAATCATCAAATTTAAAGATTGGATTCTCGGGTGAGAAGATACGAAGAAAAGATTTGATTTTGGCTTCAAGAAAGCGTTAAGCATGGGAGATAAGAGCAAACCACATTCTAGGAAAAACCGAAGTAGGTCTAACTGAGTAGGCATGAAACTTGGGAAAGAGTTCAATAAGGTAGTATATTATCAACGAAAAATTCCGTCAATAATCAATATATTTTCGTGACAAAATTAAATTACTAACAAAATCCTTTGGTGTATTTTCCACTTGATAAAAACCTTGTCCCTATTTTTAGTTATGACCATAAGTAAATTTTATTGACGAAGTTGATCCGTGAATAAATGATTGTAAGTAACTTTTCAAGAAAAGTCCGTCATGACATAATTTGGCGAAGTGGGAGATGACGGCGAGCCGAGAGATGGGAGGACTTCGCGCCTCTCTCTCTCTCTCTCTCTCTCTCTCTCTCTCTCTCAATGATCTTCTGAAAGAACCGCAGTTAATTAAAGTAAGAACGAAGTGGAATATCAACTCTTGTAGTATATTATTTGTCGCTCGTTATAAATCGAAATTCCTAACATTAGTTTATATCATCTAGTAAAAAACAAAGATATAAAAGCTCTTTCTTTTTCTTCGTGTAATGGTCAAATATCAGTTCGCCCTCATCAACAAAGGGACTTTTCCATACCACTAGTAGGTAACTCGTACTTCGCACGGAAAGCTAATTTGCTAATATCATGATTTATTTTTTATAATATAAGTATATTATAAATGAATCAAAACATTAACATTTATAAAGTTAGAAAAATTGTGTTCAATTTTAATAACTTTGTTGCACATAAGTTTAATAGGAATTGCATTGTGACTAACAATGTAGCATTTTTTGCTATTTTATTTTTGATGTTCATACTTTATGTCATTTATTTTTGATGTCATAATTTACTCCCTCCGTCCCAATGGGCTTAAGAAAATTCTATTTGGCACGGGAATTAAGGAATTTTATTATAGTATTAGGAGAGAGAATGAGTGGAAGAAGTGTTGTGAGTGTGAAAAATTAAATAGGAGAGAGAATGAATGGAGAGAATAGTAAATTATAATGTGTTGTGAGTATTAAAATAATGTAGGAGAGAGAATGAGTGGAGAGAATAGTGATTTAAGGTTTCTATTTTGGGAATTCTTAAGACTTATGGGACGCCCAAAATGGAAAGTTTTCTTAAGACTTATGGGACGGAGGGAGTATGTCAGTATGCAACATTTTTTTATGGACGTTAACAAAGTGAATGAAAAAACTAACGACCTATTTCTTTTCAAATTACAACATTTTAAATACAATGTAGTGGGTTTCAACCCTTAACCTTCTCAAGAAAAGTACGTCTTTAAGCTAAATGCTCATTGGCATTATTAAGGACCTACTTTGATATATATATATAGTAACTATTATGATTAACTAATATTATTAACAATAATAATTAACATATATTGTAACTATAATACTATTACTTAACCTATATAGTAAATTAATACTATTTATATTAGTTAACTATAATAGTTACTATTATAGTTAACTAATACTATTAATAGTAATAGTTAACATATATAATAACTATTATAGTTAACTAATACAATTAATAGTAATAGTTAACTTATATAGTAACTATTATAGTTAACTAATACAATTAATAGTAATAGTTAACATATATAGTAACTATTATAGTTAACTAATACTATTAATGGTAATAGTTAACATATATAGTAACTATTATAGTTAACTAATACAATCAATAGTAGTAATAGTTAACTTATAAAGTAACTATTATAGTTAACTAATACTATTAATAGTAATAGTTAACTTATATAGTAATTATACAGTTAACTAATACAATTAATAGTAATAGTTAACATATATAGTAACTATTACAGTTAACTAATACAATTAATAGTAATAGTTGTTGGTTCTTGTGTGTGGCTTCTTCAAAACTTAACGGAAAACTTGACAAAACTAACGAAAATTGGGAAGAACAATTTAGGAAGTCGAGTCTTGTGTAGCACAATTTTCGTAAGAAGTATTTGCCCCGGGTTTAAATGGCAAACTTCTCGTGAGATAAACGACTTATAATCACCAATAGGAGCACTCCAAATTGGTAACTCTACGAACTAATCACTATTTAGAACTTTGGACTTTGAAAGATTTGATGCAACAAGATGCCAATGATTTGGGTATGTTTTTCTATCTCACGGAAGTATATAAGGAGAGTCAAAAGGTTTTGTGCCTTTTCCTTGAAAAGGTGCAAACTTTCGAACATGAAGGGCACGAGTCGTGCTAATTGGCACGAGTCGTGCCCACGACTCGCTCCCAAGCATTCCACTCGTTCGATCAGATTTGAGCAAATGGTCATCGAATCCCACTCGTGCTCACGACTCGTGCTCGCAGTCCCCATTCGTTCCGATCGGTTTGAGCCAAAACTCATCACCCAAAAACACTGTTCAAACCCAATTTGATCTTTTAACTAACTTCTTGTTAAGTTACAAAGACTATTGTCATTAATTCTCATTCACCCTAAATGGTTTTGAGATATTCAATGATTTTAGTAATCTACAACAAATGTAGAATACAATTTTTAACTAGTTCCGTTAACACATAACGAACTTCCGTTAGAAACTAGATCAACGTTAAGTTAAACCTAACTTTCCGTTATCCATTTCCAACAATCCCCCACATGAATGACAATTAATGCATGTATTTCATCCAAAGTTCCTATTACATCGGGATAGATAGCTTGTGGCCTTGAATCTTCCCTAGTGAAATATTATCGGATATACTAGCCATTTGGTAGCGAGTCGCTTTGAACGTTGTATACCAAGACAATAATACTCACATAATAATAGCTCTAATAGTTTTTCATTCTCACGGTTTTGTCCATTTCGGCCCCGGACCGTATCTCATTCATAAGCGTTCATTTAGAGGCGGCCTAATTACCTCTCGCTTTATATAGGTGATTCTCACTATAAGGAGTATCACGCACTACTCCACCCGAAGGTATGTAAATCATTAAAAGTTTTCTCAACTTATCCTTACCACCGCTGCATGTGCTTGTACTTGGATGTTCTGGGAATGAGTATTCAACATCTCCAGTTAATAAACCGAGTTGTTATTTCCTAGAACTTATAACTTGGTTGTCTCATTGAACCAAGGGCCCGGGATCTCCATTTCTCAAGGTTGAGTGTCCGCTATAAGTTCTTTTGTTGTGGGTTTTAAACCCATTCCCCATAATAGTTTAAAATCTCGATTTATACCTTTGGTAAACGGATCCGCTAAGTTATCACATGATTTTACATAATCAATAGTGATAACGCCATTCTTGATCAACTAATGGTATTGTGTCTACGACGAATATGTCTAGACTTACCATTATACATACTACTCGTGCCCTTCCTATTGCCGATTGACTATCACAATGTATCATAACCTCCAACAAGGAATATCCTCCAGAAGTTCTTAAGCCATTCTCGTATCCAAAGCTATAAACTCGCATTCCATCGATCCGGCTATACACGTTGTTTGGAGGATTTCCATGATACCGCTCCTCCACCTATCATGAATACATATCCACTTGTGGATTTAGAGTCTTTCGTGTCCGATATCCAATTGGCATCACAAGATCCTTCTAATCTGGATATTTATTGTAAAGTATCCCATTGTTTAATGTATACTTTAAATATCTTAGTACTCTCATTAGTGCTTTCCAATGATCGATTGCTTGTGAACCTACTTAGTTTGCTCACCGAATATGCAATGTCCGGGACGAGTACAATTCGTTAAGTACATCGATCGCCAATTATTCTTGCATATTCCGACTAAATGTAGAGCCGGGTGTTTTAGCCTGAGGGTCATCAAAGACATTGAATCTCCGAAGAACATTCTCTGTAATGGGATTGTGAAAGAACTAATCCTTCAGATGTTCTAGAGATCTTTATCCCTAATATTACATCGCCTAATCCCATGTCTTTCATGTCAAAGTTCTTCTTTAGCATGCCGTATTCATGATCAAATCATGATTACTTCCCATTATGAGCATGTCATCTACATAAAGACAAACGATAACGAATGATTCGATGTTCCTTTAATGTAGACACATTTGTCACATTCATTAATCTTGAATCCATTCGATAACATGGTTCTATCGAACTTCTCATGCCATTGTTTAGGTGCTTGTTTTAGTCCATACAAGGATTTTACAAGTTTACACACCTTTCTTTCTTTATCAGGAACCACGAACCCTTCGGGTTGTTCCATGTAAATTTCTTCATCAAGTTCTCCATTTAGGAAAGTTTTGCACATCCATTTGGTGTATCTCAAGATTATGCACCGCCGCAATAGCTATGAGAACACGAATGGATGTGATCCTTGTGGAGTATGTATCAAAGAAATCATATCCCTCTTTCTGTCTAAAAAGCCTTTGGCAACTAGCCTAGCTTTGTACTTATCGACGGATCCATCCGCCTTATACTTCCTTTTAAGGATCCATTTGCAACCCAATGGTTTGCAACCTGGAGGGAGATCAACTAATTCCCAAGTATTGTTGAGCATTATGGATTCTATTTCAATGTTAATGGCCTCTTTCCGTAACGAACTATCCGGACCGGATAAAGCTTCTTTAACAGTTGATGGTTCGTTTTCTAACATGTAAGATAAAAAGTCTTTTCCCCTCTTGCCCTTTTGCTACGTCTCGGTTCTTCATCTTCTATTTGAGAAGGACCGGTTGTAGACTCATTTGTTCTCTTATTAGAACCTACATCTTTCATGTCCTTAACCGGAAAAATGTTTTCAAAGAATACCGCATTCCTTGATTCTATAGTAGTTCCTACGTGCATATCCGGAATGTCCGATTTGTGCACTATAAACCGATAGGCACTACTATTATTGGCATATCCAATAAAAACACATTTAATGGTCTTTGGGCCAATCTTGACTTGTTTAGGCTTAGGTACTTCAACCTTGGCCAAACACCCCCACACTTTAAGGTATTTAAAACATGGACTACGATTATGCCATAATTCATAGGGTGTTTTATCAATACCTTTCTTGGGTATTTTATTAAGAACATAATTAGAAGTGAGTATTGCTTCCCCCCACAAGTTAGGGTAAGCCTGAACTGATTAAAAGCGCGTTCATCATCTCTTTGAGAGTACGGTTTTTGCGTTCAGCAACTCCATTAGATTGAGGGGTATAAGGAGCCGTTGTTTGATGAATTATGCCGGATTCCCAACATAATCCTTCAAACGGTGCTTCATATTCTCCACCTCTATCGCTTCTAATTTTCTTAATTTTCAAGTTAAGTTGATTCTCAACTTCTTTCTTATAAGTCTCAAAAGCCCCTAAGGCTTCATCCTTACTTCTTAAGAGATAGACATAGCAATACTTAGTGCAATCATCTATAAATGTAATGAAGTACTTTTTACCTCCTCGAGTTTGCACTAGTTTTAAATCACATATGTCGGTGTGAATTAACTCGAGAGGAGTTGTGTCTCTTTGTATGGCATTAAATGGCGACTTTGTCATTTTTGCCTCAACACAAACTTCGCACCTATTAGTCGAGTCGGATTTAGTCATTTTGATTAAATCTTGCCTCGCTAATTTCTTAATGGTGTCGAGGTTTACATGTCCTAATCTATCATGCCATAAATTAGAACTTTCCGACAAATAAACATAAGGAACACAACTTTTATTCATCGCACCTTGGCGGATCACGCCATTACATTCATTTTAAAAAGGCCCTCCTCGAGGTAACCCTTTCCAAGAAACAAACCATTCTTGGTTAGTACAAATTTGTCGGATTCAAATACTAGTCTAAAGCCGGCCTTACTAAGCACATCCAACAAGGTTACTTCTTTTCGGAAGTCATCTTCAAAATCACGTTTCCAATGCCTTGAACATCGGAGGTCGCATTTCCCATGTAAAGCTTTCTTCCGAGATGGGAGTATAGGAGGAGAAACTTTCCTTGTTACCACAAATATGGCGGGTAGCACCGGTATCTATCCACCACGCTTTAGGGTTCTCCTCCAAATTTGCAACGTTCGCTTCAAAGACAACCGCCGCAAAGTCTAGGTCCATGTGGTCAACATTGTTCGCCTCTTTCTTCGGGAGACGACAATCCCATAGCAAGACCCTCAACTTCTTAGAGGTCTTCTTCTTCCCTTTCTTAGCATTCCCGGCGGTTTGAATGCTTTCTCTTTGTACCACTCGAGATTGACCTTAGCCTCCATCTTGCCCTTAGCAACTTTGGCCTCATTCATTCTATTGTTCTCTTCTATTTGAAGACGAACAACAATGTCTTCCAAGGACATCTCCTTGCGTTTATGCTTCGAGATAGTTCTTGAAATCCTTCCACGAAGGAGGCAACTTTTCAATGATAGAAGCCACCTTAAATGGATCATTCATGATCATCCCCGACATCGTAGAATGATTTGGAATTCATCTACGAATCGATCATCATAAAGTCAAGATACTTACCGACGACAAATTTCTTTGACCCGGCATCCTCGATCTTGTACTTCCTTTCCAAGGTGTCCCACAACGCCTTGGCTAACTCGACCGTACTATACACATTGTATAGTGCATCGTCAAGTCCATTCAAGATATAGTTCTTACAAAGAAAATTACCGTGAGCCCAAGCCTCCTTCGCCATTTGCCTTTGGGGGTCCGGATCACCTTTTTCTACCGGAGGATCTTCCTTTAAGAAGCGGTGCAAGCTTAGGGTGGTCAGTAGAAGAGCATCTTCGTTGCCATCTCTTGAAATCCACACTTCTCACCATGACCGATGTGATGAGTTGTAGGAGCGGAGCAACATTGTTGAATGTAGTATCACCTTGCGATGGAGGCGTCACATTCCCTTGACTTGATTCGGTGGAGTCTTTCTCATTTGCCATCATGATAATCTTGAAGAAGCGTAAAATACTTCTTACGATTGTTGGTTCTTGTCTGTGGCTTCTTCAAAACTTAACGGAAAACTTGTGAAAAACTAACGAAAATTGGGAAGAACAATTTAGGAAGTCGAGTCTTGTGTAGCACAATTTCCGTAGAAGTATTTGTGCTTACGGTTTAAATGGCAAACTTCTCGTGAGATAAAACGACTTATAATCACCAATAGGAGCACTCCAAATTGGTAACTCTACGAACTAATCACTATTTAGAACTTTGGACTTTGAAAGATTTGATGCAACAAGATGCCAATGATTTGGGTATGTTTTTCTATCTCACTAGAGGGTAGAAAGGGTAGAAATACAGTATGAGTGAATTGAACTTCGGAGGGGGAAGTATATAAGGAGAGTCAAAAGGTTTTGTGCCTTTTTCCTTGAAAAGGTGCAAACTTTCGAACACGAGTCGTGCCCACGACTCGTTCCCAAGCATTCCACTCGTTCGATCGATTTGAGCAAATGGTCATCGAATCCCACTCGTGCTCACGACTCGTGCTCGAGTCCCCATTCATTCCGATCGGTTTGAGCCAAAACTCATCATCAAACCCAATTTGATCTACACGATCAAATTGACCTTTTAACTAACTTCTTGTTAAGTTACAAAAGACTATTGTCATTAATTCTCATTCACCCTAAATGGTTTTGAGATATTCAATGATTTTAGTAATCTACAACAAATGTAGAATACAATTTGTAACTAGTTCCGTTAACACATAACGAACTTCCGTTAGAAACTAGATCAACGTTAAGTTAAACCTAACTTTCCGTTATCCATTTCTAACAATAGTTAACCTATATAATAACTATTATTAACTAATAGTATTAGTTAATAAGAAGAATACCAAAAGTCATATAGATTTTGAGATAGTGATGACGTGGCTTCTCCAAAATTAAGAGTTTGCCTAAACTTGTCCACGTGGCGAAGCCATAACCCTCCTCACCAACTTTAATATATATATATATAGATTTTTTGCAAAAAAAAAAAAAAAAATCAAACACGAATCACATACAAATCTAACCCTAAGAAAACATCCTAATCAAAAAACATATACTCTCTCCGCCCCAAAATAAATGGCAGAGATAGAGATAGTACCATACAAACACAATCCACCCCGGAAGCTAAGGATTTGAAGATAAACAAAAGCGCTAAAATATTTTGGACCCAAAAAAAAAAAATAGATTGGCATTGTTATTCGGTCAACGTTCACCTATGCCAATCATCAGAAACCAAAATAAGACTATTTTTTCACGACGGAGGAGATTTGTAAATTCTGTACAAAAAAAAAAAAAATCAGTTTTACCTCACCACGAAATCAAACATCCGACGACGTTTTGACCTATCTCCACAATTTGTACCCGATCGTTGAACTAAAGATCTCAAAGCTTCTTTCAAGAACTCAACCATTTCATCACTCATCCTCTCATCTCCAACATATTCAACAACTATAGCATTTCGTACTCGTCCACCAAACGTAACGATTTCAGCTGTCAAAAGGCTCAGTCCAAGCGATCTTAGGGTCTCGACTAGGTCAGTTATTAGGTCGGGACGGTCCTCGCAACATAGTGAAACCTTTATTAGTAACCTTCCATCAGTTGAGTTTGTATTGGATGATACTGTAATTTCATCTGATTCAGATGGGAAGGTTTTGAGTTGAATCATCTCTGAGGTCTCTTGTTTTAGCTCTCTTAGCCTTTGAATCACCTTTGCTAAAAGGGTAGCTTTATCTGTCTTGAGCAAAAAAATGAGGAAATGGAGAAAGATTTAAGTTGGAATTAAAGAGGCAACATTGTCTTAAAACCCTAATGTGGACATTGAAAAAGATAGTATATACCTATGATTTCTTTCTGATAGAACTCATTTTTTTCTTAAGACCTCAAAATTATACCCCCTCCACGGTCTTTCTACTTTTTATTGTTAACACGAAGGTATTTTGAGTAACAATTTCAGTTTGATTTTATTATTCTAATAAATATTTAAAACTTGTTATCACAGCATTGTAAATGAAATCAATAACAATATTTAGATATTCATTCGGAAAATTAAATCAATCTAATTTTTTTTTTCAAAGTACTTTTGCGTTAACATCGAAAAAGGAAGATCATTTCGGGACGGATGGGGAGTAAAGCAGTACTACCTCATTTGTGAAATGAAAGACCTTTTTTTGTCCCAAAATGTGTGTCTACATAAACTTTTACCATTTTTTCATATTTAATTTTATATATTGCAAAACTAAAAATGTGAAAGTGGATATATAGCATGAATAATATTATGAATTAAAAAAATAAATAAAGAATCCAAGTAAAGCACAAAAAGTGATCGATCATAAACAGTCAATCATCATCAATAAAAAAAAATCAAATATTCAAAGATAAATTAAATTGTAGAGAAAAAGATTGATCGAAATACATACTTTGGAGCTGCAAGGGAGAAGACTCCTGAGTCTATCAAGATGAGAGTTGATTCTCTGTCGTCGCCGCTTCTCCGCCTCCTTATGGTTATGAGAAGCGGCAATAGCTCGACTCCGCGGCGAATCTGCAATTTCAACAGATTCACCGCTTGAGTAAAACGGGAACATAGTAGAAATACTAATCCCCGTGAGGTGGTGGTGGTCGAAGGCGGCGGTAGCATTACCAGAGAGAAGTTGATGGTAAAGGTCTGAGGATGAGGAAGAAGAGAGTGGTGGGAAATGTGGGGACTGCATGTTTGGGAGTGGAAGAAGAAGTGGAAGCTTTCGGTGGGATATTTAGTGGGGGTTGAGATTGGTAGAGAAAATATTCTTCGTATATGTCCGGATTTGACGAGAATACAGTCCAATTGCACAGATGTCGGGTTGAGTTAAGATCGCGTTTAAGTTAAATGGATGGATGAGATGAATAAACCAAACTAAATGTCTAATTAAACTCTCGTAGTGAAATCATTTATATGTAAACCATCAAAATCAAAATGAAGCGTTGAGATCGAGTCACATTAAACTGCTACGCATATTTGTATCGGCCCGAAATCCTTTTGTGTACTCCTTCCGTCCCATAATAATAAGCAAAAAGATACATTTTGATCCTCCCACAATAATCTGCAATATCCAAAAATGGAAATGAGACTCACTTGTCTCTACTCACAACAATCAGGGGCGGACACACCCTTATCCAAGGGGGTGGAGGGGAACCCCCCAAAGCCAAGGTTGACATGAAAAAAAAAAATAAAAAAATAGTACTAAGTGCACCCCCACACTCACCAGTTTGCCCACCCCCCTTGGCCAAAAACAGACGCTTAATATGTAACAAACAATTAATTATTTGAAGTTTTTGGTTAATGTAACGTGTGAACCCCCTCCATTTTTGTTCTGGGTCCGCCCCTGACAACAATTATTCACTTACTCCACTTTCTCTTTCCTATTCAAACATCTACACTCACAACTCATCACATTTTTCACCTTTTATCTTAATTTTTGTGCCAAACAAAAATGTGTGTATTATCGCATGACGGAGGGAGTATATTTTTTTGGTGTGAGAACCGAGACTAGGGCTTGGTGCTGGTTGCTTTGCTGCTGGCGGGGACTCACTCATCGGGTTCTACTTTAGCTTTATGAGTGCGTCGCTTCGGATATCATTATTTTAAAGTGACTCATCTATTTATTTTTTTCGATTTTCGTAAATTAAAAATGGGTAATAATTTCATTTTTCTCAGTCAGAGAGAGAAAGAACTTTTTTTACTCTTCAATTCTCACCCTTCTTTTTTTTTTTTATAAATTGATATACTCCCTCCGTCTTACCTTAAAATGCACAAAATCGAAATATTGATATTGCACGAAAATTAAGAAAATTGTATAGTATAGTAAATGTTGTAAATATAAAAAGTGAGATATGAGATAGAATGTGGGATAGAAAATAATAAGCGGATAGTTATTGTGAGTATGATAAGTGGGTCTAATGAATAAAGAAGTATTAAAAAATTTCTATTTTTGAAATGTGCCTTTTTAAATGAAACACCCAAAATTGAATTTTATGCCTTTTTGATTGGGACGGAGAGAGTAATTGGGTCAAAGGAGACTTAATTTATTGATTTCATTGGAATTTCATAAAGAATTTATCATCTACATAAAATTATGGAAATAGAGGGTTATGTAGATATAATATTGATCGTTTAGAATATTTATGATGAGATCATAAATATACTAGAATCAAGAATTATTTTAGAAGTTACTAAATCAATATAAATTTTAAATCGCAATTATACTTATCATGCAATACGAATTTCCATGTACCTCACTGAAAATGCTTGAATCTCAACCTAAAATGTGGCTTATTGAAATTTCTATAATAAGAAAATATTATTTCAAAATTACATAAGTGGATTGGTAAATAAAATAAAATAAAAAATAGGAACAATTTTTTTTAAAAAAAAAATATTCATTTTAAAATAAAAATTTATACTCCCTCCATCCCAAAATGTTTGTCCCATTTGACTTTTTAATTAAACTTTGACCACAAATATATGACAATTTAATTATGTTCATGAAATTCTAAAAATTCCTATTGATTCACCATTAATAATATTACCAACAAAAACTTTTAGAATTTCATGAATATGATTAATCTCTCATAAATTTATAAATTTGTGGTCAAAGTTTAACAAAAATCAAATGAAATAAACATTTGAAAATGAGTGAGTATAAAATAAACATTTATTTGGAGAAAGAAGTGAATAATACAAACCTCGTCTTATTACAATAGACCGGTCCAAACCAAGCCCACAACTTCCTTTGTTCCTTTCCTCCAATCCTGTCACACGTTTGCTGAGAGTTACTATTTAAACCCCCAAAACCTATTAGTAAACCCCAAATGAAAAAATTGCAAAAATGCCATTGAGGTTAATTACTTTTTACCCCTTTGTTCATCTTCTCCCATTCACTCCATTCACCCCTCTCCCCCCCAACCCCCATTTCCAGCCCCTTACTTTCTCTCTCTATAAAAAAAAAAAAAATCTCATTCTCAAATTTTAACATTTTTTTAAATAAAAATGAAAATTACCAGAGTCGCCATCATCTCGCCGACTTTGGAGCTTAAAAGTCGGCCATACCAGGACGACTTTAGGCTTAAAAGTCGGCCACTACCTACTGATTCGGGAAAAAGTCAACCACACCCGACCGACTTTTTATAATTTTTTCCACCATACCCGGATGACTTTTTAATAAAAAGTCATCCACCACATTGCAAACCCCTTGTTTTTTTCATATAAAATTCACCTAATTTTTTGAAATTATACTACAAAATCATTTGCATGAGCTAAATAAGTCATATAATTTTTTTGAAATTATACTCCAAAAATTATTTGCTCATTTTAATTTTGTCTTGAATATATATATTTTTTAAAAAAAATTATGTATATAAATTTTAGAGTATAATTTCAATAAAAATTATAATTTCTTTTAGGTATATGACTTATTTAGCTCATACAAATGATTTTTGAAATATAATTTCAAAAAAATTAGAGTGAATTTTATGAAAAACAAGGGATCTGGCCAATGCGGATGACTTTTTTCCCGTAATTCCACGGTGGTGGCGACTTTTTCCTTTCACGTGGTAGGTGTGGCCGACTTTTAAGCCCAAAGTCGGCGGGTGGTGGCCGATTTTTCCGTCTGAGTCGGCTGGGGTAGCGGCCGACCCCTATTTTTTCATGATGACATGGTTGGATGATTTTTTGAGGAATAAACTAACCCACCCTCTCCCTCCCGCCGACCTCACCCACCCCGAGAATCGCCTTCTTCTTCTTCTTCTTCTTCTTCTTCTTCTCTCTCTCTCTCTCTCTCTCTAGGGTCAGAATGAAATGGGTGTGGGTGAGTGGGTGAATGGAAGGGTATAAAGGAAAAGTAAAGGAATGTGTGTAATTTATTTGGGGTGATATTAGTAATGGGGTATACTCATAATTTTTTGGGGTTTAAATAGTAACTCTCTTGCTTTTATTAACGTCGGCCCAAATATAAGGCCATATCTTTAGGACCAACTCATCAGTACAAAAACCAGTCCAAATGCCTATCCAAAGCCCAGGAGACCTAGCCCTGGCCGGCCCATGTGATGGTTTATTTTCATTTGTCCCTTCTTTTTTTAATTGCTTTTTTCTTCTTTTCTTTTCTTTTGCTATTTGTTTCTACTCTTCATAATAAAACATATTTTTATTGTCTTCTATTTTTATTTATAATTATAAAAATTAAGAAAAGGATTTCGACCAGACTTTAATTTTGGGTCTCAAATCCGACATGCTCTAGCAATTCATCCTCTCTCATTCTCATTCTCATTCTCAGTGGTGTTACTTCTACCTGCATCTCTACGACATATCTTTTTAAAATGAAGAGCAAGATAATATTCGATCTCAGTACAATTAAACCACTTCTAATTGAAAAACAAATCTGATTACATGATTTAGTTTCAGTTAGGGATGTAAACGAGCCAAGCCGAGTCGAGCTTTGAAGTTTCAAGCTCGTATAAAAGTTATCGAGCTCGAACTTTTCTCGAGCTCGAGTCCAGTATAACTGTTCGAGCTCAGATCGAATCGAGTTTCGAGCTTTTCGCGAGCTGCTCGAACTCGAGTATTAACGAGCCGAGCCGAGCCGAGCTCGAGCTTGAACTTATTTTTTGTAAAAATCTGAAATCAAAAGAGCTTTATAGATCACTAATTCGAGTTGATATCGATCCCGAGCCTAAACGAGCCTAAACAAGTCATTCGCAGATAAAATTTATTCGAGCTTTTTAATGAGCTTAACGAGCCGAGCTCAAACGAGTCGATCTCGTCGAACATACGATCCGAACACGAGCCCATTTTAAGAAAAAAAACGAGCTTGAAAATCGGTTCGAGCTCGAATTCACCTCGAGCCCACTCGAACTCGAGCTTTTACGAGCCAAGCCCGAGCCGGCTCATTTCGTATGACAGCCCTAACCCTATTTCAGTTCAACTCCAAACTTGTAATCTTAATTGAATTAACTATATCCATATAAACCATTTCAAATTCGTCATAATATAAAAATGTTTTTCAACCCTTTTGATTAATAATTGTAAGTCGACATAATTTAAAAATGTTTTTCAATATTATGTGGGAACATTTAAAAAAATTGGCTTTATACCACTAGAAAAAGAAAGGAAAGGATAGGGTATCAAAGAATAAGAATTTTCTTGTCTTACACATAACTAAAGCTCCACTATCCTATAAAGCCAACGAGGCATCGATTCCGTCCTTGTACGACTTTCCTTGTCAATTATTAGATCCTTCTTATATATGGAATCGAGACCACCGGCTCCTGTTGAGTGGAGCCACTCGATTCAATAGACGGTGTCAAATTATTGAGATTGATTTGACAATTATGCGTTTTACTAATTCAAAATTTATCTCATCGACAAAGACAAAATCATGTTGAAGTGGACAAATCGTCACTTGTTTATACGATCACTAAATAAGGTTCCAAGGCCAAGGAGGAAAACCCCGAAAAACAGGTTTCTGCACTTAGGCGTGCACGTCTGGGAGGCTGACCAGGAGCGTTGCCTCAAAACTTTACTCTTGGCAAAGTAAGTGCGTGCTTGAGGCATTCGTCGTCTGGCTCCCAAACCGCTTTTCCACTACTTTTAGTCCCTTTTCCTTTCTCAATAATTTAAACTTTTATTCCAAGAATATTTCTGCTTAGTTTAGATTCTATAATAATTAACAACACAGTAAATATATTCTTTATAATATGTACTTGTATAACAAAATACGCAATGACTGAAAATGATGTATTGTCTTTAAATGGAAACAAAATAATTTGGCTTATTTACTAAGAGCATGCACAATGATGAGCGAAATTTTCTCTCACCAGATGAGCGAAATTGGTGTTTGAGCGAATTTTCGCTCAAAACATTTTTATAATTAATATATAAAATATTTATTTTATTTATAAATTAGTGATATAAATTAGTTTTTTTATTCGTTCACATTATAAAATAATTTTTTAAAAAACAATTATATTTTATTGTAATTGCATTTTTTTATATATAAAACACTGATAAATAAATATCAAGTTGGATATGACAAATCAACTTTAACAACTACTCCCTCCGTCCCGCTAATATTAGCACACTTTCCTTTTTGGGCGTCCCGCTAATATCCGCACACTCCCAAAAAGGAAACTTTATATTAATAAAATATTCACCCAACCCCACTCATTCTCTCTCCTACATTATTTTAATACTCACAACACCATTATAATTTATTACACCCTCCACTCATTCTCTCTCCACTCATTCTTTTACACTCACAACATTTTATTAAAATATCATATTCCTTAATTCCCGCCAATGAAGCTTGAGTGTTTGTGCTAATACTAATGGGACGGAGGAGTATAATTTATTGGATTTCGACTCTTGACAAATAATGGAGATGAATTGAAATTAAAGTTGATCTGTGACAAATCATACACTACGCATGTGAAGCTTGTTCGTAGTTTTTCCATTTATTGGTATACTAGTATCCAATTTTTTAAAAAATTGATTAGATCTGATACAATGTGTGGACAAAAGAACTAGATTCCATAATAATAACCAAACTTCCCGATGACATTCATTTATTAACCAACTAGACTACAAATGTCATTCATTTAATTTGACAAAACACAATATGTAACAAAAGAACACACATTTATTCATAACAAACCACTTCCACAATACTGAAATTTAAAAACAACAAGACAATAAATTTAAACACAATACCGAATTAAAAAAATACCACACTACGATAATTAAAGAAAACAAACTTAAACCGACTAAAAATCCTTCAACTCACTCATCAAACGTGCCTTCATCTCCTCCTCTTCCCTTGGGACACTATCGCCTTTTCAAGTAGCTTTTCAAGTAAAGTTGATTTGGCCAACATTTTCTTCATAAAGTATTTGTTTTTAAATGCTCTAATTTCTCTCGTTCAGTTCAATAATTGATAGGTGTTGGTCAGAGAGTAGTGAAGTCGAGTAGTAAAACCCTCTACTACTTGCATGGTCAAGACCCTCCACTTGAATACCCCTTCTTTCCAGTGATGTCATTGCCTTTGTCTTTTTTTTTCCTACAGGTGGTCTCTCTCTTAATTGAACGGTGTCTGCATCATCACTTTTCGTTGTCGCGTAACCTCCCATCTCGTTAAGCTTTAACCTTTTGTCACTACCTGCACTGTCATTGTCACTCTCCACACGAATGGGACGAGATGCCTCAGCCTTTTTCTTTCTACTACCCACGGTGGTAGTCTGAATTCGTTGTTCCCATTTGGGATAATTCTTCAGCATAAATCACACATACTCATCTTTAAAAGGTTTGCTTTCATGATTTTCATACAGTTGTTTAGCCTCACATCGAACGTCTTGTTTGTTGTATCCACTCCCCTTTCGTCTAGTTGCTTCATCGTACATCGCAACAAACAAGTTTACTGATTTCGCCATCCTACCCCATCGAGCTCGAAGCATAGATAAAGTTGTTGCGTCGTATCGTATCTTGCCTTTATAGTACCCCACAACTTCTCATACTTTTGGTTGGTTCCTATTATTGCATCAGTGCTTGTATTCATGTAAGCACTGACGAGAGCTCCATCTTCTGCGAATTTTCAGCCAATGGTTTATTTTTTCTTTTATGAAGCTCCTTTTCGCCTTTCTGGTACAGCCTCTTCTTCTTCGTCTCCTTCATCTTCCTCTTGTGTCTCTGGAACAAATTCAGTGTTCTGCGACTTAGGAGTGAAGCTTTGGAATGGCATCGAGCCATAAAATGTTTTAGTGTTTAGCGGAAATTAAAATCACGGGGAGAGTTTGGGAGAAGTTGATAGGATTTGAGCTTTGGCAGTAGTTTTGAAAGTAAATCAAAATTAAAAAAAATAAACTTTTAATCCGTTTTGGGTTGGAATACATTTTCGCTCACGATTTCGCTCAAACTTTGAGCGAAACAGATTCGCTCAGGGGTCTGAGCAAAAATTCGCTCACCATTTCAACGGTTGAGAGAGTTTTTGCTCATCACTTTTCACTTGATGATCAAAAATTCGTTCACCATTTCACACGCTCTCTAAGGGAGTGCGTCTGCTGAGAAACGCGTTTCTCCATAACTATGGAGAAACGTGTTTTTCATAGCCAGAAGCTTTACATTTGATAACCAGAAAAAAAAAATCCAAGGCCGAGACGAAAGCTTCGGATATCCGGAAGCTTTGCATTTGATAATAGAAGCTTTGCGGTTGATATCCAGAAGCTTTGTATTTGATAGCCGAAGGATGTGAAATGTATATCCGTAGAAAAAAAACCCCAAGGTTAGACCAAAAGCTTCGGATATCAGGAAGGCACTTTGCGTTTGATGCTTGAAGAACTTTGCGAGTTGATATCCGAAGCTTTGTATTTGATAGCCGAGAAGGATGTGAAATGTATATCCAAAGAACTGTTAGGTGCATATCCAGGAAACCGTTAGGTGCATATCCGTGAAATGTGTTAGGGCATATCCGTAAATTGCTATTGAAGGTTTACGGATATCAGAAACCTTCAATGTATATCCGTAAACATTTTGAAGGTTTCTGGATATTCATTTGAAGGTTTCTGGATATCACTTTCATAGGTTTCTGGCTATCTAGCTCATTGTCGCGCGACATGTCGGGACCCGTTTCTCCATAACTTATGAAAAAACGCGTTTCTCCCTAGATTTTGTGTCTCTAAGGAGCTTAGGATATTGGTGAGTTTAATGAATTGAAAAGTAGCTATACCTACCGATACTATTAATCAGTTAATGGGTAGACTTGTTAAGCCAACAAGTGCATACTACCTCCGTGTAAGAGTCCTATATTTTTTGTTGTCACAATATTTTTTGTTGTCATGAAAATATTTTAATCAATAATTTAAAGTTAATTTAATTATTCAAATAAAAATTTAAAACTTGTTATTGATACACCATTATATTATATGTATTATAAATAACAGTTTTTAGATATTCATTAAAATAACTAAATTAACCTATAATTATTGTTCAAAATACCTTCGTGATAACAGCAAAAGATAGAACTCTTAGTTTGCAACAGAGGGAGTATATTAGAAGTTTGGAAGTGTTGCGCCAAGAATTGTTCTGATTTATTAGTAAAGTCAATGATTTAAATTGTGTTAGTTGTTGATTTTTTCTTCAACATTAATGTTTTGAATTTGTCTTTATAAACGGTTGATATAGTAACATAACATGGTTTTGATGAACCGATCGCGGTTAATGATGAGTAAAATAATTAGGGTCCAACTTGACACCCAAAAATGGTTGAGAATTTACGAATATTTATATTATAAAAAATGAAAAACCCATAAATTGAGGTATAAGGTGAATTTAATGCAAATACTCCCTCCGTCCCATAGAACATTGCCCGTTTACTATTGAGAACGAAAAATAAGGAATAATGTTATTAAAGTAGATGTTGTGAGTGGGAGAAGAGAGAATGAGTGGAGAAAATAGTAAATTATAATGGTGTTGTGAGTATTAAAATAATGTAGGAGAGAGAATGAGTGGAGAGAATAGTGATTTAAGGTTTCCTTTTTAGGAAAGTGGGACTTTAAAGAGGGACGCTCAAAATAGCAAAAGGGGTAATGTTCTATGGGACGGAGGGAGTATATCTTAAAATTCAAAACATTAATGTTGAAGAAAAAATCAACAACTAACACAATTTAAATCATTGACTTTACTAATAAATCAGAACAATTCTCAGTGCAACAGTTCCAAACTTCTAATATACTCCCTCCGCCCCATAAGTCTTAAGAAAAAGTGAAATGGCACGGGAATTAAGAAATATTATTATAGTATTAGGAGAGAGAATGAGTGGAATAAGTGTTGTGAGTGTGAAAAATTAAATAGGAGAGAGAATGAGTGGAGGGAATAGTAAATTATAATGGTGTTGTGAGTATTAAAATAATATAGGAGAGAGAATGAGTGAAGAGAATAGTGATTTAAGGTTTCCATTTTGAGAATTCTTAAGACTTATGAGACGCCCAAAATGAAAAATTTTCTTAAAACTTATGAGACGGAGGGAGTACTCCCTCTGTTTCATACTAACAGTCCTATCTTTTGCTATTAACATGAAAATATTTTGAGAAATGAGTATTAATTTAGTTATCTTTAATGAATATCAAAATTCTTGTGTCTTAAGGTTAGTCTTTTGTAGTAGGGATGAGTGGTGGGTTCCATTGATATAACCAATAAAATCTTTTCAATTCATTTTGTATTTAAACTTTTTTTGTTTCGATTTTTTTCTTTAAATAATTTCATTTTAAAAATATAAATCTCAAAATAACTCACATTTTAAACAAATTTTCCAAAATGACAACCTTTTAGAATTCGCTACACGGTATAGCGAGTTTAATGAAATTCGCTACACCATGTAGCGGTTTAGTTTAATTAGAGTTAATCTTGTTGGTGTTTAATTAGTAATTACAATAACCTAAATTCGTCATGAAACTCACTACACGGTGTAGCGAATTCTAAAAAAAAACACCGGTCAAGAAAGTTGTGACCGATGTCCGTCTTGCAAATAAATCCAACTTTGTACATCCAAGCGGTCACACACACTTCTACCTCTATTAAATACCTGTACCGACGTACGAGATACTCTTGGGCATTTTCTCCTTTCATTCCTTCGGCTGGGTCTTTTCTCATTTCTTTCCTTCAGCACAACTCACAACTCAAACCCACTGAGTCCAAATAAATATCAACAAAATTATTCAATTGAGAGAAAGGGTCGGCTTCCCAAGCCATCTTATTTTTCATCAATCAAATTGGGGGGGGGGGGGTCCACAGGAGTGAGTGAACTGAGCCGATTACCTACTATCCTCAAGTCTCGCGACAAAATTGATCTTCACGGTTTCTTGACCGGTTATTTTTAGACTCTACAGATTTCTTCTCCTTTGGTTCCATTGATTTCTTCTTTTTTGGCCATATCGAGTCAAATCGCTTCATGGTGTAGTGATTTAGGTTATTGTAATTACCAATTAAACGCCAATGAGGTTAACCCTAATTAAACTAAACTCGCTACATGGTATAGCGAGTTTCAACGGTAACATATTGAACTCATATACCGTGTAGCGAGTTCTAAAAAGTTGATCATTTTAAAAAATAGTTTCAAATGTGAGTTATTTTGAGATTTATATTTTTAAAATGGAATTGTTTGAGAAAAAAAATCCTTTTGTTCCCTTAGCAATTGCCCCTCTAGTCGACTATGACTACAATAGAGCAATGGTTCCACTTCAAATATAAGGTACCCCTCTGTCCAAAAAATGATATTCCTACTTCTTTTGCCGTTTTATATATAAACTTTGAGCATAACAAATTTTATATTTTCATTAGAATAATTGAATCAAAACAAAATATGTAACAACCCTAAAATTACATACTAGTTATTTATTAAATATTATTTACTTTAATTAATTATGTTAGTTAATTAAATAAGTATTTGTGTTTATTTCTTTTCCTAAATGGGCTAGGAATATGCACAAAATCTAGGGAGAAACGCGTTTCTCCATAAGTTATGGAGAAACGGGTCCCGACATGTCGCGCGACAATGAGCTAGATAGCCAGAAACCTATGAAAGTGATATCCAGAAACCTTCAAATGAATATCCAGAAACCTTCAAAATGTCTCTGGATATACATTTGAAAGGTTTACAGATATCCGAAAACCTTCAATAGCAATTTACGGATATGCCCTAACACATTTCGGATATGCACCTAAAGGTTTTGCGATATGCACCTAACAGCTTTACGGATATACATTTCACATCCTTCGGCTATCAAATACAAAGCTTCCGGATATCAACCGCTTAAAGCTTCGGCTATCAAATGCAAAGCTTCTGGATATCCAGAAGCTTTTGGTCTTGGCCTTGGGTTTTTTTTTTCTGGATATACATTTCACATCCTTCTAGCTATCAAATACAAAGATTCTGGATATCAACTGCAAAGCTTCTGGCTATCAAATGCAAAGCTTCTAGATATCCAGAAGCTTTTGGTCTTGGCCTTGGGTTTTTTTTTTTTCTGGTTATCAAATGTAAAGCTTCTGGCTATGAAAAACACGTTTCTCCATAGTTATGGAGAAACGCGTTTCTCAGCAGACGCACTCAGGAATATGTGGGCTTGGGTTATTCAAACATGGGTTATCTAATTTGAGTTTTCCTTCTTGGACTTGGACTTAGAATATGTTGGGTTAAGTTTAGGAAACCCATGACATAAATATATTCTTAACTCATTGAGACCTTTGGGTGATGTAACGGATGAAACCTTTCATGGTTGTAACGGCAAGAGGAATTATGAAGGAGTAAGCGGTATAAGTAGAGGACCGCATAGGGAGAGATCACGCTAGAGAGGGAGAGCGGCCTAAGGGAAGAACACGCATAGAGAGAGAGAGGCACTTAGAAGGAGGAAGCGACAGAGAAAGAGAGCTCGGCTGGGAGAAGAAACAGAAGAAAGAAGGAAGAGGACCCTAGTTTGTCCAAAGGTAAAACATTCAACATCTGCTGTTGTATTGTTTTCTATGTAGAAAACTATAGAAAACCTAGATCCTAAATCAAGAAGAAAGGTTAAGGGTTTTGAATCAAGATGAGTTATTAGTGAATGGTGTATTAAATTTCGAATCCTATCATCTGATGAATAATGATTAGGATTTTGGCATCTTAACCTTGAAGATTGATTTGAGTTCATGCTAGAGGATTAAAGGAAGAAGTTAGGGTTGGTATGTGAATGTATGTTTGTGCGTGCTGTGAGTGTGTATGTGTGTGTGCAGCATGTGTGTGTTGTGTATGTGTGGGTGTCGTGTGTGTGGGTTTTTTCGTGTGTGTGGGTATGTGAGTGTGTGGGTGATTTAGAGTTTTATGTGTGTTTTAGATGCTGAGAAAGGTGGTTAGTGTGTGTGATTGTAGAATAAGGAGTAATGATTGGGAATTGATGATAGAAACCATAGAGGTGTTTGAGTAACCTTATTTGGGTATTGGTTAATCATAAAAGGAGTTAAAGTAGGATAACTTGTAGGTTAATGGGATGAATAAAAAGGAGTGGTGGGTACTTAGTAAATAGAGATTACTTGTACCTAAGTATGATTTTGCATGATTGTAGGTTGTGCAAGAAGTGCAAATAACCCGAGGTAAGGGATTACGTTCCTTAGAGTAATTGAATTTCAATCCTTGAACTAGGATTCTATCGAGTCTTTTATGAAAGTATAAGCTACCTAGTGGCCGGTAGTTATTTTGAAACTATTCCTTCGATTGAACGTCTTTTGAAATATCTTACCCTTGATATGTGTTGTTCAAGGTGTATCTAATGGTTAAATTTGATTATTGTGTTCTTGTACCATATGAACACTTGAAGGTTTATTGCTATGTCTAAAGTAATTAGATGTAGTTTAATGAGTCTAAGTGGGACGAACTTTTAAATGAACTTGGTCTAATCTTAATAGTAAATATTTGACTTTCATCTTACACTGCCTGAAAAGTAGTAATGTTAAATGTGATATGTTCTTGTACCTGGGAACATCATATATATATAGAATTGCTATATCTATTCGAACTCGATGTAGCTAGCTTTTTCCGATTGAAAAAGGACTTAGCAAGAATGATATGATTGAAAAGGACTTTATGAGAATTAGTCTAATCCCTGAAATTAAAGGATTTAGACGCTTATACACTACTTGATGAAGTAGTTGACTATCATGATATGTCGGAATAAGGGAGACCTGAAAAGACGTGGAGTTTCTTATTCAAGGATCACCCTGAAAAGGTGTATCAAAGTCACCCTGAAAAGGTGTAGCGTTACTTTGGAATTGACGGACTTGTGGGAATACGGTCTTCATTATATATATATTTTTGTGATAGTGCCACAACTTGTTATTTGAAAAGTATCTTTCATTATTGTACTCGTACCTGTACTTTAATTGATATAGCTATCTTATCGTTGAATAATTCGATTGGCTCGTTCTTTCGGTCATCTCTTCTTAATATCCGGAGAGATCCCGTATGAACTTACTGAGCATTGTTCGCTCATCCCTTTCCTCCTTGATTTTCTATCAGGTAAGAAGTAGGAAGAGGATTAGTCGCAGGAATGGCGACACATTTAAGAGTATTTAAGTTTTCATTTATTGAACAGTTGAATAAGCTAGTGGGATATACTAGCCGTTGAGGTTGTAAGACAGTTATTTTCCGCATTTGAATTATGGTTAGATGTACTAGCCGTTAATGTTGAAAGACAGTTATTTTCCGCATTTGAATTATGGTTAGTTGTACTAGCTGTTAAAGTACCCCGATTTGGGAATTATATTTATGAATTGAATTATGTTATTGATGAAAAGTTGGGATCGTTACAGTTGGTATCAGAGCATTGGCTTTAGGTCTTATAGGAAGAATACCTTTAGCTTTAGGAAACCTTAGTTCTAAGAATTTACTTGAATGAAGGCAACCCGGAACTTAGATTTAAGTCATGCCTTGCTCTAGGATTATTATGTGAGTGAGGTAGGCTAAGTAGAAAAGTTAAAGAAATAACTTACTCGTTATTTTGGAAGATTAAAGCATATTTACTTTAAGTATATAAATATTATGTATTGAAGATATACTAATGATGATCTGTCTTGATTATAGGAGATGATCATGAGATATTCTTTGAGTTTTGGCTGGTACTATGATCTGGAAGAGTCAAAGGTACCTATAGAGGAAGATGAGGCAGTTATCGAGGTAGTAGAGGATGATGTTCCCGAGGTAGAGATATTTGAGGTACAAGCTGAAAAGATTGGGAGTAGTGAAGCTACTCCAATTATAATTGAAGATGATAATCAAGAGTTAGAGCCAGTAAGACGGTCTAGAGGAAGATCCAGAGGTTCTAAAAAGACACCGAAGGTACCTAGTGGGAGACCTAGAGGAAGACCCAGAGGTTCTAAAAAGACACCAAAGGTGCCTAGTGGAAGACCTAGGGGGAGACCTAGGAAGAACATAGCTCCGTGAATGAAATCGAGGATTTATTTTGGGTTCTAGAATAATGGATGTTTTGTGTTTTGGTTTAAAAGTTGGATTTGAGGATTCAGTTTCTTTTGTCTTGTCTCAGCCTATGTTTTTATATGGAATTAAGTTTGGTTGGTATTTTGTTATATTGCGTATCGATTGAACTTATTTCCTTAGTGTTAATTTTATATGTTAACTAGAATAGAGAAAGGTGGTCAACTGAAATGACCGACGTGAACAGAAATCGGCCTACTAAAACAGCCAAGTGTGATTGATAGTTGGTCTATTGAAACGACCAATGTGAAAAGTAATTCGGGTCTATTGAAATGACCTCTGATTTTATTATGGGTCTATTGAAGTGACCTGTGGAAGAAGTGTTGGTCTATTGAAATGGTCAAGTATGATTAATTTGAGTCTATCAAAACGACTTGTAAAATTAATTTGGTCTAGTGAAATGACCTATGAATGTGTTAATCGATCTATTGAAACAATCGATGGTCTAGTGAATGGACCGATTGTATAATGGAAGTCTATTGAGACGACCTAATTTAAGTGAATGTTATAGGAGTAGCAGGTGTAAGTAATATTAGTGTTGGTCTGTTGAAACGACCAATAGGCCTATTGAAACGACTTATGAGAGAAATGCCGGTCTATTGAAAAGACCAAGGGTCTAGTAAATTGACCTATGACTTAAATGTTTAGTCTGTTGAGATGGCCTATGTTTATAGTATAAAAGTATTAAGCATTGAGTATTGCTAGTGTAGGCATGGGTAATAGTGCCTTGTATTTGTAATACTGATAAGTATTGTGAGAAAGATGGTGCTGAAAGTAAGTACCCAAGTAAGAATTTTAACAATCGAAGAGTTGAGAACAAAGGTGAGGTCCCTAGGCGAGGATCTGATGAAAAGTGTAATATGTGCGAGGGAAGGCACAAGACTGATGAAGGTTGGTACAGAGAGAAGAAATGTTCCATTGTGATAAAGTAGGTCATGCGCGATGATATGTCCGAAACCCAAGAAGAATGCAGCTGCTCAAGGAGCCAGCATTGATAAGAACAATGGAGGAGGTCATGGAAGAGTGTTCACCATGACTGCCAGGGATGCGAGGGCCACCAATGATCTTGTGGCAGGTACGCTTCAACTTTATTCTCTTAGCGTTTATGCTTTGATAGACACTGGTGCTACACATTCTGTCATTAGCACTCGTCTAACTAAGAAATTGAACTTGAACCCGGGGCATTAGAAATACCTTTGGTGATAGATACTCCGACTAGAGAGTCAATCCCTATCTCATCTGGTTATAAGATGTGTCCTCTGGGAATAGGAGATAGAGAACTTGAGGTTGATCTTATTGAGCTAGAAATGAATGAATTTGACATTATCCTGAGGATGAATTGGTTAGATGCTTACCATGCTAAAGTAGATTGCTTTATGAAGGAGGTGTAATTCAAGTTACCATCTGGAGAAGAGTTTAGCTTCCAAGGATCGAAGTCGAGAAGTCGATCGGGTCTTATTTCGGTAATGAAGGCTCAAAAAATGTTAAGAAAGGGATGTGAAGGGTTTTTGGCCTATATTGGCGAGACGGACAAGAAAGAAGTGAGTATAGAAGCTCTTTCGATGGTCAGAGATTTCAAGGATATTTTTTAGAAGATTTGTCGGGAATACCACCAGAGAGGGAGGTGGAATTTTCCATCGATTTAGTACCAGAAACCGCATCGATATCCAAAGCACCATACAGAATAGTGCCGGTTGAACTTAAAGAATTGAAGGAACGATTGCAAGAATTGTTGGATAAAGGTTTGATTAGGCCGAGTGTTTCACCGTGGGGTGCACCGATATTATTTGTGAAGAAGAAGGTTGGATCGATAAGGATGTGTATCGAGAACCGAATAAAGTGACGGTAAGAAATCAGTATCAGTTACCAAGGATTGACGATTTGTTTGACCCACTTCGAGGAGGGTGTTATTTCTCGAAAGTAGATTTGAGATCAGGATATCATCAATTAAGAGTGAAAAAAAGAAAAAGGGAGGATGTTTCGAAGACGGCCTTTAGGACAAGGTAAGGTCACTATGAGTTTTGGTTATGCTGTTTGGACTGACGAACGCGCCAACAGTATTTATGGAATTGATGAATAGGACATTTCAGGAGTTATTGGATAAATGGGTAATTATATTTGTAGATGATATCTTGGTGTATTCTAAGACTAAGGAAGAGCATGAAGAACATTTAAGGTTAGTACTGCAGATCTTGAGGTAACAGAAGTTGTATGCGAAATTCAAGAAGTGTGAATTTTGGTTGGAGAAAGTAGCATTCTTAGGGCCTGTGATATCTAAGGATGGGATTGCAGTAGATACAACAAAATAGAGCTATAAGTGAATTGGGAGAGACCAACCACCGATAGCGAGCTAAGAATTTTCTTGGGATTAGCGAGATATTAACGAAGAATTGTCGAGAGATTCTCAAAGTTATCAGTATTGTTAACAAGGTTAACACAGAAAGGAGCAAAGTTTATTTGGTCGGAAGAATGTGAGAAAATTTTCAGGAGCTGAAGCGAAGAATGATAAGGTTATAGCTTATGCGTCAAGACGACTGAAGAACCATGAGAAGAATTATCCCACCCATGACTTGAAGTTAGCAGTCGTAGTCTTTGCATTGAGGATATGGAGACATGATTTGTATGGGGTAACTTGTCAGATTTATAAAGATCATAAAAGTCTTAAGTATATTATCACCCGGAAAGAATTGAATGAGGCAAAGGAGATGGTTAAGACTGCTTAAGAATTTTGATTGTACGAATTATATCACCCAGGAAGGCTAATAAAGTGGCTGATACTTTGAGTAGGAAGAATCGAGGAACCTTAGCTACGTTGAATTCTAAGGGGGTAAGTGCATGGAACAGAATTGAGGTTCAAGTATAGAAGTGAGAGTAAAAAGGTACGTGGCTCAATTGGGGGTTTAGCCAACACTATTAGACCGAATCAAGAAAGCACAAGGAATAGATGAAGAAATGTGAGGATGCTTTGGAGTATGGCAAAAGGGAGGGTAATAGATTTTCTTATGTAAGACAATGAGATTTTAAGGTATCAATCGAGAAATTGGGTGCCTAGCGACAAGATTGTAAGTAGAGAGATTATGCAGGAAGTGTACTGTCAAAAGTTCTGTATATTCTGGGAGTACCAGGATGTGTAGGAACCTAAGGAGATCATATTGGGTGAAATAACATGAAAGTGGTTGTGACAGAATTTGTATGGAGATGTGTGTTAGGTCTGAATGGAAGAGTGAACACCAAAAGTCTGTAAGACTATTACAGTCGTTACCAATACCGGAATGAGAATGGGAGAAAATAGCTGTCTGGAAGAATGGACAGCAGGCATTAGGTACCGAACTGACTATGAGTACAGCGTTTCATCCGTAGACCGATGGGCAGTCAGAGAGAACTATTCAGACTCTGGAGGATATGCTAAGAGCCACACCATTGGATTGGCAAGGGACTTGGGACGAACACGTGACGTTAGTAGAATTCGCCTACAACCATAGTTTCACGCAAGTATCGGTATGGCACCGTACGAAGCTTTGTATGGACGAAAGTGTAGGTCACCTGCATGTTGGGATGAAGTGGGCGAGAGGAAATTGACGGGACCAGAGATTGTTCAGGTAACCGCAGATAAGGTACAACAGATTCAGAAATAATTATTAATCGCTCAGGGTTGGCAGAAGTCGTATGCAGATCGCCGACGACGAGACTTGGAATTTCAATTGGGGGATCGCGTGTTCTATAAGATTTCACCAACCATGGGGTTATGAGGTTTGGCATTCACGTGAAGTTAAGCCCAAGGTATGTGAGACCATTCGAAAATTTTAGAGTGAGTTGGACTGGTAGCCTATAAGTTGGCCCTACTACCTGTACTTGCAGGAGTACACAATGTGTTTCATGTCTCGATGTTGAGAAAGTACATTCCCGACCCGAGCCATGTGATTGAGTATAGACAGCTCAGATTCCGTGCCGATCTGAGTTATGATGAGCAACCTGTGAAAATTGTGGATCGGAAAGATCATAATTTGAGAAGGCGGATAATTCCGTACGTGAAAGTGCAATGGAGCAACCACACAGAAAGAGAAGCAACGTAGGAGCTCGAGAGCCAGATGCGAGAGTCGTATCCTGCCCTGTTTTCGGAATGAGTGCGCTTGGTTTGGTGGACCAAACCCTTTTAAGGGGTAAGAATGTAACAACCCTAAAATTACATACTAGTTATTTATTAAATATTATTTACTTTAATTAATTATGTTAGTTAATTAAATAAGTATTTGTGTTTATTTCTTTTCCTAAATGGGCTAGGAATATGTGGGCTTGGGTTATTCAAACATGGGTTATCTAATTTGAGTTTTCCTTCTTGGACTTGGAGTTAGAATATGTTGGGTTAAGTTTAGGAAACCCGTGACATAAATATATTCTTAACTCATTGAGACCTTTGGGTGATGTAACGGATGAAACCTTTCATGGTTGTAACGGCAAAAGGAATTATGAAGGAGTAAGCGGTATAAGTAGAGGACCGCATAGGGAGAGATCACGCTAGAGAGGGAGAGCGGCCAAAGGGAAGAACATGCATAGAGAGAGAGAGGCGCTTAGAAGAAGGAAGCGACAGAGAAAGAGAGCTCGGCTGGGAGAAGAAACAGAAGAAAGAAGGAAGAGGACCCTAGTTTGTCCAAAGATAAAACATTCAACATCTGCTGTTGTATTGTTTTCTATGTAGAAAACTATAGAAAACCTAGATCCTAAATCAAGAAGAAAGGTTAAGGGTTTTGAATCAAGATGAGTTATTAGTGAATGGTGTATTAAATTTCGGATCCTATCATCTAATGAATAATGATTAGGATTTTGGCATCTTAACCTTGAATATTGATTTGAGTTCATGCTAGAGGATTAAAGGAAGAAGTTAGGGTTGGTATGTGAATGTATGTTTGTGCGTGCTGTGAGTGTGTGTGTGTGTGTGCAGCGTGTGTGTGTTGTGTATGCGTGGGTGCCGTGTGTGTGGGTTTTTCCGTGTGTGTGGGTGATTTAGAGTTTTGTGTGTGTTTTAGATGCTGAGAAAGGTGGTTAGTGTGTGTGATTGTAGAATAAGGAGTAATGATTGGGAATTGATGATAGAAACCATAGAGGTGTTTGAGTAACCTTATTTGGGTATTGGTTAACCATAAAAGGAGTTAAAGTAGGATAACTCGTAGGTTAATGGGATGAATAAAAAGGAGTGATGAGTACTTAGTAAATAGAGATTACTTGTACCTAAGTATGGTTTTGCATGATTGTAGGTTGTGCAAGGACTAGTGTGCAAGAAGTGCAAATAACCCGAGGTAAGGGATTACGTTTCTTAGAGTATTTGAATTTCAATCCTTGAACTAGGATTCTATCGAGTCTTTTATGAAAGTATAAGCTACCTAGTGGCCGGTAGTTATTTTGAAACTATTCATTCGATTGAACGTCTTTTGGAATATCTTACCCTTGATATGTGTTGTTTAAGGTGTATCTAATGGTTGAATTTGATTATTGTGTTCTTGTACCATGTGAACACTTGAATGTTTATTGCTATGTCTAAAGTAATTAGATGTAGTTTAATGAGTCTAAGTGGGACGGACTTTTAAATGAACTTGGTCTAATCTTAATAGTAAAGATTTGACTTTCATCTTACACTGCCTGAAAAGTAGTAATGTTAAATGTGATATGTTCTTGTACTTGGGAACATCATATATATATATATAGAATTGCTATATCTATTTGAACTCGATGTAGCTAGCTTTGTCCGATTGAAAAAGGACTTAGCAAGAATGATCCGATTGAAAAGGACTTTATGAGAATTAGTCTAATCCCTAAAATTAAAGGATTTAGACGCTTATACACTACTTGATGAAGTAGTTGACTATCATGATATGTCGGAATAAGGGAGCGCCCTGAAAAGACGTGGAGTTTCTTATTCAAGGATCACCCTGAAAAGGTGTATCAAAGTCACCCTGAAAAGGTGTAGCGTTACTTTGGAATTGACGAACTTGTGGGAATACGGTCTTCATTATATATATATATTTTTGTGATAGTGCCACAACTTGTTATTTGAAAAGTATCTTTCATTATTGTACTCGTACCTGTACTTTAATTGATATAGCTATCTTATCGTTGAATAATTCGATTGGCTCGTTCTTTCGGTCATCTCTTCTTAGTATCCGGAGAGATCCCGTATGAACTTACTGAGCATTGTTCGCTCATCCCTTTCCTCCTTGATTTTCTTTCAGGTAAGAAGTAGGAAGATGATTAGTCGCAGGAATGGCGGCACATTTAAGAGTATTTAAGTTTTCATTTATTGAACAATTGTATAAGCTAGTGGGATATACTAGCCGTTGAGGTTGTAAGACAGTTATTTTTCGCATTTGAATCATGGTTAGATGTACTAGCCGTTAAGGTTGAAAGACAGTTATTTTTCGTATTTGAATTATGGTTAGTTGTACTAGCCGTTAAAGTACCCCGATTTGAAAATTTTATTTATGAATTGAATTATGTTATTGATGAAAAGTTGGGATCGTTATAAAATAATTGCTTAAAATTCATTCACACAGTAATGAAAAAAAATGAAAAGATCATTTTGAGACGGAGAGAATAATTGGTAATGGCTTCTTTGTGAGCTTTGCTTTCCTGCAGTTAAGCTCTTGCAGTCTCAAATGGGTAATACTAAAGTAACAAAAAAAAAAAAAAGCCACAAATGTTAGTTAAACATTATTTTGTAAATTTATTTTGTTTCTTAGCCAGAAATGTTAGTTAAACATGCAATGACAAACTGTTGTTCTAAAATGTATACATAAATGAAAACAAAAAACCTTCAGTAAAGACAGGCTGGAAGGAAGAGTATCCCAAACTCCAAACCAACCCAATAACCCCACTTCCTTCTATTAATAAATACACAAAGGCCCTCCATTTAACTTACTCTTACTCTAATTCACATTTATTTTCATTTTCACTCAAACCCAACCACATTAATCTATTTTGAAGCAAACCCCATAATTAAATGGGATGAAGTCTTGAAGACCTTAGGTCGTTGGTTTGGTTGGGCGAAATATCAAATCTATAAATATTATAAATATTCATGCAATTACAAAATAGCACACAAATCCATGCTCACACATTACCCATTTTCGTCGCTCTTATACCTAAAGGTATAAGGTATAAGGTATAAGACTAAAATTACTCTTACTCCCTCCGTCCCAATAGTAGCTTTCCATTTTGTCATTTTGGATGTTCCATTAATAGCTTCCACTTTCCTTTTTGGCAAAGAAATCTTTACTATTTCCTCCACTCATTCTCTCTCCTACATTATTTTAATACTCACAACACTATTATAATTTACTATTCCCTCCACTCATTCTCTCTCCTATTTTCAAATTACACTCACAACATTTTTACTTCCCCCTCATTTTATTAATTTGCGTGCACAAAAAAATTTGGACAGCTCTTATTGGGACGGAGGGAGTATACCTTAGGGTATAAGAGTGTTTTTTTACACAAGTTTTCACTTTTTGTTAAAAAACAATAATAAAATTTCATATTTTATTAAACAATTCACTTATATACTTAAAGATATAAGACTATAATTACTCTTATAACTTAAAGTATAAGAATATTTTTTAGGGTTTATAATAATGGTTTGTATTCAAAACTAAATAAATACATGAAATGGAAGGTGCAAAGTAGAAAATTATGACGATTTACATGAAAATTAACATCATTTTGAATGTAACTAGTCAAATCAACAAATTGCAGAAAAAAATGAAGAAACAAGAGAGGTTGAGAAATACTTATACGAAGAACGAACGCGATAGGCTGATTGGTGGAGGCGTATGTGTGTCCGATAAATTAGAAAATTTCGAGTTAAGACGACAAACTGCGCAATAAGAGTCACAAACCACGCAAAAGTTATCGCTGAGAGAAAAATAGAAGGGGAATAGGGGATTTTGGTTTGACAGCGTGAAGGATTTTGAGTTTTTATGAAATTTTGATTTGAGATAAAAGGTTTGAAATGAGGAGGTCTCGTGAAAATACTCTTAATTAAATTACGTTGAATCGAGCAAAATATCTAAATTATCCTTTTTCTGAATAATATGAATCATAGAGAGTTCGAAATAGACTAGTGAGATGGAGTGTGAGTCGGATTGCTGAACAGATGAACAAGAGGTTCCCTTTCTTTTTCTTGCTGCCTCTGTTAAGCATCTTCTTCTAACTTTACCTTTTTTATGTTCTTTCTTCCATCTCTCCTTTCTATCTCTTTCTTCATTCTTTACCTCCTTATATTTGTTTATTTTTCTTGCTTCTCTTACTTCTCTTGCTTTGGGTTTACTCAATTCTGTGATTTCTTGTCAGTTTTTTTCCCTCTATCTACCATTGTCTGATTGATTAGAAAGTTTAGCTTTTTCTTCCACTACTCATATTCTCACTTCTGCTTTTCCTTTCTATTTTCTTTCTGGGAAGAATTTTCCTTGAAAGATTGGTAATTTTGTTAGCCAGAGTTCAATTTTACTTCAAGAACTTGGAACTTTTACCATATTTCTTGAATTTTTCTCTTCTGATGTGAGCTGAAACTCCCTGAATTTGAATGGTTCTAATCTTTCTTGGGTTTTCTTGTGTCCATTAGTTTGATTTTTTTTCTTGAAATTTTCACAATTGGGTTTCTGATTCCATGGGACTTTGTAATGGAAAACCCATTGAAACCCAACAAAGCCAATCCGAAAATCAAACCCTTCCAACTCAAAATGAGACAACAACAGTAGTTACTTCTAATCAAAGTGGGAAATCATCAAATTTCCCCTTTTACAGCCCTAGTCCTCTGAACAAGAATTCACCCGCCAATTCCAGTGTCAGTTCAACCCCTCTCCGCTTCTTCAAACGCCCTTTCCCTCCACCGTCTCCGGCGAAGCATATTCGAGCTTTGCTTGCCCGGAGACATGGGTCTGTTAAGCCTAATGGAGCCTCAATTCCTGAAGAAAATGAATTTGAGGTTGGTTTAGACAAGAATTTCGGGTATTCGAAACAGTTGTTATCACATTATGAGCTTGGAGAAGAGGTGGGGCGAGGGCATTTTGGGTATACTTGTATTGCTAAGGGGAAGAAAGGGAGCTTGAAAGGCCTGGATGTTGCTGTTAAAGTTATCCCAAAATCAAAGGTTTGATTTGTTCTAATGTTGTTTAATTACTGTCCTGTAGTGTTGACCCTTTGGCTAAACTGTCAGTTGCTAGTTCAATTAGTTTTATGATTGTTATGTGTTATTGAAATTTGTTGTTATGCTCATTAGATGAGTTGTGATGGGACCTTATTTTGTTTTTATGAAAAAAATCTGAGATAAACTCAATTGGAAATGATATGCATTGTTATTGAGAATTTACCGGAAGGTAGAAAACTACATAGCATTGGAGCAAATGTTTGAACAATTCTATTCCGAGTATGGTTACAAACTTCTAGTTCCTGATTGAATGATATTATAACTCTAAAGATGGCAAATTTTTATGTATCCACTAGAAATATTGTTAATAGGGTTTAACGGTCTTTCTTGTATTAAGATCATTGGGTTGATGGGTCCAATTTTATTCTGGAAATGGATATGAACTCCTCGCTCGAGAGTGAATGATATTACAACTTAAATGAGAGTAAAGTTTTTATGTATCCACTAGGAATATTGTTGATAGGGTTTAATGCTTTTTTCGTGGTATTAAGTCATTGGATTGATAGATCCGGCTAATAGCAATTATTTTTTATGTTGAAATTGTCAAACTTGATCCAAACCAAAAGTGAGACTTTGTAATTTTCTTTCTTGTCTTTTTCGAAAGTAAAAGGTTCATTTATCATTGATAGACACAAGAACTGGACTTGACGAAACAATGGTTCTGTCGTTATTTCTCTTCTATATTAAATGCTTTTCCATTAGCATTGGAAGTTCAAGTTGTGCCCAAAAGTGCAATCTTTGTTTTCTTCTAGTAGATGTAATATATTTTTTTAAATATTTTATTTATTTTTGCAGATGGCAACGGCAATTGCAATTGAGGATGTAAGGAGAGAGGTGAAAATTTTACGGGCTCTGACTGGGCATAAGAACCTAGTGCAGTTTTATGAGGCATATGAGGATGATGATAATGTATATGTAGTGATGGAGTAAGTTTGGACTTACTATTTTGTCGTAGTGATCTTGATGTTGATTTATTGGCTTGAACATGTCAATTATTTTCAGTATATTAATATCCCGTTTATGCATACTCTGATTAATGTATATTTACTCTTCATAACGTTTTAATTCTTCAGGTTATGCAAGGGAGGGGAATTGTTAGATAGGATACTATCTAGGTATGTAATCTTTTTTCATCCCACAATCCTACTTTAGCTTCTTCACTTTTGAGTGGCTAAATATTTAATGCTTTCTCCAGGGGTGGGAAATACTCAGAAGAAGATGCAAAAGCTGTCATGGTCCAGATATTAAGTGTGGTTGCCTACTGTCATCAGCAAGGAGTGGTTCACCGAGACCTAAAGCCTGAGGTAATGGCCAAAATGATTTTCAAAATTCCATCTGTTTCATGTGAATTAGATTGTTTTAGTTTTGATAATGCAATGTTTTCTATGACATTTCTTCTAACTCTTCCCTCTTCTTGTTATTGTATCTTTCTGGATGTTAAAACTGACATGGTTAATATTGTATCAGAATTTTCTTTTCACTTCAAAAGATGAGCATTCACCACTAAAAGCTATTGACTTTGGGCTCTCTGACTATGTAAAGCCAGGTGAGAACTTATACATATATAATTAACATTTTCTCTGATAATTAAAAAAGATTCATCAAGTCTGATTCTAAGCTGGTGACTTTGGCAGAAGAGAGGCTGAATGATATTGTAGGAAGTGCATATTATGTAGCTCCTGAAGTTCTGCATAGATCATATGGAACGGAAGCTGACATGTGGAGTATTGGTGTAATTGCTTATATTTTGTTATGTGGGAGTCGGCCTTTTTGGGCCCGGACGGAGTCTGGAATATTTCGAGCTGTTCTTAAGGCAGACCCAAGCTTTGATGACGGTCCATGGCCTTCTTTGTCTCCTGATGCAGTTGACTTTGTAAAAAGATTGTTAAACAAGGATTACCGCAAAAGACTAACTGCTGCACAGGCTCTTAGTAAGTTGCCTTAATAATCTTCCTTGCCTGACCATACATAAATATTTTTATAATTTTGAAGCCTGTATTTTACTTGTCTAACCATGTCAAAATTGTTAATCTAGAATCTTAAAATAGAGGGTATGTGTTTATTGATTAATCCATCTGTTTCAAAGTAAGTGTCTTGTTTGACCTGGCGTAAAGATTTCAAAGTCGCATTGACTATATTATAAATACTAGTACGTGTTGGATTCTCAATGTTGCCAATTTGAAGGTGAGCCCATTAATTGAAGAACAACCAATTAAGGGTAAAATGGTAAAAGTGATCATCCAAAAAGGAAAGTATATTAAGTGGAAACTTATTTTTAAAGGTTTTTTTTTTTTTTTTGGGGGGGTTATTTTAAATTGAGATGATAGAACTTGTGACGAGGTGACCTGATGTTAATTTATACCATCCGATAGGTAAGTATTCTTGTGTTCTAATCCGTTCCCTGCTACTTGTTGTGTAGCTCATCCATGGTTGGCCAATTATCACGATCTTAAGATTCCTTTGGACATGATAATCTACAAGGTTGTAAAGGCATATATATACTCGTCTTCTCTAAGAAAAGCGGCTTTGGGGGTATGTACTTCACTATATTTTGTATTCTTTTTAGTATCTTTCTTTAATTGCCATGTTCTTCTGTTTTGTTCTCTTTTCTTTCTTTTATTTTTTCTCTTTTCCTATTTGTATAGAAACATGTGCAAAAGAAGCTAATAAATGGAGAATTAAGTCCTTGTCAAAAAATAAAATAAACAATAAATTATACTCACTCCGTCCTAGAAATAGTCCCATTTTGTTTTTGATGGTCAACTGGATTGAAATTTGACCAAGTTTTGTGAAAATTAATTATATTAATGAAATTCTAAAAGTTGTTATTGATGCACATTGATGATACTCTAAATAATTATTTTTAAAGTTTCATTAGGATTATTAAATTTTCATATATTCTTGGTTAAAGTTTGTTGTGAAAATCACGCCCACGCAGCGGAAAACGGACCGAACTATGGAGATGTAATAGGGGCAACACACACGAAAAGTAAATCACACACAAAGGAACACACAAGAATTGTTAACCCGGTTCGTTGCAACAACAACTACGTCCGGGGGCGCTACCAAGCCAAAATATTCACTATAATATTTTCCGATGTTACAATTTGTCTCTAGGCTATCACATGTATTTATAGGAAACAAGAAATCAAATCCTAGTAATAAAAGGATTCCTAACTAAAGAAAGTATTCTTCTTTCTTCACAAGTCTTCCAAATATTCATTGTCACAAGGAAACATCAATCAAGAGGAAATCTCGATCAAATTAGGAAACGGGAATCGAGCCCGGTAATTCTTCCTTCCCGTCTGGGCGCCGCGGCCGCCCTCCATGCCAAGCGCGCCGCGCATCTGTCCGAGACTCCCCACGCCTCGTCCATTCTCCAGCCACAAGCCGCGAGCCAGCCAGTCGCAGTCAAGACACGACTCAAACTCGCTCTGCGATTTTCCTTCATGGTTTTTGACTCCAATCCCAACAATCTCCCACCTGGAGACAAACCATCCATGATACCTTTTCTTGAAACAAACAAATCTCAATAGCCACGCTATCGCGCTGGTAGCGCCGGCCTCGTCTAGTTATCCAAGAATTGAGTTGAAGCTACGCTTCAACATAACCGCTCTGCTCTACCGTGCTCCGAGTTTTCATTCCGAATGATCCTCCCCGCACATCCCCCGCTCACTGCTTGCTAACTATCGATCCTGAACAAGCGAATCCACGTGCCCCACACAATCACAAGCTTGGAACCTTTGTGTGTTCTTTAAACCCATCGCATCACCGTTCTAGATCCCCGCTTCCCATTGCCGACCAAATTGGCTCCCGTCTGGGCCGACTTCATCACCCAATTTTCTATCAACATACCGTTTAGTGAAATTTCTCCCACCACGGCGATCTCGGCCACCACCATTCATCATTGGGATGCGCCTTCGTTTCCCCCAACGACCGTGTTGCATGTGGTATACAACATATTTTCCACGCCGCCACGAGCCACTGCTAGCTCCGCGGTTACCTTCCATGTCCGCCACAACCGAAGGTCACCACACAACCTTCCTTATCAAGTTGCCTTATGGAAATCAAGTTCCTCTTCAAATCCCAATATGTCGCATCATCGCGTAGCCGTAAAATGGCCCCATCCGTTGCTTTGACCCGAACAACCCCTTTCCACGACCTCGACAGATGATCGTTTCCCAAGCGAACAACCCCAAAATCACCCGTGACATATACCTCCATTCTTTCGCACTGCGCATGAATGAAACGTCGAGCCCGAATCCAAAACCCACGAATCGCTTGAACTTGCTCCCACCCAAGATTAATACATCTCATATCCTCCGCAACATTCAATTCCTTCGCTCCTCGACCGCTTCGACAACTTTTCCTAAAGTGCCCTTTCTCCCCACAATCGTAGCAAGTAATCACCTTCTTGCCACCCTTACTCTTTTCACCGACATTTAGTGCTAGCCCCGATGTCCCACCCTTGCTCTTCCTACGAATTTCTTCGGCCAAGAATCACATCAACGACATCCGCAAACTTCAACTTCACTTTTCCCTGTTGAGACGTTAACGCTATCGCAGCCGTATCCCAACTTTCAGCAAAGAAGAAAGTAAAATCAACGCTAAGTACCTCATCATCAAAGAGTAATGTACCACGGAAGACAAATAGTCGCAGTAGATTTGAATTCACTTATATGCTTTGTTGCGGCTACTGCCCTCCACCATCCTTATGTTCACTGCTCTTCCTCATTAGATGAGCTTTATTCGCCGCCGATGGTGCCTGATCATGTGCTCGCCAACATCCGTAAAATCTCCTTGGTAGTCTTCGCCTCCAAAACATTCTTCGCCACATCCTCATCAACGTTTGCCCTGGCAAGCCCTAACGCCTTCCGATCCAAGATTTCGAATTTTGCTTCCTCTATGTCCGCCGGCTTTTCTTTTAATGGTAGATACAAATCCTTGTTCCACAAAACATCCTCGATCTGTGTCTTCCAAAAATTGAAATCCGTCCCATCAAACTTTTCGATCAACACCACCTTATTCCCATCCTCCAAAGCTCCCAAGAAATCCATAGCAAAAGACACCCCAAGCAATGATTCGACAAAACCAAGAGCTCGATACCAAATTGTTGTGAAAATCACGCCCACAGCGGAAAACGGACCGAACTATGGAGATGTAATAGGGGCAACACACACGAAAAGTAAATCACACACAAAGGAACACACAAGAATTGTTAACCCGGTTCGTTGCAACAACAACTACGTCCGGGGGCGCTACCAAGCCAAAATATTCACTATAATATTTTCCGATGTTACAATTTGTCTCTAGGCTATCACATGTATTTATAGGAAACAAGAAATCAAATCCTAGTAATAAAAGGATTCCTAACTAAAGAAAGTATTCTTCTTTTTTCACAAGTCTTCCAAATATTGTCACACAAGGAAACATCAATCAAGAGGAAATCTCGATCAAATTAGGGAAACAGATCAGTCCAGAATTCTTCCTTCCCGTCTACAGCGCGGCCGCCCTCCATGCCAAGCGCGCCCGCGCAACTGTCCCGAGACTTCAAGCGCCCTCGTCCATTCTCCAGCGCGGTCGCGCAGAGCCCAGCGCGGTCGCGCACATGACCAGAAACTGCTCTGCGATTTTCCTTCATGGTTTTGACTCCAATCCCAACAAAGTTCAATTAAGTTGACCACCAAAAACAATATGGGACTTATCTTTCTGGGATGGGAGTAAAACCGTAGTAAATTATTGTTATGGAAAGAACTATTATTCTCGTTTGATGCTTCGATACATGGAATGGTGCACTACAGCTTACCTTGTAGTATGTTAACATGAGGTTGTACTGCTGTGGCAGGCTCTTGCAAAGACTTTGACAATTTCCCAGCTAGCTTATCTTCGGGAACAATTTACATTGTTAGGCCCTAGCAAAAATGGAACCATATCTCTACAGAACTTCAAAACGGTCAATTCTTTGAATCCTTTTCGTTAATTAACAGATTCAATTCTTTTGCCTTCTTGCATGTTCCTTTTTTTTCATTTATCCCAATTCTGACTCTAAATTTGTGCAGGCTATTATGAGGAACTGTACAGATGCCATAAAGGATTCACGTGTACTAGATTATGCCATCATGGTGAAGTTCTCTTGGATCATTTCTAATGAACTTGGCTATTTTTAGATGCTCCCTCCGTCCCGGAAAGTTAGTCCCACTTTTTTGGTTATTAACTTGAATCAATTTTGAGCAATAATTTAAGTTAGTTTTAAATATCCTTATGAAAATCTAAAACTTGTTATTGATAGTACTTACAACGGTGTATTAATAACAAGTTTTAGACTTTCATTAAGATAGTTAAAACTAACCTAAATTATTGCTCAAAGTTGATTCTAGTTAACAACCAAAAAAAGTGGGACTAACTTTCTGGAACGGAGGGAGTATTTCTTTATGTGACTATATTGGAACAATGGAAAATTGGCTGAATCTGTATTGATGTTGTCTTTCAGGTGAGTTCTCTTCAGTATAGGAAACTTGATTTTGAAGAATTTTGTGCTGCTGCAATTAGCGTTCATCAGCTTGAAGGTATGACAACATGGGAGCAACATGCTCGCCATGCCTATGAGCTTTTTGAGAAGGATGGAAATAGGCCTATCATGATAGAGGAGCTTGCCTCGGTACTCCCACTCTTTCTCCCTCCCTGTCTTTCTGTGTGTTTGTGCATGTTTTTGTGTGTATGTGTGTATAAATATACAAACATGCACATGCACAAGTTTAGTGTAATACTCGATCCCTCCGTCCCATAATAATGTTCCCCATTTGCCATTTTTATTTGTCCCAAAATGATAGTCTCATTTCCAAAATTGTTAGGTTAAAATCATTGAACTTCCAAACTTGCCAACCAGGGAAAAAGAAAGAGAGAGAGAGAGAGAGAGAGAGAGAGAGAGAGAGAGAGAGAGAGGAAGAAGAGGGAGTAATGTAGTAATAAGTAAACCCCATTAAGGTTAATGATGAAAATAAAAATAGGTTGTTAAAATGTTGGAATAGTCGAATGGGACTATCAATATGATTGCACTTGGACTCGTGGACGCTTAAAAACCCAGTACACATGAAACACCTCACCAGAGCATATGGACATCAATTCATGCTTATAACCTAACAACATATTCCCTTTATACCCCTCCGTCCCAAAATGAATGTAAAAAAAAAAAAAAAATTTGTTCTTGATTTTGGAACGTAGGCAGTAAGAAACTTTTGGGAAAGGTCCGATTAATAGATTTTCCTTGAAATAAATATATACTTTTTCGTGTTTCACATACCAATTCATTTTGATTTTCATGTAAATTCTTATATACAGGAGCTTGGACTTGGCCCTTCAGTTCCAGTTCATGTAGTTCTCCAGGACTGGATTAGGCATGCAGATGGAAAGCTCAGTTTCTTGGGATTTGTCAGACTCCTACACGGGGTTTCAGCTCGTGCATTTCAGAAGGCTTGAGATTAAAAAAAAAAAAAAAGAGAGAACACCCTTAAACATCATCCATAACTAGGATGTTTCCAAAGGAGACAAATCGCTATTGCAGAATTTGATAAAGAACCAAGACTTTAGATTTATCATATAGCAGACGGGGGACGTGCAAAAGCACGATGAAGACATTTGCAGCAAAATTAACATCTCGGTATTCTTGCTCTCAGAATTTTCTTTACAGTTAATTTCTCGGTATAATTATTTGTCATATTTTTAAAGAAATGTACAGAGAAGTAGATATATAGATTGTATTTAGGCTAGAAACAATCGAGTAGTTTGCGGGTTCTTTTTTGTTTTTTTTTTTTGTATTTTCGTTTCTGAATAAACTTTCTGACAATGATCGTTGATAAGAATAACTACATTACAGAGAAGAGATTGTGTGTTGGCTCTCGGAATCTTATGAGCTTTGGACGCCATCTCTCAATCAATGAATGCCTAGATCACCTGATAAAAGATTGTCCTAGCCTTTTAAGGTACCGGTGGTTAAGAAAAAAATAAAATTACTCCCATCGTCCTAAAAATTGTCTCACTTGAACTTTCATGTTTAAAACGAACAGTAATCATAATTTTATGAAAATCTAGATATTTCTATGCAATTTTAAAATTTGTTATTTTTTCATCATTATAAATACTATAAATAACAAATTTTAGAATTATATAGAAATATGCCTTTTTGTGAACAAATGCATTTGGAGCATAGTTGGTAATTTATGATGTTTTATATTGATGCAAATTTATTTATTTTAAGAATATATTCATGCAAATGTCACTAGTAAAAATATTGTACCAAATTCTAAATGTGATAGGTAAATTGTTTTTATTAACACATACTTTATGCTCCTTATTTTTTTTGTTCTAGAATTTTTTATTAGAAATATAGTCTCATTCTAATTTTAATAGTCAATTCAATTAAGAATTTGGCTCAAATTTATAAAAAATTAATTATTTTCATGAAATTCTAAAATTATTAATTATAGTATACTGTATATCTCTGCAGTATCTGCCATATACAAATTGGAACAAATAATGAATTCATTTTGTTGGGGTAAAGGCAATGGTGCTAAAATGAAATTCGTTGGATGACATGGCGTCGTTTATTAGACCATTTACAATGGTAAAGGAAATGGGTGTGAATTTTTTTTTCAACTGTTGAATCCATGCAATTTGGGCCCTTTTTGCCACGTGTCCCGATATTATTGATCGATTTTGGCGCGTATAGTCCACGCTCCTTCCCAGGCGCGTCTGCGCCTCACTTTCCCCCCCCCCCTTTTTTTTTCTTTTTTCCTAGAGACGCCACGTGTCACTCTCTGATTGAGCACTGAAATTTTTTTTGTTTTAAATCCTCCGAATTTTTCAAAGGCAATTTCTTATATCAAAAAAGAAAAAAAAACTTTTTTTACACCAAAATTCATAAATTTTTTTTATCTACAAATAGAGTCTTGTTTCATTTGATTTGGACACAGAAAAAAAAAACACTATTTTTTCAATATAAATTAATTATATTGAAAAATAAAGAATATAAAATAAAATAAGTAAGAAGTATTTTTTTAATTATAAATGATAATAATAATTATTATAAATGATAATAATTAAGTATGTAGTTTTTTTTAAATTATAAATGATAATAATAATAATTATTATTTTACTAATCAATAAAAATAAGAGAATTGTTATATAAACCCGTAAAATTGTTGAGTAAACCCGTAAGGATAAAACCACCCCAAAAAATTAAAATAAACCCCCCACTTTTCCCTTTATACCCCACTCATCCACACACCCACACCCACACCCATTAACTCTTTCATTTACTCTCTCTCACCCACACCACCCACCACCATTTTTAGAGAGAGAAAGAGAGTGAAAATCAGTTTGAGAGAAAAAAAAAAGAAGAAGAGATCATCTGATTTTTAAAGTGAGAGTGAGAAATTTCGATTTTTGGTTCGATTGCATTTAAATTTCTGAATTTGGGTGGTTCGGTCGCTACCAACCGAAAATTTGAATCTGATCGGCCAGTAGTGGCCGAACTTTACTTAAAAATCGTCCACACCCGGCCGAACCACCCAGATTCGGCAAACCAGAGCCGAACTTTTTAAAAATTTCGGCCAGGTGTGGCCGAACTTTTTCAATATTTTCGGCCGGGTGTGGCCGAACCTGAACTGAATTTCGGTCACTACTGACCGAATTTTTGCAAAATCTGGGTTTTCTAATATGTTGAAGAACTGGGAATTGGAAAGTGAGAAAATAGGTTTTAATGGAGAAATGGTAGTGGGTGGAGGATTGTGTCGAAGCTGCGTGGTGCCGGTTGGGATGGTGGTGACCGGATTCGAGAGAGACGGTGGGTTGGGATGAAGGGTGGTAGAGTGGTTATGCTTGAGGGGGAAGGTGGGGGTAATGGGTGTATGAATTAGGGGTAGAAAAGTAGTTTCATTCGGTGGCATAATTGTAATTTTATCGTTACGGGTTTACTCAACAATTTTACGGGTTTATATAACAATTCTCTAAAAATAATGAATATAAAATAAAATAAAAGTGGTGGGTTAGGATGATGAGTTGGAAGGGTGTTGAAAAAACATGGGTGTTGAAACTATTATAGAGGTTAAAAATTAAATGGAATGTTGAATAATTAGGTAGAGAAGAGAAAAGATGATTTATCGTATTTTAAGAATATTAAAAAAATTAAAATGTTGAAACTATTGTAAATGGGTCTTATTGCATAAACAAAAAGTTGGGTGGTTTGGGTTTTCGTAGTCTGCCGTCTTTAAAAATTGCATGCCCTCTTTTAACATTGCAGCGATTGATATGCTTGTTTGGCTTTTTTTTTTTTTTTTGCCGACTTAGGAATTCTTGTTTATCGGGTTTTCAAAGCTAAATATTTTTCGCGAGGGTATTTTTTGAATACCAATATTGAGAAGTGTACAAGTTAGTTTTGGTGAAGTAATTGTGCGTCTCAAGCTATGGTTCAAAGACAGGGGTGGATTTAGTGTTAATGGTGGAGGTGTCCGTTCATTTGGTCAATTTTTTTTTTTTTTAAATTACACTATTTAATAAATGTACCCGAAGATAAGATTACTTCATTTCCACATTTATTGTTAACAGATCCCATGACTAGTTTTCAGTTGATAAGTTGTTAAAGTTTATCACTAAATATCTGATATCAAATCCTATTAGATATAAATAATTTCAAATTATTTTTAGTCTCTAATATGAGAAATAAACTATTTTTTTTTCAAAATCTTACTTTTCTTTTATAATCATATCATAAATAGTTTTTATTTATTATTCAAGTTAATTTTTGTGCCTTTATTATGATAAATACTTTTTTCTTTTTAAATATTTTTATATTTGAATTCTTTTGCTCATTACTTTAACTAATATAAATGAATTTTATTTATTATCTATTAGTTTTTTCATCGTTTATTGTTTTGTAAAAAAAAGTAAATTTGAATATATAAAAAATAAATTACAAGATTAATTTCAAAAAAAATGCTTTCCAAAATGATGTCATCATTAAAACAAACTGTAAATATTGTTTTTATTTTTATTTTTTCATGGCATAAGCTTAATATTTCTAAGTAAACAATAAGAAAAAAAATCGTGAATTAAAGATTAGCATATGTTCATAATTAACTTATATTTTAAATTTTGTATTATAATCTCGTCGCGTTTAAAAACAAATTAGTTTGAACTTTTATACTATAAATTATGCACCCACTGTCCAAACATCCTATATCTGCCACTGTTTGAAGAGGGATTCGTTGGAAGAATGAGAAAGTTGTTTTAAATACCCATCCTTCTTTTTATTTATTTCATATATGTCGTTGTGTCAGTGCTTTGTCAAACTGTTTCTATTATAAGACCATCTACAATGGTGTTGAAAATGAGTGTTGAAATTTTTTTTGAGTGTTGAAACCATTGGGAGGGGTGTTGAAAAAAAATTGGTGTTGTAAAGATTCAACATGTTGATAAAAAATGAGGTGGCCGGCTGAGTTCCACGTGGCGGCTTCTAATTGGGCGAAAATGGCACATGGCGTACACGCGCCGACAGAGGCGCGTGTGCGCAGGAGGAAAACGTTTTTTTATTGGGACACGTGACAGGCTATGATTGGCTGGTTTGATTTCAATTTTTTTTTTCTTTTATTCGATTTTTTTACCTCAATTATTTTATAATAAATTATTTAAAAAAAATTACACCAAAATTCATAAAAAAAATTATATATAAATAGAGACTTGTTTCATTTGATTTGTACAAAGAAAAAAAATCCTCTTTTTTAAATATAAATTTCTTAATTATCCTTTGTTAATTTTTCTTTTTAATTTTTTAATAATTTTTTCTCATATTTATTTAATTGCAATTACAGAAAATTAATTAAGTGTGAAGTAAAAGTGGTGGGGTATAGGATGATGAGTTGGAAGTGTGTTGAATTTTTATAAACAAAACCATTGTAGGGTGTAAAAGTTGAAAGGGTATTGATAAATTAGGTGTAGGAGAGAGAAACTGATGTGGAAGGGTAAAGTGGGTGTTGAAAAAAATTTGATGTTGAAACCATCGTAGTAGATGGTCTAACATTTGTGTTGAGTTATTGTCATTTGTAAATAGCCAACTAGGGGTGAGCAAGGTTTTTTAAAAAACAGAACTGGACCAAAGAACCGGACCGGACCAATGAAAATTGGACCTAACCAATTTTTTGGTTTGGTCTTGGTCCAGAATTTTTGAAGAATCGAATAATTGGTTTGGTCTCGGTTTTGAGTTTTAAAATTCGATTAAGGACCAGGACAATATATATATATATATATATATATATATATATATATATATATATATATATATATATATAGATATATATATATATATAATATAATTTTTATTTTTTACCTACAAAATAAAACGCTAGTTGAAAAATATAAATACATTTTTTTTCTTGTTCAGCCATTGTGTTTGGGCTGAGCGCCGCCCCTTCTTCTCCGTTAACTGTTTTAATTGAACATCTTATTTTTGGACAAACAAAAATGACAGAAAGAGTATCATTTTGCTTGTTTGTTTGAGCTGAAAAGTAATATTTGAGTAAATATGTAAACTTATATAAATATTGGTCTGAAAATGTACAATTAAACCTAGTTCACTGCATTTTACTTGTTCTCTTCAGCAAAGAAAAAAGATGCATCTGCTTGTGCTTCAAAGATGTTACCCCTTCTATCTACATAGTCAAAAGTAAAAAAAATTATAGAATTGGTTTGGTCCTGGTTCTGGTACGTCTTCTATTGATTCTGGACCGGACCAATGTATTGGTTCTCACACCTATTGGGTTGGTTCCGGTTCTAATTTTTTTGAGAATCAGACTATTGGTCTGGTTCCGATTTTCTCTTTTTTTCCAAAAAAATGGACCAACCCGGACCAAGCTCACCCCTATAGCCAACTGTCACTATAGTTTAGTTTGCTAATGCAAATGTCAAAATCTTAAAAAAAAAACGCGTTTTTTCTTAAGCTTAGAAAAAACGTGTTTTGTTTTTCCCGCTAATGCCAGTGTTAGTGTAACAAAGTGCCAGTGTTAGTGTAACAAAGTGCCAGTGTAAAAAAGTGTCAGTGTTAGTGTAACAAAGTGCCAGTGCATGTATATTAAGTGTCAGTATAAAAAAGTGTCAGTGTTAGTGTAACAAAGTGTCAGTGTTAGTGTAACAAAGTGTCAGTGCATGTATATTAATTGTCAGTAAAAGAGTGTCAGTATAGGGTAAAAAAGTGTCAGTATTAGTATAAAAAAATGCTAGTGTAAAAAGTGTCAGTACATGTATTATTAAGTATCAATATAAAAATAATTTTTTCTTAAACTTAAAAAAAAAAAGCTTTTGTTATAAGAGCAACTCAATGCAAATTGTTTTTTTTTCTAGAAAAGGAAAAAACAAAAAAAAAAAACTAACTGATGTCGTGTGACCCACTATTCCACTTCCAACACGACGCTGCACTGCGCCCAAATAACAATGGCCATCCACAAAAACCCAAGGCCAAAGCCAAAGCCAAATTCCAGATCCCCAATTCTCTTTCTAACAATCTCCATTGCTGCCATTGCTTTCTTATACCTACTACTTTCTTCCCTCTTTTCCTCTTCTGGGTTCTCCTCAATTTCCTTGATCAATCCCCCAAATGATGTCTATACACATTACCACATCGGCTCAGACAAGTATCTGTATTGGGGAGACAGAATTGATTGCCCTGGAAAGCATTGCGATTCTTGTGCAGGTCTTGGTCATCAAGAATCTAGCCTCAGGTGTGCTCTTGAAGAAGCCATGTTTCTGCAGAGGTAGTAAAAAAAAATCCATTTCTTTTTGGTAGATATGAATGGTTAATTCTATTTGTATATACCCTCTCCCGTCTCAAGAAGATTTCCTGACCACCCTTTTCAATTTTTCTAAAAAAGTTCAATTTTTTTGTTTTATTAAAAGAAAAATTATAGTGCAATTTCAAGAAGGTGCTTGATTTGTCAAATTTGGCAATCTTTTTCTGGGAGGGAGTATAATTCTGGCTATATATGTATGTTTGATTTGGTGGGCAGTAATTGCAATTCCTATTTATGCTGTGTGAACTATTGTGGAATGAAATTTATTATTATTGACATGGAATGGAATGCCATTGTAGTGTAGTAATGAGCACACAGTTTTTGGGTGAAGTAATTGTGGTCAAGTAAGTCCATATGTATAGTTATTTGTACATGGGTTTGTTATTTCGTTTCTGGGTTATGGCGCATTGTGATTTCATTGAGAGAGGAGTGATTTTCGTAGTGTAGTTGACATAAATGCTTTAAATCGAGTACTACTCGGTTTCTGAAATCTGTCTTGTGTATGGAAAATGAGATCCTTGTTCGAGTGATTTTTGGTGCAAATCTGCTATCTCTACAAGACTACAATCTAAGGGTGTCCTCTTTTCAGCATCTGGATACTAAAATTTGCAGCTGACTTTAAGCGCTACAGTTCATAGATAGGAAGATCCCTAATTAAGTTAGTTCTCCCACATGAAATTGGACTATGCCCTACTAGAATGGATTACTTTGTTGTTATGGGCCTCCATTGATTGACTGGATTTTTCATTCCCATGCAAGCATTATTCATGATAGTAGCATGATTCATACTCTCTCCGTCCCATAATGATAGTCTCATTAAACTATCAAACATTTTAAGGACTTATTTTCATTTTCATCACTAACCCTAATGATGCTTACTTACCCCTCTTCTTCTTTGGTTGGCTCTCATCCTCTCTTTCATTCTTTTTCTTTGGTTGATAATTTGGGAAGTCGAATGATTTTAGCCTAACAATTTTGAAAATGAGACTAAAAACAAAAATGACAAATGGGAACATCTTTATGGGATGGAGGGAGTATATAGTGTATATGCTTGTAGTTGGTAATACTTGTATTCAGATATGTGGGCTGGCTCATGAGTTGAAAAACAATAGAGTAGGTCTGTTTGTTCAATGTGGTGATAGTACCATAAATTAGGCTCATTCTACTCTGCTTGGTTGTGCTGTATCCTGTTCCTTTGAACTCTGATTGTTGGTAATATAGGCGCAAGGCTCTATCCTTAGATGCTTGTTAGTGATAGAGTGTCCAAACTCAACATTGAGTAGGGTTCTTGAAGAAGTATTTGACTCACAGAAATTAACGAGTTGCTGAACAGGTTTGAAGAAGAGCCATTTTGATTTTTGATAAAGAAAATTTGGGCTTTTTGACTTTACTTGGGTATCCTAGGAATTGTAGGTTGTTGCAAGTGCAGCTTAAAAGGACATAGTCGATCAGGGAAGTGAGGAGAAGTTTGTAATTGGGTTTGACTTAGATAGAAATATAAAACAAAAAATGAGATATTGTTCACAAATCATTATTTGCTGGATGTCCAGTCTGCATAGGCTATCATTGAGCCGTTTTCCAATTATAATAAGAATATGAATCAAAAGGTGTTAAGTGCATAAAACAGAAAATGGGAGTCACAGTACATTTGTGGCGTACACTTTGTTAAGAGCTCTAAGTTATTGTTCTTGGTTTACAATACATTGATTCTCTGAAGTACTTGGAAGTGTTTGTAGCCCGATCTTGTGATCCTGTATCATGTATTTCTTCATTCATTGTTTTTCATTTGTTCTTGTTTCCTTTGTCATATCAACTTCCATAAAATCGTGTCACTTAACATTGGGCACTCACATTTTTATTAGTGACTCATTTTCATCTTATATATGTTTGTATCTTATAATTCCATTTGCAAGCTTGAAGAGTCTTCCATTCATTTTGAGGCACTTAGTTATCCTACATTTTTCTGCATTTCTTGTTGCAGAACATTTGTTATGCCTTCAAGGATGTGTATAAACCCAATACACAATGAGAAGGGGATTCTTCATCATTTGAACACTACACGTGTCGAGGAAAGGTGAGTTGCATGTCATGTTATTTCGTATCTATCCATCTTTTTTGGTTACATTGAATCAGATACAAAAATATGTTTGGTCTGGCTACATTTCATTTCATACAGCATTTTACATGGAAGTTAGCACTCGACTGGTAATTGTGATAATTGGCACGAGCATCCTGGCTCCCTATGAATGGTAGCGAAAGAAATGTTACTATTTTGCATAAACTGCATTATTGGTGGGCGTAATAGGCTGTCAATATTCACCCGTTCCCTATAAAGACCAAAGGGTTAAATTTGTCACTCACTTGAACCCAATTTAATTGAAATAATTGCAGCTTCATGCAATATACAAGGTGTGTTTTTTCCAAAATGCCATGTATTTTATTTAGGCAGACTATGCAACGTACTTTCAAGTTGGGTCATAGTTAATGCAACCTACTTCCTTGACAATGGTCTTCAAAAGGAATCTTAGTAAGAGACAGCTTTCCTCCCCTTCTTCTAATGCGTTGACCTGGATCAAGCCCGTCACTTTTAACACTTAGCCCGTAAAATAAATGGATTCTAGCAGGTACTATACTGTCGCCACCCCACTACCTACTTTAGCCCAACCCAACCCAGCTGACCTGATTGATAGGCCTAATTTTTATAACATGACGTGGAGAATGTTTGTCTCATACTACCTCCGTCCCATAATGAATGTCAAAAAAAAATCAAATTTTATCTTTGATTTGATCAAGAACAAATTTGAATTTTTTTTGGACATTCATGTTGGGATGGAGGGAGTAGCATTTAAATTTATTCTCACCTTACTGAATGGTTAGTAAGGCAGCTGTTGTTAATATACTTGGTGTATTGATTACTTTTTTGTTAGGTGGGCAGCTAGCTCTTGTGCCATGGACTCTTTGTATGATTTGGAGCTAATATCCAAGAAAATACCTGTTATTCTGGATAATTCAAAAAGGTGGTATCATGTCTTATCAACGAGTATGAAATTGGGATCCAGAGGGCTTGCCCATGTAGAAGGAGCTAGTCGGGTTGTTCTCAAAGGAAATGAACGATACTCAAATATTCTACTTATTAATCGAACTGCAAGCCCACTTTCATGGTAATCTTTCAATTAAACGCAAGATTCTCTCTCTCTCTCTCTCTCTCCCCCTCCCTCCCTCTCTTCCCTACTATGTGAATGCGTGTCCAGGTAACATCTGGCGAAACAAGCAGACTCAATCACTTGACGTAGATTATGCAAGTAATAATCAAGACCAAGGACACACAATGGTGTCTTCTCTCTCTCTCTCTCTCTCTCTCTCTCTCTGCCGTACATCGCTACCCCTTCTACCTCAAATGTCGTCCGGGAATTTGAATTTTAGTGAATTTCTGTTCCATGTAGGTACTAATCATTATCATCAATCAGGTTTATGGAATGTAAGGATCGAAACAACCGTAGTGCCGTAATGTTGCCACACACATATCTTCCTTCAATGGCTGCCAAAAAGCTACGAGATGCAGCGGACAAGGTTAGCCTTGCATTTTCTCCTATGTACTGTTTTCTCTTTGTTGAATTTCGGTGCAATTTACCTTGTAATTTATCTTCACCGACTTCCTAATCAAATTTTTGCTTTTGTAACTCATATATGTTTATGGGCAACGTTAACATCTCTTCTCACTCGAAAGTTAACACTCCTCCAAATCTATTGGACCAAATATTTCCCTTGTTTTTCTTACTCAGCAGTTAAGTTATGGGCATACAAGTAAAAATACTGAAAGATCAAATCAAAGACCCCTATATTGTTTCCCAGCTTCACCTCTTCTTCTTTGATGCTTCCTTGGGTTTTGATGGGTTCCGGACTTCATTATGCGCTGACGAACAACGCTTTTTTTCTTCTTTCTACTACTGTGGATTACTCCCTCCGTCCCATAATACATGTCGCACGTTCCATTTTGGTTCGTCCCAAAATAAATGTCACGTTTCCAAATAAGGAAAGTTACCTAGTGCAATTTTATCAATGTACAAGCTAGTAAAGCACCTTCATTAAAAACGTTGACAAGTCAACTGCGACATTTATTATGGAACAAAGACAGTATATTGTAGCGGTTAGGTATTATTTTCTAATGTCATTAAATTTTCATCCAAATCTAGGAAAACAACTGGATTTCAGAAATCACGAAAAGAATTCTTTCTTCTTTTCTTCTGGTCTTTTTCATCCGTTGGGTTGACTTATTCTGTTGTGATGTTGTCTGCATTATGTTGCATTCTAGCACAAAGTGGTTCTTCAATTACAATTTTTGCTCTCTTATAAATTTTTCATCAAACAATCCATGTGACTTCTACAGATTGTGGGGCTTCTTGGTGATTACGATGCTATACATGTTCGTAGGGGTGATATTTTGAAAACAAGAAAGGACAGGTTTGGGGTTGCCAGAACTCTACATCCTCACATTGACAGGGATACTCGTCCAGAGTTTATTCTTTGTAGAATCGCGAAATGGGTCCCACAAGGCCGGATGCTTTACATAGCTTCAAATGAGAGGAAGGAGGGTTTCTTTTCACCTCTTTCAGTGAGGTAATTAATTGTCCCTTATTCCAAATCATCGTGGTCTTAACTTGCTGAAAATTTCATACTATTTTTAAAAAGAAGGGAAAACTTCATTTTTGTCCATCGTACTTTGAGGCGTGTTTCACTTTTACTATTGAACTTTATTTTTTTCATTTTTGCCATCGTACTACAAACAATTGTGTCATTTTATACCCAAATCTGTTATTTAGACCCAAATGTATTTCATTTTGGGACGGAGGGAGCATTAGGGACAGTGTTCTAAAACGAAGGGAGAAATACATTAAAGTTTCTTTATATCCTGCTAATTTTCTGCTATGAGTGCAGATACAAGTTAGCTTACTCGTCAAACTACAGCCGAATATTAGATCTGGTGGTTGAGAACAATTACCAACTGTTTATGATTGAAAGGCTTATCTTGATGAGAGCAAAAACATATATCAAAACATACAGAGACGGTGATACGGATCTGAGCCTCACTGATGATCCAAAGAAGAACACCAAGAACTGGCAAATACCCGTCTACACAAAGGACAGTGAAGAAGAAGAAGACTGCTGAGTTTTGAAATCTTTCTTCCGCCAAAGTGAACCCCATTTTCAAGTCTGCTTAAGTAATTGACGGTCTTGATCGTAATCTGAATCAGAATCTTGTGGCGTTTTTTACACGATAGTCTGATTTTCTGCGTGTTGTATATTTCAGATGTGAGTTTTTATACGAGTTATGTGTTTAACAATTGTATACAGAAAAATTAGTGTGAAATGTGAATCGATTGAATTGAATGTATGAGCATTCCAATTTACCAGGAAACTCACTGAGATTTTCATTAAATAACAATCTGTCTGTTTTTAGATCATATTGTGACAAAATTTGAGCCGTCAATACGGGGTTGCGGGGTTGGGCCAAAATCCGCCACTAAACGGGGCGGGGCGGGCTGAAAATATGTCAACCCAACCGACCTTGGGTTGGTGGGCCAGACGCGCCAGCTGTAAAAACACTTTTCTGCATATTTTAGTTGCTTGTATTCATATAAAATGATATGAATAAAATTTGTGGGTGCGATTTATGCTCAATCATTTTTTTTTTGAATTTGTAAATTTGTCATTATTGTTTGGTGACTGTATTTATTGTGCTTTTTTATTAGCATTTAACTCCTTTTTTTTCTTACGGTGAAATTCTTTCAGATTTGTAAAAGGATGCAGACCTGATCACCAAACAGGATTTGATATTGATATATATTATCTTAAGGAGTTGGAGCAGTTTAATGAAGTTATTGTTGCATCAGCCATATTTGGTACTGCTTTAGCAAATATCTCTCATTTGTAAAATTCTGTTTCATTTGTAGGATAATAATAGTCTGGCATCTAGCCATAGACTTCCCCTTTTGCTCTGCTGTAATTTTTATCTAATTGTCAATACTGGCTGGCGGGGCGGAGCGGGCCCAAGCCGCCAAAACCCGCCACTAAACGGGTGGGGCGGGCCAAATTCCTGGCTGACTGAAAATATGTCAACCCAACCCACCCCTATTGTTGCATGGCGGGACGAATTGGCCCGACGTACTTAACCCAAATTGACGGCTCTATACAAAATGTAAATGTTGAAAATCGAGTTGCGAAAAATATTGTTGAAGACCAATTTACAATTGTGTAGGAGTATAAAGTTAGGGAGGGCTTTTAAAGTTTGTATGTAGTTCAGGGGCCCAATTTATTAACTTTACCCTTGAAATTTAACGGAACAAAAAGGATAAAGCAAGAACACGTAGCCGCAGGTAAAGTAAGAGAGAGAGAGAGAGAGAGAGAGAGAAAGCTGCCTCCGGCGACGCCGCAAATATCACTGACAGTGACCGGAAAATTCTCATTCCTCAGGTAGCATTTAAATTCATTTCGCTATGCTCTTAGGCTCTATATCTATAGATTTTTTATCACACAAAGACACACAGACAAACAAATGACTCTGCTTGTGTTCACATGGGGAAATTAAAAGGAAAAGATTTATGATTAAAGAGCTTGTTGGGTTTACTGATTGAATCGTAGATAGAGATTTAAGACTCGTGGGTGCTTAATTTTTCAACTTTTCAAAAAATCTTCATACAATTGAAGGCAAACCCATCAAATTTACTCCATTTTCTGATCAATCAAACATAAGAATGAGTCAATCATTGTATTCCTTTATTCCCTTTAAAAGATTCCATTTTTATGAGAATTGAAATTAACATCTTCTCGAAAAAAAAAACCTTGCCTTGTTTATTTATGTAGTTTTTTGTTGTGTGTTGTCAGTTTATTGCCAAATTCGGGTTTGAAATGTTTTCAGTTGTAAATTTGTAACAGGAAAAGAGGGTGACAAAATTTAGGTTTAAGGTGAGAAACAATTTCGTGGTTGGATATGCCGTGTCTGGTACGAGAGAATCTTTTCATTGGTAACATAAGTGACGCAGCAAAGGTTCTGCAAGAAGGGAGTGAGAGTATCACACACATGCTATCGGTTCTTAGCTCTGCTTCAATATCGTTCTTCTCTGAATGGCGTACGGGTCTTTCAATCCCCACCCAAGAGATTAGAAAGGTGTATGTTGGGGGTGCGGAGGGGGAATTGGATGATGGTTCTAAAAGTTCTTTGGGGGCGGAGAAGCTGCTTTATTTATTGGAGAATGCAGGCAAGGATTTGAAGCTGGTGAGGATGGGGGTACCGTTAAGAGATATGGAAAGTGAGAATCTGCTTGATTACTTGGATGTTTGTTTGGATTTCATTGAAGAAAGTAGGAAAAAAGGTGCAGTTTTGGTGCACTGCTTTGCGGGTGTATCAAGAAGGTACAACTTACATATTGTTTCCTTGTCTAGCTGAATATTTATGTTTTCCTTCTTTAGTTTTGCCTGCTGATAAATTTTAATAGTTATGATGAAATTATTTCGTTTTTATAAGGTCTTTATAAGTGTTTTTTGCCCTTTATGATTAAACCGATTTCTTCTTTTCATTTTCTAAATTTTATTCCCACATATTTCTTCTTTTAACTTTTTTTTTTGTTTTATTTTTCTTGCATCTTTTCTTTCACGATAACATATGAGGATTCATGTTAGCCGACTCCAAATTATTTTTGGACTAAGGCTTTGTTGTTGTTGTATGATTAAACCGATGTGGGTCTGGCCCTTTCCTGAACCTGACGCATAGTAGGAGCTCTTGTAACAAAAGGTTACCCTTTCTTATCTCTATGATTGACATCTAGGTTTTCTGCTTAAACAATGATGGTACCTTGTACTATATAAAGGGGCAATGATGATACCTTGTATAAATATGAACCTTGTGGGTAATTTTCCACTAAAGTTGTTTGATTATGTATTACAAACTAGGTGTGACATTATTGCTTGGTTTTCCATTACAAATGTATTTTAGATGATTGAGAGGCTGTCAAAATGCTTAGATTACTATACCTATTTGTCAAAAGGTTCATCAAACTTGTTTAGGTAAGTGCATTTTTTGATTTTCTATGTGAGGCCTAAGCTTTTAAAATGTGAAACTAACTTGAGGCCTACGTTTTTTAAATGTGAGGGACAAACCGAAGTAGAATGTATGGTTTTTTTTTTTTTTTGAGGGGGTGGAGGGAGTAGATCAAGATTATGAAGCAGCTTGCAACCAAGAATGTGTTTCCTATATGAGGGTATGAATTTTCAAATCCAATTACGTCCTTGGCCTATAAATGTGAAACAAACTTGGGAGTTTTGGAGCTATCAACATGTTTAAGTCTTATTTCTATTTTAGATACAAAACTTTAGGGCTAAGAGATTGATGATCACATCTCAACTTTTGATAGAAAGGTCAGACTTGTCTTTCTACAAGCCGGTTCCCCTTAAGTTTCTCCAGGCGTGTTCTTTACTCCTTATACCCCGATTTTATTTAACACATCTTTCATATAAATAATATCTACGGATTTCTTTATACGCAACATCTTTTTTCTAAATAGAGGCCTATGAGAGGAAGGGGCGTGAATAATCTCAGCTTATACAGTATTAGGAGAGAGACCGAAAAAGAAGCTTTGTTGATACAATTTGTTGTAATAACTCCTCTCTCTCTCTCTTCATATATATATATATATATATATATATATATATATATATTGTTAATTATTTTCCTATATCAGAAAGAATGCTTGTATTAAAAAGAGAAAGAATTTACAAAATAAGCTATCCACAGAAAAGGAAGGGTGGAAGAAAAGAACGAAACAAGTGGAAAATAAATGCACCACATCCGACCTCTTCCATAACTCAGTAAGTAGAAGACCACTTAAAGACCCCAAAATTGAAGCTTAAAAATGGAAGGAAGACCTACCCTACCCATAAAAATCAAAATGAGAGCAACCGATCAGGAAAAATTCTTGCTTTTCTTTCCATCCACAAATGGCTATGAATCGCAAAGATAGGATATGTCCACAAGCCCAAACCAACCTTCACTCCGGCAAAGCCTTTGAAACAAGCGTAGGAGATCTTTGATGGATATGGGGTAAACTAAGTTCTTGAAATAAATAACAAATCGAGAGCCTTTAGGGGAATGAAGAGATAACTGCTAAAGTGATTCACTATGATGTTCACATACAACCCATTTGTTTGGCAAAAGCGCTTTTTGTGGGGTCTGTGGGCTGATTTTTTAGTCACTTGTTCAATACGAGATGCGAAGACATGGGTGTGTATTCAAATCATCACCACCAAGCATGCCTATTCCAACTTAGCTCAACACCTCAACATTTCTAAAAAGGATTGCATAAGTGCAACATAGGCACCCTCCACTCCAGTTTCCACCTATATATTAAGATTAAGTATTCTTCTGAAATAGTTTCATTTGTTTCCACTTTTAGCGATACCTAAAAAAAAATCTTCACTCAAGTTAGGAGTGGTCTCTTTGGCAGACATTAGCAAATAGAGCCATTTGTTGAGAGATATGAGCAAGAAGAGTTGAGAACATAGTGTTTTCTAAAATATATGAAGTTGGTAAGTAAACATGAATTCAAGGGTATACGAGAAGGTCTGTAGTTTGAATGGGACTCTCTCTAATCTTGTATTGATAGTTAATCTCTATTATTACTATATACTCCTTTGGTCTGAAAAAAAAAAGGCAAATCTTTACATGATAAGAAAAAGTGTGTGAAATGAAGTAATTAATGCGGCAGAAAGTACAATAAATGTTATAAATTAAGAATGCTCCTTTTACATTTCGATGTATGTTGCATTTTCCTTCAATTAAGTTAAGTGACGAGGCTGGCTGGATAAGGGAAATATATGCCACCTGAGCCTTGAGTGGACTTGTAGCACTGGAAGGTGACTTGGATCAGAAGTGGTTGAGGGAGGTTTGATGCATCATGCATAGACCAGACTGAGGCATAGAGAAAATAACGAGTGAGTGAGGGATGGTAGTGAAAGAGAAATTAAACACAAGGAGAAGGAAGTGACATTGGATATGTGGATCATCTAGTATATAATGTAAGTGGCATACCATGGTTTTCTTGAAAGGAAACACAAATACAATAAATAAAAGAACGAAACAGGAAAAAGACGAAAAAAAGGAAGAAGAACAAACTTTAAAATGCTAAAATAGTTTGGTTTGGGAGCCAATAGGAAGTTCAATGGATGATCTCATACTTATATTTTCTCACCTCTCTTTGAAGATTCCATACAACGTTTCATGTTAGCTGACCCCAAATCATTTTGGAACTAAGAATTTTCATTTGCAAGTTGACACTAGGTTGGACAATACCGTAATTGGCTCCATAGCGTTATGCCACTATTTTCAGTGTGAGAGATCTCCATATATGGAAATTTTATCCACTCTTCGTTAGTCAACCTAGGATGTTTATTATATGGCACGAGTGCCGTCTATTTACTCCTATGATTTGGATGAAAAACTTCTCTTTTTTTTCCTAACAGTATTAAAGAAGACTTTAGATTGGATATCTTATTATTTAGTTACTCAACTTCAAGAAAGAATTGAAGGGGAACTTTTTTTGGTTCTCCATATTTCTTTTGGAGAGGATGCCACATTTTACTTGAGGATTGAGGAAAATTCAATTTTGATCTCAAATAAGATTGCTCCCTCATCCCAAATTAAGTCCTAATTTGTTTCTAACGCTAATTAAGAACATATTTTACTCCAAAATAGCCTTTATAATTAATGAAGTGTCAAAAGGAGACGAAGAGTTGTGGGTATAATAGGAAAAATAGTGTTATATTAGAAATATGACTTTTATTTTGGGACATCCCAATAAGGAAGGAGGGAGTACATGTCAAAAAGAATTTACCTATACTTATTAAGATATCCTTTCTTGTAGATCAATGAAAAGTCTTTTCAGTCTACCCCCTAAATATGAAAAGTTTAATAAATGAAGTTGAATTATGTGTTGAATTAAGTGATGAAAATTGTGTCCGAGAGCTTGTTGTGCTACATTTGTGGAAATAACAGGTGTTTGCCATATTAGCTCTTGACATGCTTGGAAAAGTCTCTTTGAGTTCTCAACGCATGTGAGGGACATATGTGGTTCCTATCAAAAAAGGAAAAAAGAAAAAGAAAAAAAAAAGAAAAAGAAAGATAAAGTCAGATGTGGGTCATAACATGTGTTTGATGTTGACTTCCATCACAAAAACCCATTGAATCCAAGCTTGGAGGTCTCTCCTGCCATATTAGTTGAATATTTGTTTCGTTCTCATTTCAAACAAGCTATGAGTAGAAGCATGCTAATTTTAAGGACTAAATTGTTATTTAATAAAACATACTTTTACCTGGCTGTTGGTAATTGCAGTCGCCAGTCAGCATGCATAATATTTTAACATCCAGATTTGGTGCTACTGAAGTTGGCAATTATTTGTAAGGACAAATAAATCATAGCACCTAGAGTCGAGGACATTTAAGTTTTGAAACTTAACACGAATTTGTTCTCATGTTCTCATGTTTTCTGAATTCTGTTTGTTAGTTAAGAATATTTAGAAAAGGAATGCTTTCTAATAATTTCAGTTTTCTGCTATGTCAAGACCTTAGGGTTTACACTGTTCTTTGCGTGTGTTCGTTGCAGTGCGGCCATCATTACAGCATACCTGATGAGAACTGAGCGACTCTCTCAAGAAGGTTTGAACGAAACTGTAATTTTTTGCTTTGTTTTCATTGTAGAGTGTTGTACTTTTTTGCTGCTCTTTCTTTAGTACTTCCTCCATCCCATAATAAATGTCGCGCTTGACTTGTCAACATTCTTAAGGAATGTGCTTTACTTGATTGTACATTGCTTGTACAATGATAAAATTGCACCAAGTTTATTTCCTAATTTAGAAATGCGACATTTATTTCGGGATGAGCCAAGAAGGGCAGTGCGACATTTGTTATGGGACAAAGGGAGTATGTTAGAAAACTCAGTGGCTTTTTATGGTCTTCATTCTCAATGTAATTTATTTCAACTTTTGTGCACTCTCTTCTATACCTTCTCATCTCTGCAGATGCAATTGAGTCATTACAGCAAAGCTGTGAATCTGTTTGCCCTAATGATGGTTTTTTAGATCAGGTAAAGCAAGGAACTGTTTCTATCAATATTTCTTTCGACCGTGCAATGAAGTTTTTCTTGGTAGTAGGTTTCAGTTCTTTTGCTAGCCAATCTGACACTTTATGCTTTCTTTGACATGCAGTTGAAGATGTTTGAAGAGATGGGTTTTAAAGTTGATCATGCAAGCCCCATCTACAAACGCTTCCGTTTAAAAGTATTAGGTGGGGTATTTTACTCATTTTCTTGTAGTTTTGCCATTATATTGATTCCGCTATTAGTATTTTAGTTAAGTTAAAGCTGATATCTTCAGTTTGTGATTAACATCAATTGCTTTCAAAGTGTTGAAGGAAGATAATCAAATATTATATGTGTACTGCACATATGAGAGGACATGATGGTGATTCAGAATGTTATTATTAGTGCTAAAAACCCTTCTTTGCTAGGTCATGAATGCACATGTTTTAAAAGATTAAATGTAAATTATTTTTGAAATCTTGTTTTATTTTGATCTTTAAAAGGGTAAATTCATTAAAATTTGAGGTGCACAAGCATCTTATACAAAATTTTAGGTTGCCCTTACGCTTACTCGAATGATATACTGACCAAACTAAGATAGTTACATGAATCTCTTGCTGTAATTTAATCAGCTGTGAGACTCAAAGAGTAGATCCCTAGGCCAAGATGCCTGTAGGAGGTTCCGGAATTGCTTCATGATGAACCTAAAGCTACTGAATTATAGTATTGCAGATGCAAAAAGAGGTTAAGCGTTGAGGATTTTTTTATTTTTTTTGAATGGAAAGAATGAAGGGGGGGGGGGTGGAATCACATTCTCCGTTCATGTTCTACTCAATTTTCTTGTTTGGTTACAAATGGTTTACAGGAACCTCATTCCTCCATGAATGACATTCCATGAAATAGTCAGATTCCCTTTTCTCATGGCGTGGGAATGCTCCCTTCCTGACCATGATTGAGCAATAATTATTGGTGGCCTTCTGCATTAATTAAATGTATGTGTTGTGTTTGCGTAATATTTTGCCCAATAAGTTGATTTATGATTTCAATCGCTAAATAAATGTAACTGGAGGGTTAAAGCAGGGCCTTTCTATTTTTATTTTGTCTTTCTGTTCAAACTATGTGATGCGATGTGATGTGAGGATAGAAAGTATGTATTAGTGCATGTAATGTATTCTAGTTTTTTTTTATTTGAAGTGTTTGGTCTGCACTAGATATGGTACAATGGTTAAAAGTACTTGCACGCCTATAATTCAGAATAGCGTGTTTTTGAATATTATACATTCACTGTGCACTTTGGAACAAGAAGCAAGAATATATTCCATTTTCTTTCTGAAAAGGGTATAATATGTCATTATTTTAGGTGATTCATATAATCGCGGAGAAAGAATTGACAGTTCCAAATTTCGGGCTGATCCTGGTTTGGCCAAACAAGAAGTGTCTTCGGAGGCAGGAGTCTCCAAGAGTGAAGCTGTGATACCTACTCCTGCATACCGCTGCAAGAAATGCAGAAGAGTTGTTGCATTAAAGGAGAATGTTGTGGATCATGTTCCGGGTGAGGGCGAGAGTTCTTTTGATTGGCATAAAAGGAAATACCGTAACAATTTTAACAATAGCGATGAGTTGGAGTGCTCCTCTATCTTTGTTGAGCCTCTTCGTTGGATGACATCAGGTATGAAGAATACTACCTCTGTCCTAAAATGAATGTCCAAAAAAACTTAAATTTGTTTTTGATCAAGAGCAAATTTATTGCCCTTTTTTTTATTCATTTTGGGACGAAGGGAGTTAGTATTTTCTTGTACTTTAGCTGTTTACTTCTTGGGTCATTCTTCTTCCATGAACCTCTTTTATACGAGTTGCAAGCATTTTTAATATTACTCGTGTATCTAATGGCCATCATGGCATAATGTAACTTTGAATTTATTTTTTTTATTTATTATTTTTTTGGGGTCATTCAATTTGAGACAGATGGGAGTATGAAAGATTTGTGGTTTAGCTCGGTAGTTCTACATATCCCGGCTGCACAAATTAGCTTTTATGCACTACTTCTCCGTCTCTTTCCCTAAACGAGTGGCCATTCCATTTCTCCAAGAAAAACGAGGATTTTTTTTTTAACATTTTGTAGTTGCACATATGCATCGATACCCTTGATGAACACTATTATTTCAAGTGATGATTAGAACTTGATAGGTATTAGGGTGAGTTTAGTAATTTCACAAGAAAATGAGGGTGTATAGTATATGCTTCTCAACTGAATTTTAATTTTTGTCTTGACAGTTGAAGAAGGTGCACTGGAAGGGAAGCTGTCATGCACCCATTGCGAAGGTCGGTTAGGGTATTTCAACTGGTCAGGCATTCAGTGCAGCTGTGGGAGTTGGATCACCCCTGCCTTTCAGCTCCATAAAAGCCGAGTTGACATCAGCACTGTCTAATATTTTCTCGACCAGAAACTGCAGTTTTAATCTTTAAGGCATCATCTTATTCTGGGTACTGTTAAAACATCATCTCATATGAATTTTGAATACAAGTCATTCAAGGAGATGGATTTTGCTTATTTCTTTGAAACGGAGTCGACAATCTGCCCTTATGGACTCAATTTTGGTGCTATTTTTCTGTGAGTTTTCTTCCGGTTAACCGGACTTGGTTTTTACTTTTCTACAGGAGATACATGAAGAATCTTGTTTTGGTGTGTAAACTTGATCTAAGAGGGAGCTTTGGAAACATGTCCTCATTTCTTTGTAAGACCTGAAATATATCTATTTCTATTGATTCATGTAAGGATTGGTGGACTGGAAAGTTTTTGTTTGTGCCATTAAGTATTCTGTCACTTACTCCCTCCGTCCCGCCCGAAAGGGCATAAATTTCCTTTTTGGGCATCCCATTTGAAAGGGCACAACCTTAAAATGGAAAGTTTTTTATTACTTCTTTATTTGTGAGATCCACTTGTCATACTCTCACAATAAATATCCACCAACTATTCCCTATTCCACTTTCTCTTTCCTACATCACTTTTCACTCACAACATTTATTTCACTATACACTTTTTCTCTTTCCTTTCCTACATCACTTTTCTTAATTCCCGTGCAAGGGCACAAAAATGCCCTTTCGGACGGGACGGAGGGAATATTTAGTACTCCCGGTCCGATTTAGAATTTTTGGTCAACTGGATCACACTTTGACCACGAGAAACCGGGTTTGAATAGCAATTAAAAAGCTTTAATTCAAGTCTTCTAATTAAGCTATCAAAGAATGGAGTTTCCTTGTGGTCTAAAACAAGAAACATTAAGTAAATTGAATATACAAGGCACCAAAAAATATGTGTTGCTCCATGCAACTATACATCTCCCTATTTCCAACTATCAGACTAAATCCTACACGATTCGAGTTTCAAAAGACCGTTAGTATACATATAAGAGGACGAGCAAAAAACCCCACTTTAGAATCCCATTCGTACGTTGCTAGTAAGTTCCCAATAACGAATCTTTAGGTCTTAGACATGGTGGTCAAGCTTGTTGCACTGGTACTGATTGAGAACCTCCGTTCCAAATTGAGAAGCGGGAATTTGATCAGAGTTAGTGGGACTGAGACTCGAGAAGAATGTTTGTGGCAGCGTTTAAATCATTTCTAGCATGAACAAGTGCTTGTCTAACTGAGTTCCTGTCAAACCCCATTGAAACTAGTGTAGCTATGGAGTCCTCTGGTGGCTCTGGCGTAGTAGTAGATGCCATAGGAGGGGGGTAGTTTCCCTGAAACAGGAAAATACAATTGCATTCTTTTTTTAACGGGAAGTGATTAAGTAATATTTAAACACGGAAAAATCATACTCCCTCCTTCCCGAAATGATCTTCCTACTTTTTTGGTTGTCGATACGAAGATAGTTTGAGCAATAAAGTTATGTTGATTTAACCATCCTAATTAACATCTAAAAATTGTTATTGATAATATTTATATTGGTGTATCAATAACATGTTTTATAATTTTCATTAGAATAACTAATTCAACCTAAATTTATTGCTCAAAATACCTTCATATCAACAGCCAAAAAAGTAGGAAGATCATTTCGGGACAGAGGGAGAATGAGATTGTGTCAAGATCAACTAGTTGCGCAGGAAACTTAACTAGGAAATTTGTAAATTCTATGTTGGTGAAGTAAAACTATTTAATCAATAAGAACTTTAATTTTTGGTGAAGTAATATACTAACAAGCATATGCAACTGGATAATGGGAATAGAACATTTAATTACCTCTACTTGGCGAGCAACAAAGGACGGTGCATTTCTCTGAACGTTTGTATTTGGTGCTGAAGGGGGTGATGCACCTCCCGCTGATGGCCAAGAAAGCCGTGAAAAGAAGGTAGCAATAAACTCCGGAAACTGGAAAAGTATAAACAAAGATTTAAACATCACAATAAAAGTACATCGTTCAAATATGTGTACAGGTACTCGGTTAGAGTATACCCAAGTAAACACATGTAGAGAAGAAAAAAAAACTAAACCAAAGAGAGAGAGGATACATAGAAGCTTACACCCTTTGTACTACTGAGCTTAAAATCTATTCATTAAGCTACATTTTGTTATATATATAGGAAAAGAAATTATATTAGATACAAATATAATTTACAAGCAGACGGGCCAGGAGTCCATCAAAAAAAAAAAGAAGGGGAAAAAACACAAAACAAGCATAAACTACACAATAGCAGCAGCCCAGTCCTGGTTCAAATCTTAGATAGATAACCGTTGAAAATCTACATTACTGACGCCCAAAGAGATTCTAAAGAAACCACTCTCTCCCATAGAAGATGATTCGGAAGATGCTGATTTCTAAAGTTCCTGTCATCTCTCCATCTATATACACCAAAACGCAGCTGAAACCCACCCACCCCTCACTACCATAAAAGGACCACATCCCTCCCTCTCCCGAAACCTCGGAATTGTATCTGTAGGAAAGAGCTCAATGAACTCGGGCACAGCCAAATCTCTCCAGCCACCTCAAATAATTGATTACAAAGATACCAAGGCACCACTACAATGGAGTCTCTTCTAAAATCTTGCAGTTCACATCATCCTCACCTGTCAAGCTCTTATTTGAAATGAGATACATAGTTGTTTTTATTTCCAATATGCTTTCTCGAAAAAGCAAGTAGTGTCCTTTAAAAGAGCAAAAAGTAGTTACTCCATATTGCCTTTTCAATGCTGTCAAATAATATGCTCTTTACTTTATGAATATATCCATCAGATTTAAACCATAAAAAAACAAGTATAGGGCCTTATAAAGAAAATGAGATGCTTCACATAAGGCTTAACTAAACATTTACTTGGCTGAACACTTGAACAGATCTGATAGCTGTCAAACAAAGTCTACAAGCACCTAGTTTTAACGACATTAAAAGTTTAACAGTTGGGACAATGAAACGAGGGCCTAATACAAAATAAGAAAAGTATATGAAATAACCTTCATCTTTCGGATGTGAAAGACATTCAGACGATATAGAGAACCAGCAGTGATGCCACATATCCCTGGAAGAAGAGACCTTTTCCAGGATGACAAAAGAAGCTGCAAGATTAGAAAATCTAAAATCAGAAAAATCGAGAAACGTAAATAGGACGGAATGAAAGAGGCAAGTAATGTCTCCTCTCCTCTCTGAAAGTAACTTAGTTTAAAGTGAATTCAACAAATGACACCAGGCCTCAGCAGGTTGCAAGATAGCGAAACTCTCCAAAATATAAAGGGGACACTGGAGTGAAATTACCTGTAGACCAGCTAAATATATGAAAGACTTGTCAGAGAAGCTGAGGGTAGATACACGGAACTGCGTTGAAACAGGAATGTCAAAATAGAAGGGTACAAAAGAAGAAAATATGAGGCCATAGGTACCAGATGTGAGCACGTTCAGGGAGGGATCTGCAACAATGAAAAAGATGAAATTAATCCCAGCAGTGGAGTGAAAATTGCTTTAGAGAAATGAGTTGTTCTCTCTTATCAACAAATCTTCCATTTTCTACCCTTGCAGCCGCCCCATTCCCCACGCAGGAAATAAAATATAATACACATATAGTATAACAGTTATATAACAAAGAGACCCTTTAAAATCCTATGCAAGCAAGGCCACATGGACCATAGGTTAAAAACGGAAAGAATGTAAGAAATATGAGAAGTCTCAAAAATATGTATGGTGGCCTTGCCTAACAGAAAAGATTCCCAAAGTTACCAAACGGATGGAACGAGGAAGATAGTAACATAATTGCACCTAGTATTGTGGTGCATATATTGAATCAAATACAAATAAGATGGAGCATAGAGCACTCACAAGTTATCTTAGTCATAGTTTACCTTTGAGAAATGTTAAAGCAAGAACCTGAAGCAGCAACGACACAATTACAGAGAACAAGGTGAACACCTGCATAAATAGAAATGTAAATTTAAAATTGTAGCACATGGAAATGCCAAAAAGTATGCCCATGACCATTAATCTAAAAGCAGCAGAAGACAAACAATATATATAGGCATATATACGCATGTTTGGAAGTATGATTATTCAATTCATCATGACACCGATAAAAACACATCGGGTATCTTATAAAATTAAGACCCCTCCAAGTCAAAGACCTTGCATGAAACAGTTCAACTCTACATAAAGATCACTGTACTAGACAGGCATAAAACGAAAGTGATCCTCCATCTCTCCTCTCTTTCTCTCTAAGGCGTGGGTGTTATGACGATACAGTCTCTACCGGAAAATATCTACTCAATTCTGCTTCAGAACTTGTACTTGTATCTCACAAGATAAACACTAAGCTTGTACAGGCTGCTCAACACACCTATTGATAATTTGAGCATACCAATTTATGCCTCCACTGAAAGAGGCAGCAAGTTAGTTCCTTTCGACCCATACCTACGTACCCTAACCCTTGTCAACTAAACTGGATTATGAAAACTGCTTTTCAATAAAAATATATTTTCAAAATGGGGTCGTTTTGTTCTTAAATCATTATTCTGCCATCTACGGTAAACCCATTGTATATTGAACATGTGTTCCTCTTATAGCACAAAATCCAGCGATGGATAATAATTGATTACTTTACAAGAGTAGAGTTTCCATTCAGATTCCAAATTAGAGATAATCCAAGAGTTCAGCAAATAAGTAAGAAAAATATATGAATTAGCATTTAGTGCAGGTGCATACTCGCCTGTCGTTCCATTTGATGAACCTCTGCCACAGGAATACCCCACTATAAACAGAAAAGCCTCTTTTAAGTAAGGGAGAGGAGAAAGGTCATATCCAGCTTCCTCCACCCCATACTAAGTTTACATGACACCAACAAACATAGGCTAGACATTGCAATTCTTCCATAGACAGGTATCTCAAAGATTGAGATATAACTAACTTAATGTGGGAAGAGCCAAAAATTTATAGATACCAGTAATCATCATGGGATTGTAATATATAAGTGCTTGGTGTTGCTCATGCCCTTCTGAAATTACACACTTTATTTTAAACCTGATTTAAGACTAACTTTGTGAGGCAGCTTTGAAGCAAAAATGTGATCATAAGAGTCCACTAGCCCAGTGTTTGATCATCATAGACCAGTGTATCTTTGGCTGGTTTTATGCATTATCGCTACCGTAATAATATTTGATGTAGGACAAAACAAGGGAAAAGTTAAGTTCGTTATCGTACGAACGGACGAGAGATTGATCTCGTTCAATCAGACGAAGAGAAGAACTTAACTCAAAGAAAACACAGCTATAAAGAAGAACACTTGGTATTTTATTGAATTTCTGAATGCCTCAACACTTGACAAACACCCCTTTATATAGGCTGTAAAATGGGATTGAGTACATGAACTTATAGCTAAGGAGGAATAGGGAAAGAGTAGATAAGACATACAATTAATGGATCTACATTCAGATGAATGAACTACTGATTGAACCTCACTACTACTATACTGACTGCTGAATATAACTTTTGAACAAATCTGTGCTTATTTGCTGGAACATTCTGGATCAATCTCCATTATTCCCTTCCACTTGCATGACAATCCGACTCGGATTTGTCGTTTTGATAGTATGGGTAGAGGTCAGCAACGCTGAACGTATTAGAAATCTTCGTATGATCGGGCAAATCAAAGACGTACGCATTGTCGTTAATCTTTTTTATTATTTTGAATGGACCAATCTTTCAAGAATCAAGTTTATGATGTCCTCCTCGCTCTTTGAGCAAATATACCATCACAACATCACCAACCTCGAAAACTTTTGCACGACAGTGTTGGTCAGCTGCAACCTTGTAATTAGCAATTGTTTCCTTTAACTTCTTCACCTCCGCAATTGTATGCACATGATTTTGAGCAATTAAATCAATAGATTCGCTTTTCTTGAAACCATTAGGGAGCTTGATAAGGTTAACAGTGGTTACTGGAACTTTCATGTAAACAACAAACAACAGAGAACGGTGACATTCCTGTAGCTCGGTGTTGTGCGATGTTGCAGGCAAATTCAGCTTGTGCCAATGCAATATCCCATTGCTTCTTTTTCTCCACACACAAACAACGTAACAAACTGCCTAAAGTGCGATTGACAACCTCTGTCTCTGCCCATCGGTCTGGGGGTGAGCCGAACTGCTTAACTTTAATTCGGTCCCAAAACGTTTTCACAAAGTCGACCAAAATACAACAAGAAACTTTGGATCACGGTTAGAAGTAATTGTGCGAGGGATTCCATGAAGCCGAACAATCTCCTGAAAAAATAGTTTTGCAACATGGGGTGCATCAGTAGTCTGCTTGCATGGAATAAAATGCGCCATCTTAGAAAAGCGGTCTACCAGGACAAATATAGAATCAGACCCTTTTTGAGTACGGGATAATCCCAAAACAAAGTCCATATATAAATCCTTGATGTAATCCGGTCCAAGAAATATTTGACGAAGTCAAATGTATTAATTATTTTTGTATTTTAATTAGTAATTTAGGATTCTATTTCCTTTTTCCTTTTCCTAGTTAGTAGAGGATATTAATTTAGGATTCTATTTCCTTTTTCCTTTTCCTAGTTAGTAGAGGATATTAATTTAGGATTCTATTTCCTTTTTCCTTTTCCTAGTTAGTAGAGGATTTTAGGTAGTATTTATAATTCCTTTCACAGTTAGAAACTTACGTTATTTTTCTTAATCAAATTCCTTTGCAAGTTTTGCAAGTTTATTGTGTTCTTCCTAAAGTCATTAATTGACTTTGCCAATAATCTTCTTCGGTTGATTATTAGATTAAATTCTTTTGCGAGAAGTTTAATCATATCCCTTTTTATTCGTTTATCGATTTTACTCCTTTTGCGAGGATTTAATCGATTAGCTTGTTTTATTTTAGTTGCGCTGCGTTTACTTTACATCAGTTGGTATCAGAGCGAGTTCGATCCATGGAAAAGATGACCAACAATGGTGGAGAAGAAAAATCACTTCTTGAGAAGATCGATATGCGTCTGAAGCATGATCGTTGTCAGGTAAGAAAATTTTCTATAAAGTTTAATAAACTTGAGAAGGAGGCCGACGACAAAAATGACTGGATGCTTCATTATGAATCCGAGATTCAGAGCGACGCACTTCAGGCAGTGCATCAGTCTTTGATAGATAAGTATCGAGAGGAGAGGGATGTTGTTTGGGCAGAAGCCGTTCGTTGTTATGATCAAATAGGTATATATACAAAATCAATTCGGCGTTTCGAAGCAAAGCGGGCTATTGAATTGAAGCGTCTCGAGGAAGAAAATCGCCTTGTTATTGAAATATTTCCTGCCCAAGAAGATCCTGTTGAAGGGGAGATTACTGTTGAAGATCCTTGTGCTCCTGAGTTGGGCAGTGGGCAGAACTTCATTGATGTCCAAAAGGAGAATCCTACAGCCAACTTTAAGGAGATTGTTAGTCCCCTTCAGGAAGGAGGAGGCATAATCGACTCAAGTTTGGATACACGTGATGGCAAAATTAATCCCCATGGACCAGGTGAAGATACATTTCATGAAGATGATCCCAAGAACAAAGCACGAGGAGAAACCAATGAAGAGGAAACTAATTCTTTTGGAGACCAAGTTGATGATTTGGCAAGAAATTTTGTGGCCATGGACTTACAATTTGTGACACAAAAAGAGATTGCAGGTAGCACTAAACCTTGCTGGGACCTTAGCTGCTCAAATCCGGGCGCTGTCTTTGATAATAATATTCATACCCATATTATAAACCCTAAGGTGGAGAAGGTTGTTAGTATTAATTGGTTTATTGCAAAATCAAATTTTGTGTGGGGAAATATTTTTGTTGATGATTTTCTTATGGTCGATCATGGGAAGGTTGGGAGGACGATCAATGTAGGATGGAAAGGATGGGATTGATGGTATAATTTTATTTCCGGAAGATATTTGTGTGCCCATATTTGTGCTTCGAGATAATATTTATTCCAAATATTTATTTCATTGGGACGGAAAAATTCAAGTTCTTTCAATTCCTTCTACGTTAAAGATGAAGATTTATTCCAAATATTTATTTAAATGGAGGGGCTCGTTTCAAAGATCGGACGAGGATTCGGGGCGAATCCTTTTTCAAGTGGGGGTGAATGATGTAATCCGGTCCAAGAAATATTTGACGAAGTCAAATGTATTAATTATTTTTGTATTTTAATTAGTAATTTAGGATTCTATTTCCTTTTTCCTTTTCCTAGTTAGTAGAGGATATTAATTTAGGATTCTATTTCCTTTTTCCTTTTCCTAGTTAGTAGAGGATATTAATTTAGGATTCTATTTCCTTTTTCCTTTTCCTAGTTAGTAGAGGATTTTAGGTAGTATTTATAATTCCTTTCACAGTTAGAAACTTACGTTATTTTTCTTAATCAAATTCCTTTGCAAGTTTTGCAAGTTTATTGTGTTCTTCCTAAAGTCATTAATTGACTTTGCCAATAATCTTCTTCGGTTGATTATTAGATTAAATTCTTTTGCGAGAAGTTTAATCATATCCCTTTTTATTCGTTTATCGATTTTACTCCTTTTGCGAGGATTTAATCGATTAGCTTGTTTTATTTTAGTTGCGCTGCGTTTACTTTACATCAATCCTCCCCCAAGGCGACTCCGGAATAAGCAATGGCATATAAAGTCCAGTGTTTTGGCTTTGTCCTTTTTGTGTTTGACAAATAGAGCACTTATCTCTCCTCAAATCGCCCAATGGATTTGTCATGTCTCAAATGTGCACTAAGCCCTCCAGCATGAAGCTCACGAATAAGCTTCTCCCATAATGAAGTTCGGGGAATGCAAAGGCGGTTGCCTATGAATAAATACCCATCTTGAACCAAGAAGTCTCCCATAGGTTGTTTGGCTTGGTAATTGGACCAAATATCACCAAAATCTTGATCATCAACATAACCTCATTTCCAACAATAACAAAAAGAGCTGCATGTCGACTTAAGGCATCCGCTACCTTATTTGATACTCCTGATTTGTGCTTAATCACATAGTTGAATTGGCCGAGGTAAGCTGCCCATCGAACATTCATCTTATTCTTAAGAGATCGCTGGGATCGAAAATGTCCCAATGACCGGTAATCAGTAAACAACACAAATTCCTTTGATATTAAGTAATGCTCTCATGTCTTAAAAGCGCGAACAACTGCAAAAAGTTCTTGATCATAAGTAGCCCAACTCTGACGAGCTTCATTAAGTTTCTCACTAAAAAATGTGATGGGACGTCCCTCCTATGCTAGAACACCTCCCACGCCAGTTCCACAAGCGTCACATTCCACCTCAAATAATTTGTCAAAATCAGGAAGTGCAAGTACTGGAGCAGAGGTCAGTTTTTGCTTGATTTCATCAAAAGCTCGCGTTGCTGCAGGAGTCTATTTAAATGTTCGAGACTGTTTCAGACAATCCGTAATTGGTGCAACAATACTGCTGAAATTCCGAACAAAGAGCCTGTAAAATGTTGCTAATCCATGAAAACTTCGTACCTCAGCGTTGGAGGTAGGAATAGGCCAATCAATAATGGCCCGAATTTTATAGTTGATCAACGTGCACACCATCCTTACTAATCACATACCCCAAAAATAATACATGATCCACCATAAAATGACATTTCTTCAAGTTAATATAAAGCTCATTATCTTGAAGAACTTTCATAACTTGTCTCAAATGGTTCTCGTGTTCCTCAATACTTTTGTTGTATATAAGAATATCGTCAAATTAAACAACAAAATTTATTAAAGAATGGTTTGAGCACCTGGTTCATAAGTCGCATGAATGTGCTTGGTGCATTAGATAAGCCAAACACTAGCCACTCGTAGAGTCCCTCCTTGGTTTTGAAAGCCAACTTCCATTCATCTCCATGACGAATACGGATTTGATGATAGCCACTCGTCAAATCAATTTTGGTGAAGACAACTGAACCAGATAGTTGATCAAGCATGTCATCCAATCGGGGAATCGGAAATTTGTACTGCACGGTGATCCGATTGATAGCCCGGCTATCCACACACAAATGCCACTGATTACCCTTTTTTTGCACCAATAAAGCAGGTGCCAGGTACTGCACACGGGCTCATACTTTCACGCACATGCCCAATCCGCAACAAATCCTCTACCTTTTCTTGCAAAATCTTGGCTTCCTCGGGATTTAGACGGTAATGGGGTAGGTTAGGTAGCTTAGCACCAGGAATAAAGTCAATATGATGCTGAATGTCACACATTGGAGGTAGTTGAGTTGGCTCTGAAGTAAGCTGGGGAAACTCCGTCAACAAATGCTGAACCACATCAGGAACATGTGTCTAGCCATACTCCGGTTTGATAACTAACGCATACGCCCTACCAGATTCCTTCATGTCAGCTACAAATGAACCACTAGAATTTAAGAGAGGAATGCTCGCCCTTCCACTTTAAAAGGGGATGTCTGCCCTTTCACTTTAGAAGGTGGTTTCGGACTGTCCAAAGGTGCAATTATAATCTTCTTACCTTTCCACCGAAACATATAAGTACTTTCACGGCTCCTATGTGTAGCATCCACATCAAACTGCCAAGGTCGCCCCAATAAAATCTGACACACGTCCATATCAACAACATCACATAATACATCACCTAAGTAAAACTTACCTATATCCAAGGGGACTTTACATATCCGATTCACCTGCAATTTTGGACCTTTCTGGATCCATCCAATCTGATAAGGAGTGGAGTGGGGTTTAGTTGGGAGTTGTAATTGATCAACTAATTTTTGATCAATTATTTTACCTACTCAACACCTTGATTGAAATATTTTTCCGCGTTGACTCGGCTCTTCTTGTTTGGAGGAACACAAAGTTCGCTGAATCACGAGTACACCTTCATCTTGTTCGTCACCACAAATATCATCAGCTTCATAATTCTGCTCTTCGCCTCCAAGGTCTCGCTGTTCTTCCTCCACTGTGGTATCAACTACGTGAACTGGTTGTGGCTAGGACACTCATTAGACTAGTGCCCCGACTGATTACACCTATAACATTTGCCAAGGTGTGGATGTTGGTAAGGATTCTGATTGGTTAGACGGGGATCTGCTTTAGTCTGGTTGCTCTCAAATGGGGCACGTCTGACCTCTTTACTTGATGACACAGATGGCCGGATAGGTGTAGCAGCAGGTGCGCTCTGCAGGACAACCCCGGGGGAGTATGGTTGATGAGTCTCCCATTGATTTCGTCGACTATAAGAAGACCGTGAGGGTGGCTGAGATAATCGAGCCTCCGCTCGGGCCGCCATTTCTCGAGCATCCAACAAAGACATAATAGTCTGGACACCAATACAGTCCTGAATTTCTGGTTTGAGTCCTCTGACATATCGAGCAACCTGCTGGCCATCATCTTCCCGTATACTGCACCTAGCTGTCAATCTTAAAAATTCTTCTGTATAGTCTGCTATAGACCGATTGCCTTGATAACAATAAAACAATTGGCGGTAGAGATTCCGAGTATAATCCCGCGGAAGAAATCTTTACTTCAATAGTTCCTTCATCAAAGGCCAATCTTGAACCGGAGGTTGGCGAAGCCTGTAACGCTCTCCTCGCAGATTTTCCCACCAAGCTCCTGCACCTCCACACAATTTGTATGCAACAATGGCTACCTTTCTTCACTAACTTCCATGATTTCAAAGAACCTTTCAACTTCGTTAAGCCAATCACTTAAAAGTTGGAAGTTCAGCTTTGATACGATACCCGTCATAATCATCTCGGCGAGGAAGTCGTCTATGGTATATTTGATTATCGCAAATGTGTTCAAACTGGGTTGTCGACACGCGATGTTGGGGGCTGCAACATGTTCGCGCCCTACTGGCTTCTCACGCGGCTGACTATTAAGACGTAGAGCTTCCAATATTTGTTGAATCGATACACGCATCTCTTGTACGGCCTCTTCTAGGACTGCAAAACGTTGTTCGAAGGCTGCAGAATTCATTGTTGGTTCTTTTGCCATAACTCGTGATTGAATGATAAGTTACCGCAACGAAAGCGACTGGGACAAAGCAATTTATAGAAAAATTGCTTGAACCTTCGGCTCGATACCAACTAATATAAGACAAAACAAGGGAAAAGTTAAGTTCATTATTGTACGAACGGACGAGAGATTGATATCGTTCAATCAGACGAAGAGAGTAACATAACTCAAAGAAAACACACAGCTATAAAGAAGAACACTTAGTAATTTGTTGAATTTCGAATGCCTCAACACTTCGACAAACACCCCTTTATATAGCTGTAAAATGGGGCCGAGTACGTGAACTTATAGATAAGGAGGAATAGCGAAAGACTAGATAAGACATACAATTAATGGATCTACCGAATGCATGAATGAACTACTGATCAACCCGACTACTACTATACTAACGACTGAATATGACTTTTGAACAAATCTGTGCTTATTTGCTGGAACATTCTGGATCATTCTCCATTAATATTCCTACTTGATCTTTCAGATTCACCCAACCAGCAATATGTAGGACTACCTAGTTACTGGTTAAATTGTCACCAATTCTTCCATTTCTTTTCAAATTAAATTGTGTAATATATTGCTGAATAAAGTGAGAAAGAAGGACGTAACAAGGAAATCAAGGTTGGGTAAATACTTACAGAATATTTATTGGAACCAATTTGTCTTTCAAACATTCGAAAGTAGTAAAGTAGATATGCTCCAAACATCAATTCTGGTGTAGATTTGAAGGCAAAAACTGAGGCAACTAGCTTCCACAGTTGAAGTTTCTTGAATATATCCTGTTTTAAGGATAAATGAGCATATTTATACATGAGCATCCATGATAATTAAGAAGAAAAAGGAAGTTCCACTTTTAGGCAATCACTGAACATTCTATGTTATCTTATTAGAAAATAGTCCCTCCGTCCACTACAAATTACACACTTCCCACATTGTGCGTCCTACTACAAACTACACACTTCCTAAAATGGAAATGTTTTATTACTTTTATATTAATGGGACCCACATGTCATACTCACAACAACATTTCAATTATTAATCCCCTACCCCACTTTCTCTCTCCTACCTCACTTTTCATACTCATAACACCTACTCCACTAACACTTTTCCTTAATATCCGTGCAAATAGTAAGTGTGTAGATTGTATTGGGATGGAGGGTCCCCATCATCAATGAAGTAAAGCATTTCATGCGTCCATCAAAATTCCAAGATTTTGCATGAAACATGTTCCATTCCCAAAAGTATGATAATTGATGCTATTACCATATACATTGTGAGAAGCAATAACTGATACACAAAGCTTTGGGCCAGTAAGCAAACTGAACTAGTTCATTTTAAACACGTCTTAAAATTTGGTCTATACCCACAATTCAGACACTAAAGAATTGAAAGACATTCAATTTCGCATATCACTGGAAACGTAAATTTATTAACTAAAGGATGTTGTGGCATATCTTAGCAAGAACATACGTTAAAAGATTCATCACGAAGTCAAAAAAATCAGGCAATTTCATCATGATCACCTTTACCTTCAATGTCTCTTGAGGCTTGGAGATTTTACTGTGAGTTCTTCCAAAACTTGGATGAGCATTAAAAGTGCCTTTCCTCGATTAATGGGTTTTTCTTGCACCAAGTATTTAATTTTTGAAAGCGGTAAAGATGCATTTTTTCACATGTGGGTGTACATTGTGGTGTAGCAAGACCGAAGGAAATTCGGAAAAAAAAAATCATAATCAAGCTCTATTTTATCCTCTTCTCAAGGAGAGGATCCAGTTTCTTGCTTCATTGCGGAATTCTGGACTGGGTGCTATCAAGGGTATATCAGTGACGGAGTTGAGGAGAGACTGGATAGCACTGATTCATTGATGATATTCTTGGAGGTTTTAGTTGGGTTCTCCTTTTGTGACTACGTTTTTCTTTTTCTTGTATTTTTCTTTAATCTCAGTTTTGCCTTTTCTCTTTCCTTTTTTTTCAGTGCTTCGATTTGAAGACATCTTGTCCTCCTTTATTTCCGTATATTACGCTCTTCTTTCATCAAAATGACGGGAAAAAAGGGTTTTTTTTTTAATCTTTGCAAGTAAAGATAGAACCCCATGGTAATTGTTTTCTTCTTTCTTTTTTATTTTTTATAAAACTCCATGGTAATTGTAAGTTATATTTAAGTGAAGAACAGCCCCAAGAGGGCTTCGGGAACACCTACAGCTCATAGCTAATATTAACTTCCATGTCAAAGTCTTATTATGTGACTTTTTCTTAAAACAACAGTATCTATTTACACTTTACCGATTTATAAACGTCAAATTTCCTTTCAATATGATAAAAAAATGATAAAACAAAGGCACATTGGGGAAGAATGTTTTCATAAAACTCCATATCAGATACACATTAATCCACTGCAACTATACTGCGAAACTATCTAGCATTACACAAAAACAGTGTTGTGAATATAGCCCTCCACAAACCAAGCAAACCACAAGAATAATAATCGCACACAAACAAGAGCAAAAGAAATCAAAAGCACAAAAGACACGAGAAATTGTTAACCCAGTCACCAATTTGATTGCTACGTCCTGGGCACTACCAAGCCAGGATCTTGCACTATGTATGTAAAATATGTGTTACAATGAGCAAAGGGACGGAACATTACTTAATATATACTAAGGAAACAAATCAACCAAACCCTAGGCCAAGCTGAGCCCAGAAATACGCAAAAGGCCCACGAAATGTATTCCTCGGCCGCCTCGAGGCGCCCGCCTCAAGGAGTTCATGCGGCCGCCCGAAAATGCTCCAACGCCAAGCTCTCCCTCGCCGCCGATGCGCACGCTCGCCCTAGCCGCGCGGCCGCCTCAAGCACACTTCTCGCCAACGCCAAGATGATCTGCCGCGAGGCGCCCGCCACGCCATCCCCAGGCGCCCGCCTCATACTCCTCCGAGAAACAATCAAAGGTTGGTCCTCTATCCCAACAATCTCCCACCTAGAGATCAACCGCATATATCTAAGCCCCGTATCCGTTCTTCAACTCACCCTTGGTGTCCTCCTAGCGCCACCTCGATCACGGTAGCGCCATCCTCCTCTTCTATTCTTCGAGCCCAATTGAAGCCTTCGCACAGCCTTCAATTTATCAAGATTAACAACCTTTGTCAACATGTCAGCTGGATTTTCTGATCCCAATATCTTCCCTAGCCCCAAGATCTTCTCCTCCAAGAGATGTCTGATGTAGTGAAACCTCAGTTTAATGTGCTTCGTCCTCGAATGAAACGCCGGATTTCTTGCCAAATGTATCGCACTCGACCGTCGCCGTAGAGAACGTTACCACTTCGCGTTTCCCAAGTTCACCCACGAAGTTCTCAGCCCATACCATCTCTTTACTCGCCTCTCGTCATCGCCACATATTCTCGCTTCGTAGCCGATCGCGCCACGATCTTCTGCAATTTAGAAGCCCAGGAGATAGTTGTACCACCCAATGTAAACACATAACCCGTAGTACTTCTCCTCTTATCAAGATCACTTGATGCCAAGTCCGCATCAACATAACCCGCTAACACTACTTCCGCCGAGAAACACAGAGCCTTACCAAATAGCATTCTTCAAATAACGTAGATCCACTTAACCGCTTCCCAATGTCAGCTTTCCCGGATTCGCCCATAAACCGCCGACTACTCCCACCGCACGTGCAATGTCCGCTCAGACACACCATCGCATACATGAGACTCCCCATCGCTAAAGCATACGGAGTTCTCTCCATCTTTGTCACGCTCCTCCTTGTCCCTAGCGAGTCTTTCTGATAGCTTGAAATGCAAACCCAATGGCGTCCCTGCTGCTTCGCCTCTTCCATACAAAACCTCGCTAAGATCTTCTCAACGTATTCTCGCTGTGAAAGAACCAACTTGCCCGACTCCCTATCCCGATCAATCCGCATGCCCAAGATTTTCCCCGGCCTCTCCCAAATCCTTCATCTCGAACCGTTCTACTAACCGAGTCTTCAACTCCGTTTACCTCTCTATCAAGCAGAGCTCCGCTATTAACATGTCGTCCACATATAACAAAGAAGATAATATACCCATTTGTCCGTGTTCTTCAAGTAGCAACAGCGATCCGCCTCACATCTCGATAAAATAAATGTCATGCATTTAATCCATCAAATTTCCTCGTACCATCGCCAGAGCTTCGTTTAAGGCCATACAAGCTCTTAGTCAATCTCGCAAACTAGCTCCCGCTACTCCTTAGACAAGTAACCCTCTCGTCGTACCATGTAAATCTCTTCCTCCAAGTCCCTACGAAGAAAGGCCGTCTTCACATCCATCTCTGTTCAAGCAACAAGTTTGCCCGCCACTACTATCCCCGTAACCATTCTCGATAGCTGTCATCTTCACAACCGGAGCGAATACTTCGCGTAGTCAATACCGTACTTTTGCCGAAACCCTTTTACAACCGCCCGCCTTGTAACGCCACCGTCTCGCTTCCTCCTCGATCCCGTAAACTCCATTTATTATGCAAATGCTTTCTTCCCCAGTAGTTCACTAACTCCCAAGTTTTGCTGCCTTCAATGAGTCCATCTCATCATCCATCGCAGCCTTCCACTTGTTACAAAGCGCACTACGAATGCTCTCCGCATAACATTCCTGCTCCCCATTATCTGTCAATAGCAAATAATAATTGGATGGAGTATACTGCCAGCGATCCACGCAACCCCGCCGGATCTACGCAGCCGGAATATCCGGCTCCGAGTACGCGGTTCATCTTCAGCGACCTCCCGACTACGGTCATCACGAACCGTTCGCTCCCACCCGAGTTAGGAATATCCACCTCTACAATATCCTGGCTCCGAACTAGCGTCATCGTATGCCCTTTCTCGTCCTCTTTCACACAAAACCCGTTCATCAATACCACATCTCGACTACGAATAACTCTATGATTTTCGTCATCCCAAAACTCGTACCCGAAGTCATCCCCGCCATACCCAATAAATGTACACTTAATAGATTTAGCATCTAATTTAGTTCTCTCAAGAATCAACATTTAACATAAGAAACGCAGCCAAATATGCGAAGAAAGGACAGATTTACTCGCCGCCACTCCACGCTTCCTCCGGAATTCCATTCCCAACGGTACCGACGGTCCCCGATTGATCAAGAAAGCCGCCGTGTCAACTCCATATGCCCTTAACGTCTTCTAAGTCCACACTTCAATCTCATACTTCTAGCCCGCTCATTCAATGTTCTGTTCATCCTTTCGCTACCCCGCTGAAGCCGCGTGTCCGCTGGGAGTCTTCTCCATACGAATCCCATTCGCAAAGACAATATTCCCTAAACTCACCAAGCTCATACTCCCCACCATCAGTTCGATCTTAAGCACTTAAGCTTAAGTTCCATCCGATTCTCCACCAAGGCCCTCCACTTCGAACACCTCGAAAGCCTCATCTTTCCCCTTCAAGAAATAGACCCAAACCTTCCTTGTAGAATCATCAATGAAAGTCATGTAATACGACGCACCACCTGCAGATGTAACCTGAGACGGCCCCCACAAGTCCGCGAACCAATTCCAACTTTGCTTCCCTCAAACCCCTACCGTCCTCGAGAAATTATTTCTCCCTTTGTTGCCAAACATACAATCCTCGCAGATCCCCACGCTGATTGTCTTCAAACCCTAGTAGTCCCTTTCAACAAAGCACCTTCATCCCTGTCTCACTCATGCGACCCAATCGACAAGGCCACAAATCCGTATCACCCTTGGCCGCCGCCACCGCGATACCGTCTCGCGTTATTCGCCAAATACAAAGTCCTCCTTATTACCCCGAGCGATTTCACAATCCTCCTGCACGACCCAGCTTCCTGCAGCCGAATGTCACCTCAGAACCTTCGTCGTCCAACCGCCCAACCGAAAGTAGGTTCTTTTTCAAACCCGGAATGTGTCGACCCCGTTCAGATGTAAGACCTTCCCGTCTCGATGCTCCTATTCTCGACATCCCCTTCCCCTCGATTTCCAAAGGCTCGCCATCGCCCAGATAGACCTTCCCGAAATCATCGGAAGCGTAGTACTCCATCTCTTACTTAGCGCCCGCAAGAGTGGAATGATGCCCCCGAATCCAAAGACCCATGATTCTAGCGCACTACTAACACTCGTAACCAAGACATCATCACCTTCGACCGCCACATTCACCTGATTGTCCTTACGATTTGGACAATCCCTCTTGCTGTCCCAACTCCTTACAATAATAGCACCGAATGTATCCCTTCGCAACCTTCGGCTTTGTCCTTCGTCTCATCGCCTTCGCTCTTTCCACTCACCGCGTTCTCCCTTGATTCGGTCCTCCCTCGTTTGCTAGTACCTCTTCCCCTACTAGTAGTAGCTAAAGCCACTCCCGAAGTACTTCGATGTCCCCAACTTCTTCATGCGATTTTCCTCACCTAAAAGAAAGTCTTTAACATCATCATATTTCAATTTTTCTTACCCGCCGAAGCATTAATCATGCAGCCACCGTTCCGCTCCAACTTGCCTAAAGAAGCTAGCAACAAGCATGCATTTAACCTCGTCATCGAACTTGATCTCCACCGCAGCCAATGAGTCTATAACATCCATAAACTCATCGACGTGCTTAGCCAAGGATCCTCCCTCGCATCTCGAGACTACCCATCTGCGTATCAAATCAACCTTATTTGCAGCAGACGGAGTTTCAAATCTCTCAATAAGATAATCCAATAAATTTCTCGCGGTTTGCCGCCTTCCCTGGTAGCCTTCAGAATCCACTTTGACAAAGTAGATCCGACCACCCCTGTGGCTTTCCGATCCACGAAGTTCCCATTCCTCCCGACTTACATCTTCCGGCTTCGACACCCTTCGTAGGCTTGCAGAGATCCTTTGCTGCATAAGAGATCCTCAATCCGCATCCTCCAATATCCGTAGTCGACTCCATCGATTTCAACCGCCCGTTTGTCCTTCGCCCATTCTTGATTGCTTGGAACAACTCCCGATCTTTAAACCAAAAGCTCGATACCGCTTGTTGCCAATATAGCCCTCCACAAACCAAGCAAACCACAAGAATAATAATCGCACACAAACAAGAGCAAAAGAAATCAAAAGCACGTAAAAGACACGAGAAATTGTTAACCCAGCTCACCAATTTGATTGCTACGCCTGGGGCACTACCAAGCCAGATCTTGCACTACGTATGTAAAATATGTGTTACAATGAGCAAAGGGACTAACATTACTTAATATATACTAAGGAAACAAATCAACCAAACCCTAGTGCCAAGCCGAGCCCGTAAATACGCAAAAGGCCCACGAAACAGATTCCTCGGCCGGCCTTGAGGCGCCCGCCTCAAGGAGTTCATGCGGCCGCTCAAAATGCTCCAACGCCAAGCTCTCCTCGGCCGCCGATGCGCACGCCTCGCCCTAGGCCGTGCGGCCGCCTCAAGCACACTTCGCCAACGCCAAGATGACTGCTCGCGAGGCGCCCGCCACGCCATCCCCAGGCGCCCGCCTCATACTCCTCCGAGAAACAATCAAAGGTTGGTCCTCTATCCCAACAAACAGCACACAATAAATTGCAAAAAGTGGGATAGATTAGGGAAATAATAAAGTTACAAAATTTGGTTTACAAAATCATGTGTCAAGATTTTGTCGGTGCTTTTAATTAGAATGTGGCGGGTTCACAATCGATGCAGCAGCAACAACAATAATACCCAGTGCCGCAAAGGCTCCCACCTACGATGGGATAAGGGGGTCGAACGTACGCAGCCTCGCCTGCAGATAAAGCACGTAGAGTTTGTAGAGAGGTTGTTTCCTGATGACCATGATGAAAAATACGTCTATAATTGCAGGGACTAACTGCATTGCCCGAAAGATTATACATAAAAGAATGAAATCATCCAAAATCAAGAGCCACAACTTGAGTTTCAACTAGGGACTCCATAAGTTTCAATCATTTGTTCCACAGAAACCCCAAAAACCATATACTTGAAACAACCCACTAAAACCCACTTCAGTAAACACATAATTAAGCCAAAATAGAAAGAAAAAAATTAAAAAAAAAAAATAACCCAGTAAAGGAAACCACCTGATATGACAATCCGAGCTTGCTTGAACGACCTTGGATCCCAAATAAGATCGTAAATAGACAGCTTGCGATAACAAATGTTCTTGTGATCGGAGCATTATCTAAATAAATCAAAATATTAATTCAAAAATCGCAAATTATAAGCAATTTCGAAACAAAACAAAATCAATTTGGGGAAGAAAAAAAAAACATACTGAAACCGGATGGACCACCGTTCATCGTCAAATTGAACTACGGGCTTGGCTTATTCGAATTATGCTCGTTAGTTATGCTATCTATCGATCAATTTCTCTCTTTATTTCCCTATAATTCTCAGGAAAATTACTGTAATATGATACTTGGACTGTTCTTGCCTGGGAGTATCCTCTGACCAGTCTGACCCTTTTGAATTTTTTGTTAGTTGAGAGATTATTAATTTTATAAAATATTCATAAAAATATACAGAAATTAGGAAAAATAATTGGAAGAGCGGTCTTACAAAAGTTTATAAAATCAAATCAACTTGCAGACACACTATAAAAAATTTAATTTTGGGTTGATCAATTGATAAAACGGGGATAAAAATTGTAACTTTTTATAGTTTGGATACAAAAAAATAAATTGAAAACTCATCATCGATTACATAGTAAGGGATATTTTTAATTAAGAGTTAAAAATCATCAAAAATATAGCGTGGATAAGCCGATAAAACCCATCATAATAAGGGACTAAATTGATAAAAGTGTTAAATTTTTAGCGACCAAGTTATCATCTAGTATAAGGGTATTTTTGGTACTTTGAATATTTCACAAATAGAAGGGTAAACATGCAAATTTAAAGAAAAGCCAACATAAGAGACGAAACTAATCGAAAAAAATAAATCACAAGAGACCAAACTAATAAAAAATGACAAGTTTGGTGACCAAATTATTATTTACTCCTCTTTTTTATTGTAACCGTTAACACTTTTTTACATCAAAACTATCATTTAATCCTCTTTTTTATTGGAACCGTTAACACTTTTTTACATCAAAACTATCATTTAATCCTCTTTTTTGCATGCATCACCGACACTTTTTAACACATGCACCGACATTCTTTAATAACAACTATGACTCTCTTTATCATAAACATCCACACTCATTAACACAGGAATCAAGATTTTTAATACATGAATCGACACTTTTTAACACTACTACGACTCTTTTTTACATAATACTGATACTTATTTATTTCTTTTTATTTTGAAAAATAGCGTTAAAAGTGTCAAAAGTCCATGTGCCAGTTTAAATGTCATTTGAGATTTGGAAAGTTTCATGTGCAAAAGATCTCATTAGAATTGGTTTTGAACTCAATCGTTAAAAATGTTTGTGATCCTTGTCTCCGGCCATCTTGGTTTACTATGGCAGTTCTTAGAATTAAGAATTGAGTCAGAAGTAGTAGAGAAACGTCCAAAGGTGAGCGTGGGCTTGACTGGATTGAAGGTTTTACCTTAAAGTCAATTGGTGATAAGAGGAATATCCCCTCGAGATATATTGTTCAACGGTAGTTAATCTTGTCATCTCTGCTCATAAAAATTGAATCCCACTTTTTTACAGCAGGGTTTGTGTTTGATATGTTTTTACCATGATCAACTTGCATGCACAAATCTGATGGAAAATGATCAATGCACAAAATTTGACTTGTACATAAAATTATAAAGGGAGTTGCACCATACAACATCCGAATGCACTGAAATGTTATACGGTACAACACTTCAATGCATCTTCTGCTCAGTTCCTGGCTGAGTTACATTGAATTTGTTCTAGTTTTAGCACCTTGTCTGTCCACATTCTTACACCTGCAGATTTCTACAGATTAGATACCCCAAAAGAAGCTCAAGCTCAGATCGAACTCGCCCAAAATATCACCAGAAGCACGTAATCGGACAAATAACCAGGCAAGCTATAAGCTTGACTTGCTCAGGTAGTTACAAGAACAAACACTGGAATTAAAAACGACAAAATATACATCCCCGTGGGATACAACAGAATTACTTACCTAAAAACCTATACACTTTTCTACTTACATAGCTACATTTCCTGCCTATTTGTGCGAACTCTAGAGTCCTAGCTTGTTGTGCATCCAATAACCAAAAATTGATGCCTAGCTTATTATCCACTACGAGCTCATTCTCTACCTAAAAATTCTATTTACGAGCTCTATAGATGAGTAGTTTTCTAAATCTGATGTGCAGGTGATGCGTATTATTCCAATGGCTTAGTAGGCCAGAGGGCCTTCCACATTGAGATCTCATCTTCACGCTCAAGTTTTCTGATTCCTGCATAGAATCCGTCAGCTTCATTTCCTACTTCACGATGATCTTTCCTGTTAATCATCACTTCTCTCCATCGAGACCCAGCTGCGTACTGCTTGAATTCCAGTGTTACAGTGTCTGTCAGCAAGAAAAAATTGTTAAAAATGATGACCACTGCCACTATAATATTAGGATTTTTACTGCATTTTAAAGGTTATCTTTTTTTTTTTTCAAGTTCGGGTTAAACATGGGTCTTTAAAATGGTATGATAATTATAAGATTTCAAAGGCAGCATCTTCACTAGTTTCCTTTTATTTTTCCTTTTTGAGCAAGAAGTTGTACATTATCAAATAAAAGTTGCACATTAAAAGCTGTGAACTGGATGCAAGGCTTTTCAGCTATGGGATCCAAAGCTAGCTATATGCAATGACCCAAATAACTGGTGAAGCGCAATGCTCGGGATTTCGTGTTTATAGGGGCTCGCTATGCAATATTCCAGGAATATAGCAATATTCCAGGAATATAGCAAAAGCCTAAAAATACAGTAGTGGGATTTTTACTAAGGGCCTATGAGTCACTTAATGAGGTGCCATTCAAAGCAACCTCGCGACTAAAGATAAAGAATGCTTACTAAAGGAGAGACAAAAAGAATCGAGGTCTCAAATGGTCAAGTCAAAAATATGCTGCCAAAGGCAGATCAGCGTTTTGCTATCTAAGCAGCATGTTAATTAAACATATCGACATAAAAAGCACAAAGTAATTTTTCTTTGCAAAAGTGAACTTTTTTTTCGAACATTCACACAGTTGTTGGAGACACAAGTGCAAGGTTGATCTGTCAAGCATTGAGATGAAAAGTGCAGCACACAGATCACACGCACAACACATGCATATGTTTTAGTAGGTATTAATAATGCCCATTACATATAAATTGGATTTGATTATGTGAAAAAAGCGGAATGAAAATGTGATCTTAATCAATTATGTACGCCTAAATTACTTTTCATTTTATTGTTTTAAAAAAGTAAATAAATAATGAAAAGTATAAATGAACTCGTATCTTCTTACCACTACGGTGACATTGGCAATAAAGCTTGTTCCCATCGCATGATTCTAAGTGGCCAACAACTCCATACCACCAGCCTGCAATACATTCACACGTACCATAAGCCATTGCACAACAAAGGTACAACAGTAAGAACATGATAGTCCTCCATTATGGAATCCATTAAAATGACATCTAACAAACGCAGATGGGTCAAAATTATAATATAGTGGTAATATTATCTACATCGAAAGGGGTCAAAAGTAACTAAATTAACATTTTTAGTGGTAAAAATGATATTTTCCTTCATGAAAGTGGTAAAATGGACATAACTCCAAAATTAAAGAGGGTCAGGTGACCCCCATTGGCACTATGTGGCTTCGCCACTGTTGTTTAACATCTCTCATAGGAGGGCATCAAGAACAAAGCAAGTGGCCAATAAGAAAAAAAAACAAATTCAAATATAATACACCCACGAGCCCATTTGTCCTTAATGAGTGTAATTTTCTCAGAAGATAAATGCTGAGTAAACATCAAGCAAATATATAATGGAATCTCTGAAAATCATTATTATCAACTACTCCCTCCATCTATAAATGAATGTCCAAATTCCACAGGGACATTTGCAAAAAGGTTAAAACTTAAGCATTTTTTAGTAGCACAAGTACATAAAAATCATTGATGATCTCACCATATTGCATTGTGAGTCTAAGTGTGAATTAGAACCTGTTGTATGATGAGGGAGGATTTAGTAAGTTCCAAAAGGTTGGACATTCATTTTGGGACAATCTTTTTTGAAAATTTAGATATTCATTTAGGGACGGAGGGAGTACTATACACTAGTGTATTGCTAAAACTGGTTTCATTAATTTCCATAAAAAAAAAAATAGAAAAAGACAACTCTTCTAGGGACATTTAGTTATCTCTATTCAATATGCAAATCAAGGGAGGATAATATTTATTTGGAAGCTAGTAGCAAGCAAATATACCATATGGGAACTCTTTGCTTTTTCTCCATTGAATCTCAATATGATCTCCAGGCTGCAAATCATCTAAGCAATCAGAAACATGAAGATCGTGTGCCGGTGTATCAACAGCAGGTGCTCTTAATCTATTCCACCCTATATTCTCCTCTACCATCGGCCTCCCGTATGCCGAAAACCTGCAATGAATCAACATTATTTCAATTCCCAACTCAAATTAACCTTATTTTCTTCTCCAAAAAAAAAAAAATGAAATTCTTACCTTGCCCTGAAAGTGTCTGTGCTGGAATCATAGCTGAGTTTTGCATCATAACAAGACAGCAAAAACCCAAAATGCCCATTCTGCACCTTGTAAAAATAAACCACTTTAGGCTATTTCTTCCATATGCAATTATCAAGCAAATTACTATTCCCTCTGTCCCATATTAAATTACCTATTTTGTCTCAAAATGAAAAACCTTTTTTTTTTTTTTCCAAAAACTGTCCCTAAATAATTTTTTTCCATTTTTTTTTCATGGTTCATTATGTATAAGCAAAGCTAAAATTTTGAAATTGAATAGCAAGAATATTTATACATTTTTTCTACTAAAAATCAATATTTTCAATATATCATGAATATGTAGCAGATCCCAAATAATATGACCCCAAAAAAACAAAAATCAAATCAAATCATACCTCACGGTTGTAAACTTGAGCAGGGAAACAAAACTTGCCACTTTCAAGAGAGAGATACCAAGCCATGGTTGAATCAAGAGGCAAACAAGTTCTCATCTCACTCCCAACCCTAACCCTACCAAAACCCAATTTGGAAATAACCCATGAAACAGGCCATATGCTTGTGAAAACCCCAAAATACCCTTTCTGATTTGAGCCATTCAAGAAGGTTTCTGCTTGCCTGTTTATAGAAGCAATGTGCAGCTGCCAGTCTTTATAGGCAGCATCACCCAAGAAGTTGCCCCATTTTTGCTTCATGTGTCTCTCCCACAAATGATCACTGGTGCTCATATCTCTCAAAGAAGTACAAACTCCGGCCATAGTGGCTAATCCGGCCGGCGAAAGTCGGCCAAGAATACATTCCAAGGCCAAATCAGGCAAATCCAACAAAGAAATTACCTCCCCATTCTCCCTTGCACCCTCTGTTCTTGAACTACTTAAGGTTACAACTTCGTTATTCTTCATTAGGGTCCTGCTTGTTTTTTTGAGGATTTTTCTGCAGAACAAAAGAAATGACAAAAAACCCATCTCAAATTTCCAAGTGGGTGCCATTGGATTCAAGAAAAATGAGAGCTCTGAGAGGAGGATGAAAGAAAAACAAGAAATCACAAGGAAAAGCATTTTTGTTGAGTGAGGAAGGAAAGATTAGTGGAAAAATCACACTGCAATTCAGCTATATATATTGAAAGAATGTGAGAAAGAGAATCAGAAAAATTGGATTTTGGAAAATAGGAATTGACGGAGGTATCTAAGTGGTAGACACTTGAGTTAGGACAAGAAAAAATTGAGAATTTTGTTTGTAGACAACACAACCGACAAGCTTTTATTGTTGTTGGTAGTTACAACGGATTAGACAAACAGAGGAAGATTTTAAAAAGTTTACTACTCACGATAAGGTTACCGGTTTGATTTTACACGAATATTAAGAAAATATAAATATTTTTGCTATGAAAAATAAAATAAAAAAAGAGAAAGTGGATAATAAATTTTTGTTGTGAAAATAATACTCCTTTCGTTCCGGACCTACGTGCTCGGTTTGACTTTTCACGTAAATTAAGGAGAGAGTATTATATTGAAAGTGTTGTGAGTGTGAAATAAAATAGGAGAGAGAATGAGTTGAGGGAATAGTAAATTATAATGGTGTTGTGAGTATTAAAATAATGTAGGAGAGAGAATGAGTGGAGGGAATAGTAAAGATTCCTTTCCATTTTAGGAAATGTGCACGTAGGTTTGGGACGCCCAAAATGGAAAGTGTGCACGTAGGTATGGGACGGAGGGAGTATATACTCTCTTCGTTCTACTTCAATTCAATTGAGTCATGATATTTTTCCACGCTTTTTAAGATTTTTTTAAAAAATGAGTAAAAAATTAAAAGTAGGTAGAAGATTGAATGAGGAAGAATGTAAAAATTAAAAACATTTAATAGGAGAGATAATGAGTGGGAGGAATAGTAAATTAATAATTGATTTTTTTTGTAAATATGTTAAAATTATAAGAATATAATGAATAGTTTTTTTTGTAAATATATAAACATTATGAGGGTATAAATGTCTGAAATACTGTTCACTTTTTTCAATTTATAAAATGGTTCATTTGAAGTGGGGCATCTCAAAAAGAAAAGTGACTCAATTAAAATGGAACGAAGGAAATAGGTTTCATTGTCTATTATAAGTAGTAATTCAACTAAAAATCTTACTATAAAACAGTTTAAAAAGAAAAATAAAAACCTTATTCTATAAAACAGTTTAAAAAGAAAAATAAGAACCTTATTATTATTCGGAAAGAAGGGAGCACTTTCCAAGGTTAATGTCCAAAACAATTTAAATACATTGTTTATTAAAAACAACTTTTATAAACAATTGGACCGACCTTGCATGAAAAGATTTATACCAAATTATTCCACTTTAGCCTTAGGTTTTTCTCTAATAATATGAAAAGATTTATATCACATTATCAGTGTATCCATTTTCTTCAAGAAAATTATATTTTGTATATGCTCTTTATATATGTCTAAAATAAGTGTTATTACCTCTGTTTCAAACTAAATAATCAAAAATAAATTTAATAATTTTAAATACTTAGTTTGAAAAACAGATAGTAATACTGTGAAGAAGAAGCTGCTGAAGTTTCTGCAAGTGAGGCGCCAGCCTCGCCAAGTCCCAGACGGCCGCCTGACTGGAGCCGAGGCGTGACAGTGACTTTGGCCGAGATTTGATCCTGGTGAGGTGGTCATCTGGAACTTGGCGAGGCTGGCGCCTCGCAGAAACTTCAGCAGCTTCTTCTTCACACTATACACATAGTTGATTTAGAATGATATCCTTAAACTTGATCTTATAAGATACTAGTAAAAGCCCGTGTCGAGGACACGTGTATTTTTTTTTTTTTTAAATTTAAAAAAAATAAAAAATTTAAGGGCAAAATGGGAAAGAGACAACTTAGTGAGGGTAAAATGAAAAATTTGACATTTAGAACTGTTCATAGAACTGTTCACGGACGTTGCCATTTATACTATAGATACTCCATCTATCACAAGTGTCTGACTTTTTAGTTTTGGTATCTCTCTCATAAAAATAAGTGATGTATTTTAAATAACTATGTATTTATTGTAATTTTTAACATAATACAAATAATTTATAAATAATAAAAAAATTTAATTGTGAAATTGAGGAGATAATAATAGCGGTCAAATTTTAACTAATTTATTTTTCAAAATATTTATCGCTTTTGAGTTAAAGCATTCAAATTTCACTCTTACTCTTATATGGGATTATATTGGAACATGTTACATTTTTTTTTCATTATTTTATTACGCGAATTAATGTAGAATATAGAGACAATTTATAAGGATAATTGATATTTTTGTATAAGTTGCACTCCCTCCATCCCAGAATGATGACCGAAAAAAATTCAAATATATTCTTGATTAATCAAGAGCAAATTCGATCATTTATTTTGAGACGGAGGTAGTAGTAACTATTATTTGCTTATATTTATACAAATTTAAAAATGGCATTTAATTTGGATTAGTTGAAATAGTTCTTTATCCTTTCCAAAATGAATGTCTAATAAAATTAAATTTATTTTTAACCAAGTGTAAATTTGAATATTTTTTTGAATATTTATTTTGTATATGTTGTTGCAGCTTTATTATTGGATCAATGACCTTCCTACTTTTTTATTCGTTATTGCAAAGAAACTTTAATTAATAATTATAGGTTGATTTAATTATACTAATGTAAATCTAAAACTTGTAATTGAGATACAATCAACAATACTATCAATAACAAATTTTATATTTTCATTAAAAAATTTAAATCAACCTAAAAAATTGCTCAAAATTTCTTCGTAACAAGAATGAAAAAAGTGGAATGATCGTTATGGGACAGGACAGTGAGAGAGTAATAAGCTTAGAATTGAATTGATACTTACTTTCCACTAGTACTTGTCTTTCTCTCTTTTGAATGACCCAATTCATACAAAAACACATTGAGTGATTCTCATTCAACTAGAAGATGATGGTTGAAAATAAAAAGGAGAATTAGAGCAAAACTTGAGACTAACAAGTTGAGAGTCTGATGAAAGAAGACCACTAACTTGATATGCAATGGAGGGGAGGGGTCCACTCTTTTCATTCATCCAATCAAAATACTACATTCATTCCAACAAAAAAAATCATTTATTTAACATTGATCAAATAATAAAATCAATTTACTTATTGAATTATAATATGTTTTATCAATAAATCATTAAATAATTTTATCAATAACAATTTATACAATTTCGCTGAATAGGATAAGTAGATCGATATTTACATTTTTATTAAAATTTACTTATATTAACTATCAAATTAAATAAAAATATTTTTCAAGTGGTGGATAGTATAAGTTAACTTTAACATGCACATATGAAGTTTGGGAATTTGGCATTGTTTATACGAGCATTTCCTGTTGGGGTATCAATCTAAATTTTACATCGGCAATTGAATGAAGAATTGCTGGTGTGGGACTCGAATTGATACCCCAACACTTCCTGACTCGAGGAGAAGTTCAAAATCTATCATATCAGCTTGCTTTTGTATATGGCAGATAATTTTGAGCCGATCAAATGAAACCTTCAATTTGTTAAATGAATTTTAATAATAATATTTATTTTGTGACGGACAGACGGAAGTAAGGAGTAGTAGAAAAAAGAAAGTGACATGTATGAAATTGAAAGGCTGAGGTTTATGGCGGTGGGAGTGGGGACTAGTGAGAAGAGAAGGTGGGGTATAAATAAATAATGGTAGGTGGCTGACCAACCCATACCACAATCTAGCAAAACAACACCACATAATTGAGTTATGCCAAACTCCCAACAAACTTAACTCGTACCACCCATGAGTTGGCAAGCCACCCAACCCAACAAGTCATGAGGAGGAGATGATGTTATGATCTTTACTTGTTGTTGTGTGATGCCACTTCATATGTGGGGTCAATTTCTCAATATTATTAATTAATAGTAGTTCTTATCTTACAAAAATGTTTTCATTTGCAATTTTTTATTTACCAAAATAATAATCTCATTTATATTATTATTAAGTTAAAATCATTAAATAAACTTTGAAATCATTTCAAAATCAATTGGTTATAAGAGTAGCTGATCTATGAGCTTATGGCGTGGACTCTTTAATCTGGGTGACGCAGAGGTAGAATATTGTGGGTCATTGGACTCGCACTCTTAAATAGAATGCTACCTCGTCTGTGATGCCATCAAAGTCGGCCTTATTGCTTCTTCTTATGTTTATACTTCCACGCAACTCATCGATGTCTTCGCTAAAGCTCTCGAGAAGCAACAATTTGATATTCTTTTTAGCAAATTGAGCATTCTCAATTCTTAAGCTACAACTTGAGGAAGGGTGCAACGATATGTGCACACAAAATGTGCACGGGCGTGCAATTGTGTTTGACAAAGAATGTAAATCTCTGGGCAGATTGGAAAGCTTCACACGATCGTGATGTGCACATCGCATGGCCGTGCTAAATATTTTTCACAAAACTGATGTCTCTAGATGTCTTCACACGGTCGTGTCAGCTTCAATGCAATGTCTGACATTCAACTTAGTTTTGAAAACTTAATATGTTTCGTTTATTTTCTTGATCTCCTATGTAGTTAGACTTGTTTTTCGGTTTTTAGAGTTGTGTGGAGGACAAACAACTTGTTCTATACTTTAGTGATGATCAATGAAAAACAAGATGATTGAAACTCTAAATTGATTTCTTTAAATTCTTCCCCGTTCGAGAAAAAGAGGATGAGAGTCAAATAAGAACGAAGCCAAAGTAATGGAATAATGAATCAACTTTATTAGGGTTAATAATAGACACGAAAAGAGGTTAAAATGTTTAAATAGTTAAATGAAATCATGTTATGGGACAAAACGAAATTGGTGTTATGACTTCTAGGTATGTTGTGGTGGCCGGAAATGGTTGGTTGGGTTGAATGGTTTATGTTAAACTCATTAATTTATGTGTTAATTTTGTTAATTATATGAAGTGAATCTTAGTTTTACATATTTAATGTTAATAAATATATTATTACTAACTTTTATAGCTGAAATGTAAATCATAATTGTGATATAATGATTATATAGACAAAAATAATTGATGATAAAAATAAAAGTTGCTTTAAAATAAAATGAATCAAAAGAAAATTTTATTGATTGATGATATCTGAATTATTACTAATAAAACATGTACTACGGTTTCAGTTCTTCAGTAAATTGTACTCCATAATAAGTCCGGGTTCGGTTTAAAATTTTTACTTTCCTTTAAAACTGTTTCAGTTTAAAGTTTTTAGTTGCTTTATTACTTAAAATAGACAATGTGACTCATTTATCATCCTCATAACAAAAACTTCCACCCATTTTCTCTTTCTTATTTTACTTTTTATACTCACAATATTTACTTTTTCTTAATTTTCGTGTCAAGTCAAAATAAGAATATTAAATCGGGATGAAGGGAGTAATATTTATTATTGAAAATTATCTCAATTTACTAAGTGAAAAAAAAATTAGTTAGTGAAAATGATTTTGTTTTTTTAATATTTTTTGTTTCCATCACTGCATGCATATGCTCTTTCGCTTTCCGGTGCACTAATGAAGTCAATTAAATCGTCCACTAACAACATTAATAATACACTAGGTGTGGCATTATTAATTCAAACTTTTTAATAAATTTAGGGGGCATTGCAATCCCTTTTCGTTTAAGAAAAAAAAAACATAATTAATTCAAACATTAGTATTAGATATTGTCTCATATCATATCGAGAATTGAAAAACTTTGCACGTATATATCAAGATTTTGGGTCACTTTCCTCGGTAACAATTGATTTTGAGATGTAATCTAATACTTTAAAATGGTATTAGAGCATAAGGTTTCGGATTGGATTCCGTCCACTTGCATTATTACCCGAATTTAAGTGTGCAAAAATTACAATACGTTGACATGCCCAAAAATATGGTATATTTGAAATTTGACATAACCGATAATGTGCCAGGATGGTAACTAATAATTAGAACATTGAATAAGTATATAAGAAGGCTAACATTGTTGTATGGCTGCTAACCGGTCTTAATGCGTATCTTGTTTTCAAAATATTATTGTTTTTTACCTAAATTTTAGTTTAAATGTTTATTATTTTTGGCCTAAAATTCTTTAAATTTCAATCATGTTTCTACGCGGAAATTAATTTGTCATTTTTTATTTTACTTATTTTATGTTTTTATTTGATAAAGTAGCATGACATTTTTTTTGGTGATTTAAATTTATTTTATACTAATCAAAATATTTACATTTATAAATTCAGGAGAATTTTTTTCTTTTAGCTTTTGTTGTATATAGTTTATACTATTATTATGACAATTGAAATTTGAATAATAACAATGAATTATTATTGTTATTAGTTGACTTCTAATTTTATAGATGATTGAATTAATAATATTAGATATATTTAATAATTAATGATTTTATACTACATATACATATGATTAGTAAATATAATTAGCCAAAACCATTATGTACATCTAATGTATTAGTAGATTAATATTTTTATTATATTTAAAAAAAATATTTTTTCTAGTTATGGTTAACTAATATAGTAACCATCATCTTAAATAGAAAGTTATATGTGAATAGTGATTTATTATAGTAAGTTTAATACCGAATATTTATCAAATACGGAGTATAGTAACTATTAAATTAAATATTAATAGTTACCCTATGTATAGTAACTAATATTGAAGCATTATCTAATATATTTTAATATATTAAAAAACTAATATTTCTAATTAATGTTATATTTAACTAATAATATTAATTTATATTACACTAAATGATAATAGTTACCCTATATAACTACTATTATGATTAACAAATATTATTATTAATAATAATAGTTAACATATATTAACTATTTAGTCTTTTTCGCTTACACTTTGCTCTATTTGTTATATGTTTTCTTCTATAGTATAAATATATTATTACATAGAGAGTAGACGAAACTGTATATGATTGTTAAGTTCAATCATTAACTATCATTAGTAGAATTTATTATGAATAACGTTTATATATGTAAACATTTAGGTTAATTGTGTTTAGTTATTGACGCTTTAGATTACATCTTAATATGTGTTACTTATAACTTATAATATGTCTTCTTTACATCTTATCTTTTTGCATAGCTATGATTATCTACTAAAGTTATTAGTTAATTGAAAGAATGTGAAAAATTGCATACGAATGAAAAGGCACATGACATGAAAGCTTGAGAAATTAGATAAATCCATTCGAGTCTTATGTGTCATCACCAGATTTAGTATATTTTAAAATAATATATTATAGATTTAGTTTCCACCAATAATTAATTGGTGACTTTTTATATTTCTCATCAATCATCTTTATTTAATTTTTTGTAACTCGTTTTACTAATATCAACCTTTGATTATCTCCATTTATCACTAAATTTGTATTTAGTTTTCATCAATTATTATTTGATAAGATTATTTGACATATTTATTATATTTAATCTATATAGTAACTATTATAATTATCTAATAATAGTAGTAGTGATAGTTAACATATATATTAATTATTATGATTTAATAATACTATTAATAGTAATGTTAACCTATATAATAAATATTATGATTAACTAATACTATTAATATTAATATTAACTTATATAGTAAATATTATGATTAACTAATAATATTAATATTAATGTTAACCTATTTAGTAACTATTATAATTAATTAATATTAATAATAGTAATTGTTAATATATATTAACTATTATAATTAACTAATAATGCTAATAGTAATAGTTAACATATATAGTAACTATTATATTTAACTAATTCAATGAATAGTAATAGTTAACTTATATAGTAACTATTATATAGTAACAGATCTTCAACAGCTCGGGCGACTTGGTCTCACGGAGGTTGAAATGATAAACCAAAATCCCGAGATTGTAGGAACCGTATTGACTCTTTTATATCTACTTGTATTTAAGGGGAAATGGAGACGGAAAAAACACATTATTGCTCATACGCACACACTCGACACTCAAGCTCTTGGAATCCTCTCCATTATCTTCCAAAGTTGTATTCGTGATCATTATAGTGAAACTTTTAAGGTTGGAGACCTAACTCCCGGGGTTTTTTCCAAAGAGGTTATCACCTCCAAGGTTTTCCTCGTTAACAAATCGTGGTGTCATTATCTCTTTTTTATGCTTTTGTTCCATATAATCGAATTCCATAGTTCCCTCCTTATTGTTAAATCCACACACTAAACTAAGTTAAGATTCTACTCTATTATTTTTTCTACCAAAACAATTTGGCGCCCACCGAGGGGCCTCGTGGTTTATCGGTTATTTGGATCATTTCCTGATCAAGTTCACTATGTCTGCACCCCCCAATGTGTCCTCCGCCGGCAAAGGTCCCGCCGTTGTTCCCACATCGTGAGGTAGAACCACTTTGTTACCACCACCTCCTCGCACCGGGCCTCAGCCAACTCAACCTACGAAGACTCCACAAAAGGGGGCAACCTCTTCCAATGCAGATGCCGACATCCGAGTATCCTAACTAGGTTGAATCAAAGGTTGGACCAAAGAAGACAACAATTCGAAGGTGTTGACCAATTCCATGATTAAGATGCAGTAAAGACCAACACTCATCGCATCTCGGCTTGAGAACATATCACCACCGCGCGCAAGGGTTCTCAACTTTGACAACACCGGAGGATCTACATTTCAGAGTGAATTCATTCCAATGGGCGCCCTCCTCAAACTCATCCGCCGACATCTTTAATGATGTCGACATCTTTGCCTGGGACACCCCTTCGACGCCATCTTCCGCAGATTCACCCCATTCATCCCATTCATTGACAAAGACTACCGTCACGACTACTACGGACAACTCGGGTTTGCTAAATAATCTTTTCAATAATAATAATTTCAATCGTATTCCTATGGCCGACCCTTTTCAGAAATCCACTAGCCAAACAGATGCAGATCTCGTAGAGCTAATAATGAACGTGCCAGAGTAACTCCTCCAATTCAACCATTGACCCAAAATCGTTACAATCAATCCCGGTTTGTCCCAAAGAATTGCAAATGTCGACATCCTCGAAGCGCTTTCAGGTACCATCTATGAAGTTGTGCACGACGGTACCACGGACCCGCAGGAGCATGTTGCACACTATCAAGAAAAGATGGACATAATCCATATTCCGCTTCAATTCCGGGAGGCTTGCTTATGCAGGGATTTGGATCCACCTTGTCCGGACCGGCTCTCAAATGGATGATTAGACAACCCCTAGGTTCAATTGGTTCATACGCCCAGCTCATCAACATGTTCTACAACCAATTCTCATGTAGTCGACAATTTGAAAGGTTGACAAGTGATCTTTACAATGTGACCCAGCAGCCTAATGAAACTCTAAAGGACAACGTCCACCGGTTCAATAAAGAGGTGCTAGAAATTCCCAATCTTGACATGTCGATGCCTACGTAAGCATTCAAAATGGGGTTGAAGAAAGATTCACGTATTATCAGGATTTGGTGATGACTCCTTGTAAGCGGCTAGAAGAAGTCATGAGCGTGGCATTTAGATTCATAAGATCGGAGGAAGATGAGCCGCGAAGATCGAAGTCATCGTCCAAGATGTCGACATATGACCATCCCGACGTAAAAGACCGAATCGTCCCATCGCAGAACAACCGTCCCAATCCTTATCCGAGAATTGACACTAGCAAAATTAATTCAATAGACGGTGAGGATGAAGATAATGATAATGTGCCTAACATTTCGATTATTGTTTTTCCGTTGACATTTCAGCGTACTCGCGCAACGGGCAACCTCGGGAGACAAAGCCGATGGCCAAAGAAAACGGACAAAACCACAGGATGGCGTGACAAATCAAAATGGTGCGCTTACCATGAAGACTTTGGACACGTTATCGAAGATTGCATCGCGTTAAGAAAGGAGATCGCTATTTGCTCTCGAAAGGACATCTTAAGGAGTTGTTGGGATCCGTAAAGAAGAAGGCCGAAAAATGCAGTAAGCTCCTCATGAAGCCGAAAGACCAGCTTTCTCCCCCAAAGATCAACAAAGGTGATCAAATTCATTAGTGGAGGCTCGTAAATATGTGGAACATCCTATTCTCGCCGCAAAACGACATGCTAAGGAGTCAAAAGAGGAGAAGCCGAAAGACATGCCTCAGGATGTCGACGCTCCGCCAGATCCAATCACCTTTGATGAAAGCGATCGAGAGAACCCGCTAGAACCTCACCACGACGGTCTAGTTATTTCTTTGCGGATCGCCAACCGTACAATACGACGTATCTCGGTAGATGGGGGCACTCCGTCAATCTTATTATGTTGGGTACCCTTAAGGAAATGAACATCCTGTGACCTGAGATCGTCAAAAAGTCTTCAAGGCCGGGTAGCTTCAGGTGGTGAAGTCAAAGAAACGGTGGGGAGATCAAACTTCCAATATACTCAAAGGGCCTCAACACCATGGAGCGGTTCTACGTAATTGATTGCGCAACATCTTACAATGTCATTCTTGGAAGACCGTGGATTCATGGGATGAAGGCCGTACCCTCCACTTACCATCAGTGTGTGAAATTCCCAACACCTTGCCTCGTCTTACACCGAAAGTGCACTTGGCTGGATTCAGTCTCATGCTGTGGTCTCGGAGGCGGCCGAAGAATTTTCTCAAATCAACAAAGTGCCGCCATCCGATCCTCTCGGAATGTATTATCATGTCGTCCACATAGACCTCAATTTCTTTGTGGATCATATCATGGAACAGAGCCGTAGCCGCTTCGTACGCGGCCCCAAAGATTCTTTAACCCGAATGGCATGACCGTGTAGCAATATGTGCCCCAAGGGGTTGTAAAGGCCGCTTTTGGCTTGATCTTCTTCTTCTCGCCATTTTGATTTGGTCAGCCGGCAAAACCGTCGACGAAGGATTTGACTTCATGGTTGGCCGTGGAATCTACCAAAATGTCGATGTTTGTGTGGGGAAATCGTCTTTGACCGGCTTTGTTCAAGTCTCTCAAGTCTACGCAAAGATCGGATCTTTCCGTTGGCCTCGTCACCGCCACTATGGCCGGGATGTACCATGTTTGGTATTCAATGACCCCGATGAACCCTGCCCTGAGCATCTTCTCTATCTCCTCTTTCACTTGTAGGGACCATTCGGGCTTAATTCTTCTTAGCTTCTGCTTTACCGGCTTGACTTCTGGGTCGAGCGATATTCGGTGCTCAACTATGGAAGGATCGAGGCCTGGCATATCTTTATAGGACCATGCGAACACATCCACGAATTCTTTTAGCAAACTCGATTAGGGCATCCCTTTCAGTCCCTTCGAAGAAACTACCAATCTGCGTCTCTTTAGGCTCTTCCGCTAGCTCCTGATTCACACTTGTCAAAATTTCTTCGGCAGCTTGGGCTCGATTTTCCTCTTTCGACAACCTCGCTTAAAGATTTCTTTGATATATTGTTCATTTAATGTGTCTGCTTCTTCATCTAGTGAATCATTATTAACTGTTTTTAGATTATTAGTTAATTCATCATTAGTTAAAGTGGCAATTAAGGGATACTCGTAAAGGTTCGTCATTTCATTGAGAATAAGAGGGAATACAAAGATGGCTACAATTTCGTGGTCTTCGTGCGTGAGGCCATCTGACGACTCGAGAGACTCGAACTCAACAATGAGAGACTCCTGAGGACTTTACAAAGGTTGACACGAAAGGACGGGGACCAATCCAAGCTTGGTGATCATTTCCTCTTTGGTCGCGGACGGGCCCGAGAGAGTTTTCCAATTCTTTAGCGGCATCACTGTTGGTGGCTTCACAACTCGGGAAAGGCATGGTCTCTGTTCTCCCTCTTCGCCGTTGCTATCATCTCTTTGTCTCGAACCGTAATCTATTGTGTTTGGCGTCCGAAAGCCGAGCATGTGGATGTAGGGATCTTCCTCAATCCCGGGATTTCCGTTTCGTCACAATCCGACCGCTCAATCCAGGATGTGAGGACGTATTGCGTCTCGGTGTGCCGCTAGAAAAATCTCATGTCCCATACTCGAGCGGAAAGGCTTGACTGTAGTTCGCCAAGGAGGACGTCCCACACGACGTTCATAGATTCGAGCCGAGTCCGTCTGTTTGCCGACTTTTATCATGAAAATCTCTCGCCCGGCGAGGCCAAAGAATGGGTTTGCAGAATACCGACAAATCTCGTGATTGAGGACCGGGACTTGTGTGCTCAGATCACGGCGGTGTTCAGCATTTCCTTCCAAGACGCCTCAAAAGTGTTGGAAATAGCAATTAAATTTGATGAATCGAACTTCTTCTGAGTCCGCTCGCTTGAGTGTGTCGACATAGTTGGCATCGCCGGGATTCCAAAGGATGCCGGCGAGACTTGCCTCTTGAAGGATGTAGCCCCGTGTTTGATCGTGGGCGTTCTTGGCTATTGTTTCAGGCTTCGTTCCCTATGAGGAAACTGCCACCCCTTATGACTTCAAGGTCTCCCGCCGGTTGATGAATTTGACGCATTGGTGGAGAGTGGAAGCTATGGCTTTCATGTGATGCAACCAAGGGCGCCCTGGTAGGGCCGCGAACTCGGAGGATATCCATTACATGGAACTTTGCGGGCACCATTTGGGTTTCGTACTGCAGTTCCGAGTCACCTGTCCCCCGAATGGGACGAGACGAACCGTCAGTAGGCTTTGGCTGGCCCGGTAGATGGGATCACGCGCCTTTCATTTATGCGGAGGGCCCTCATCATGCCGAGGGGAAGGACATTTACCGATGATCCATTGTCCACTAATACCCTGTGGAGTGACATGGTGTTGAGCCGAATAGTGATGTACAAAGCTTCATTGTGTTGGGAGACATCTCTTGGCAAATCTTCATCGCAGAAGGTGATCATGCTCCCATATAGGTGAGGATCATAGATTTGGTCCTTGTCTCGGGATGCAGAGTCGTTAAACCCGCCGCTTCGTGCCTTTTTCTTGCTAGGTAGAGCCTTTGCCGAAGCCCCCGGGTTATACCGATGCCTTTTGTGGCGGTTGCCATCTCCAAATAACATGTTGATTGAGTGGGAGCGCTGCATCGGGCGTCGGTTTTTCTTCATCGGTGTATACTGAGCTGGACAACCGAACTTGGCCGACCCCGAGGGGGCTGGACTTCTGCCCGCAGCACTGTACCCGAAGGCCTCAATTCCGTTGTTGGCAAGACTTTTCTGCTCTTTTACCCCTTTTTGGTTTGGGGAAGACTGACTGGAGTAGAGTACATAATAATCGAATCCCCCAGATGGCTCCCCGAGCGTTCCCACACTGTTATCACCGGACTCGAATCTCTCCTTCAATTTTTGCTGGGAGGAAATTTTCTTTTTCTTAGGAGGCACTACAAGAAAACTGACAGATACTGACGGAAATTAGTGACGGAAATAAATCCGTCACTAATACCGACGGATTAGTGACGAAATAGCAACGACCTGGGGTGAAAAACAAAAAACGAAATTAGGACGAGATTATCGACGGATTTAGTGACGGATATGCCGACGGATTCCATTTCGTCTCTAATCCGTCACCATTTTGGCGCCAAAAATTTGCGCACTTTTTTACCGACGAATTTGTGACGGAATGGTGACGGATATTTTTACTGACGGATTTGAGTCGTTGCTAAATTATTTAAAACAAATATTAAATTTATATTTTAGGTTAGCGACGGATTAGTGACGAAATTAATTACCGACGGATTAAAATCCGTCGATAAATTAATTACATATTATTACCGACGGATTTGAGTCGTTGCTAAATTATTTAAAATAATCATTAAATTTATATTTTAGGTTAGCGACGGATTAGTGACGGAATTAATTACCGACGGATTAAAATCCGTCGGTAAATTATTTAAAATAATTATTAAATTTATATTTTAGGTTAGCGACGGATTAGTGACGGATTTGATTACCGACTGATTAAAATCCGTCAGTAAATCAATTACATATTATTACCGACGAATTTGAGTCGTTGCTAAATTATTTAAAATAATTGTTAAATTTATATTTTAGATTAGCGACGGATTAGTGACGGATTTGACTATCGACGGATTAATGACGGATTTGATTATCAACGGATTAAAAATACTAGTATAATTAGGGCCACAAAATATCACAAAACAGTACCTCTCCTAGTGGTTAAGGGCCTCCTCAAAGTTGTCTAGCCACCAGGGATCAAACCATGGCATTGTCACTTTGTTATTTTTACCCAATTATTTTTATTTGGGCTTTGTAATGAAGGACTACTAAAAAATTGGCCTAGGGCCTCATTTGCAACAGAACCGGCCTTGGATAAATCAATTACATATTGTTACCACTATCACTACTACCACTACTACTACTACTACCACCCCTACTATCGCTCCTACCACTACTACTATCACTACTACTACGTATACTCCTATCACTACCACCATCACCACCACCACCACTACTACTACCAGTACCACTACTACTACTACTACCACTACTACCACCACTACTACCACTACCACCACTACTACTGCTACTACCACTACCACCACTACTACCATCACTACCACCATGCACCACCACCACTACTACTACCACCACTACTACCACTACTACCACCACCACCACTACCACTACAACCACTACTACCATTACCACCACTACTACCACTACCATTACTACCGCCACGTGCCTACACCAGCACCACTACCGCCACCAACACCACCACTACCACCACTGCTACTACCACCACTACTACCACTACTACCACTCCTACCACTACTACTACTACAACTACTACCATCACCACCACCACTACTACCACCGCCACTTCTACCACCACCACCACCACTACTACTACTACCACCATTACTACCACTACCACCACTACAATCACTACTACCACTACTATCGCTACTACCCCTACTACTAACACTACTACCACTACCACCACTACTACCGCTACTTCCCCTACAACTAACACTACTACCACTACCACCACTACTATCACTACTACCGCTACTACCCCTACTACTAACACTACCATCACTACTACCGCTACTACCCCTACAACTAACACTACTACCACTACCACCACTACTATCAATACTACCACTACCACCACTACTACTACCACCACTACTACCATTACCACCACTACTACCACTACCATTACTACTACCACGTACCTACACCACCACCACTACCGCCACCAACACCACCACTACCCCTACCACCACTGCTACTACCATCACTACTACCACTACTACCATTCCTACCACTACCACTACTACCACTACTACCACCACCACCACCACTACTACCACTACTACCACCACCACTACTACCACCACCACCACCACTACCACCACCAACACCACCACTACCACTACCACTACTACTACTACCACCATTACTACCACTACCACCACTACTATCACTACTACCACTACCACCACTACTATCGCTACTACCCCTACTACTAACACTACTATCGCTACTACCCCTACAACTAACACTACTACCACTACCACCACTACTATCACTACTACCGCTACTACCCCTACTACTACCACTACTACCAAATTGACGTCTCTAGTTAGTAGTGATTTTTTTTTAATAAAAAATTAAGATTTTTTAAAGAAATAAAAGTATATAATAAAAGAGGGACGAACAATAGCATATATATATAATTTTTAATTTTTTATATTTTTTTTGAATAAATAAAAGTTATATATAAATTTTGTTTAGAAATTAGTTAAACAACTGATAATGATAGTATAATAGATTTTTGATTAAAAAATAATTGATGCAAACAAAAAAAAGAAAAAATGTTTTTGGAAAATAAGGCGCCACATATTTCAGTTCCCGCCTCCACCCCAATTGCTAATTGCTGAAAAAATCAAAACCCCTCTCTCTCTCTCTCTCTCAAAACCTACCGTATTGGCGTATTCCCAAATCGTTTCCCCTCTTGCCATTTTCTCTCTGCCGTGTCGTCTCCTCTCTTCAATCGACCTCTTCAATCGACGACATTTAGGTTAGGGCGCTGGCTTCGTGAGTGAGAGTGACGAGTAGCCGTCGAGTTTACTCCTTCGTCCTCTGACCGGCAACGGTCATCATCTCAGGTATCGAACTCTCTCCCTTCGTCTAATACCGTGGCTAATACCGTGGTTCCAGTTGGCTAATACCTTGGTTCCAACAGATTTCACACCCTTCGTTCTCTCTCTTGCTCTTCTCCGGCCTCTCTTCCAAATAAGGTATTCTGGTTCGTGTGATTTCAATTAAATTAGAAGTTGAATCTCTAATCCTAAAACCCCAGATTTGTTAATTGTTTGGAATTTAGAAATTTAGCAAAAGATATATCCGTTATTGATTTGCTTATTGTGTTGCAATTTATTAGCTAAAGATATATCCGTTTCAATTGCTCTGTTTATTTGTAGTGTATTTATCTATCTCCCTGTTAACTCTAATTTTGTTGTTTTCGTGCGCTCTTTTATGAATATAGGAATTAAAAATGAACCTCGATCGTAGTTGGATGTACAAACGATTTGAGAATGGATTTTTAACAAACTCTTTTGTTGAAGGATTCTCCTACCGACACTCCTAACACATCACATGGGACACCTGGTCTCTCTTCAGGTGCTTCTGCCACACCTATGATACATGACACTCTTCCTGTTGCTACTGTAGTTTTTGGCAGGTAATATATTTTTATTTTATGCATCATTCTCTCTCTTTCTTTGTGTGTGTGCAGTGCATTGCACATGCTTTTTTATGTGGATATTGACATCTTGTCTTTCTACTCGTTTATATTGCATCTTTTATGAGAATGTTCTTATTAGCCTCACATTTTTATAGGTTGATGCCCGATCGAATTGCACGACGTATTACTAAGATCTTTCAGAAGGCCATAAGCTCAAAGGGATTCAACTGGAAAAGTGTTCCAACCGAAACCAAAGAGAGCTATTTCACTGAACTTAAGGTACATTCATTACTTTATTGAACCAACTATTTGTTTGTATACATTTATTTTCTAATATATAACCTATTTGTTTGCAGAAAGAATTTCGATGGCCCGAGGAGGAAGAGACTATTATTAAGAAAGCTTTTATGAAGCAGGTGCCAAACTTTATGCTAGTATGGTGAGCTCATGGAAGACTAAATGGAAGGATTCAAAGACTAAACCGGAATGTGTATCTGAGGCAGATTGGCCCAAGTGGTTGGAATATTGGAATAAACCTGAAGTCGTGGAAAAAGCAAAAAAATTCGAGAAAATCGGAAGAAGGAGATAAATAATAATTTACTCTAAGCATGTTGGAGGCTCTAAACCTGCCGTATCCTACTTCATGGAGTCGGTACGTACATTATATCTAATTACATACTCCTCTGTCCCACCCAAATGACTCATTTAATATCGAGATGATGACAAATATGCATGTTTGCCACTAGGGTGATGAGTAGCATACTACGGTGAGTTTGCTTATCATTTCTTACTCTTAAATGTTGATAAGCCATTATGAGTAGTTTCTATGGCTTGATTATCTTCATGAGTTTGCTTATCATTTCATACTCTTAAATGTCAACCCTCATATTGGTGCATTAAATTGAGACCCTTTGCCTTTGAAGCTCGTTATCTAAGGTTGAAAGTTGCTATAATTAATGTTGTGCTTATTTGCTTGTCAAGTGTGAAGTAGTCTTCTTTGTCTTTGTGCATTTTCTCCACTCCCAACCTGGTAGAGGCGAAATAGATCTTTGCGATATCTAAGATGAAGCTTCAAGTGCGAAGATGGTGAACTTGCTACTGCGGTTGCCCATACTGAGATCATCATACACTGAATCGGCCAAGGCCATGCCTCGCGAAGCAACTCTAGTCTTATGCCGCAAGCCATATATAAATTAATTGACTACAAATTAATAAGCTGGTATTAGCTACAACAGCAATTATGGGCGAGGATTGGTGAATCGGGACTGACTCTTTACGCAATGTAAGGAACAGCGCACGATAGACTATGAAAAGCACGCGTCTCGGCTGGTGTTGGAGGAAGCCCATGGAATCCTGACAACAGCAAAAAAATCTCGGACTCCTCACGTATTCAATTCCAACGATATTATGAAATTGAAAAGGAGATGTCCCAAGCTTATACAATTTGAATTAAGTCTTTCTTTGCGGCATGTCCTACTCATGCAACATCGTATTGTTTCTAAGAAGCATATTCATGCAAAAGATTTTTAAGAGATCTGCTTCATGATGCAAGACTTCCAGCACATATCTATTTGCTTTAGAGCAAAAATACTTGGAACCTTGATTTCACTAGAGCCGTATCATTTTGTCGATTTCTTGTACATTACGCTCTTAGACATTCTGTACATTACGCTCTTAGACACTTCCACTCATATCTATTTTTGCAATAGAGAAAAAAGGAATACAAGTTTGGTCTTTGATTTACGAGTCTTCCCTTTTCTTTGATTTACGAGTCATCCTTGCACGTATGCTAGGACCAACCTTTTTGAATCGTTCTAAATATTCTTGTTTGTTTGTTGAATTACTTGGTTCCTTTTTTATTCGGTTTCCCATACATGCAATCCTTTGACTTGACTCTAGAAGAATATATTGAAATGTTTGTTGACTTCTTTTCTATCTCCATAATATTCTTGTTTGTAATGCAGGCAAAAAAGAAAGGAAGGTGGCAAGCCTACTTTATTCGAGCTGCAAAAACAAATGCATATGCGTAAAGAGGGCACATACTCGGATGACCATTCTAAGAAGATTTGTGTAAGTATATTATAAGTGTATTAATTTGTTTATTTTTTGTGATTATTGCTTATAATAAGATATATTATATTACGAAGATGGAGTATGAACGCCTAATTAACGAGGCATCGGTTGAAAACGATGGAGATTTAATTACCGAAGAAAAGATCAAGTTTATTTGAAGCTTGTAGGGGGTGTTAAAAAGCAACGTGTTTTTGGTATTGGTTCTATGAGCTCCTCCTATGCTAGCGACAATCGGAGTAAAGCCTCTTTTATACCGAGAACGGGTGTCGAGCAAGCTGTGTATGAGACAGAAATGATGAATGTGAAAAATGAGTTGATGGAAGAGAAAGAACAAAGGAAGCAATTGGAGCAAAAATTAGAAGATGATAAGAAACTTACGGAGGAAAAGCTAGCGAAAATGCAAAATGATTTTCAGCAAAAACTAAATCAAGTGCTAGAGCGTGTCAATAGCACAACTCGGGATCACACTCTTTAGTCTTTTAGTTGTTTTTAGTTATTGATACTTCAAAACATTTAGTATTATGTTTTATGTTGAACGAATGTTATAACATGATTGGCTAGTATGTTTAATTTGAAATATTAAATATTTTTGGTTGTTTTATATCAATTTAGTGTGACGACGTTTTGGAATTAATAATGCATCGATATATGAAGCAGGTATCCCCGTTCGAATCGTAGGAAAAATGATAAAAATATTCATATATTTTAGTGATGGAATAATCCGTCGCAATATTAAATAATAAAAATTACTATTACAGCATAAAAAATAGCGACGGAATATTCCGTCAGTAATATTAATAATAAAAATAATAATTAAAGCATCATAAATAATAGCAACGAAATGATCCGTCGATAACCCGTCACTAAAATGGTAAAAAAAAAACACCGACCATTTAAACAGCGACAGAATGATCCGTCGATAATCCGTCACTAAAATGGTCCAAAAAAATAAAGTGACCATTTAAATAACGACGGAATAATCCGTCGATAATCCGTCACGAAAATGGTCCAAAAAATAAAACGACCGTTTAAATAGCGAAGGAATTTTCCGTCACTAATCCGTCGGCATAATGCTTTAAATTGGTCGTTTATTTTATCAAATTACCGACGGATTTTAAAACGTTAGTGACGGAAATATCCGTCGCTAAATCTGATTGAGAACCGTCAGTAATCCGTCAAAAAATTTAGTGACGCACGTTTTAACATCGGATTTTTTTTGTCTAAAATCCGTCACTAAATTGATTTAGTGACGGATTTTTGGCATTTAGTGACGGATTTTTCCGTCAGTAACTGTCGTTTTTCTTGTAGTGAGGACGGTCCTCGTGTATCCAGTCTTGATAATCCCTTTCAAGGCAATCGGGACAGTCACAAATATCCCACCAAATGTGTTCCACGGCTGGTGGCGGATTTGGGACCTCGGGTTGGCAGTCTTTGGAATGACTTTGAGTGGGAACCGGTCCAGGATCTGCCGCTGGGCTCGTCTGGTAGCGAGTGATTGGACTCCGCCGGATAATGAGAGATATTGAGGTCCCGGAGAACGGGCACATGTTTGTCTTTCAGGGTAGCCCCGGTCAGTTGGGATATTGTTAAGGTCCCGAAGTGGCGTGTGGCCTCTTCCATCCAGGCCTGTGTACGTTGCAGCGTTCTTCCGGGGCTTTGATGGCCGACCATATTTCTTCAAGCGTCTCCTGATTTTCATCACTCGGGCGATATTTGTGGGATCATCACTTTGAGAGGGGACAAACGACGGTATACCGAACTCTTTCGTCCTCGACGGCTATTTGTTTGGGGGCCGGTTGCCACCGTAAGTCGGCGGGCGGGAGTCCCGGCGGTGGAAACATAGGAATCTTGGGGTAGCATCTTGATGTATCCGGACTATTAAGAAGAGGAGGAGAACCCTCTTCCTTCTTTGCGGTAAAAGTGCCATCGGAATTGAGGCGATAGTCAAACCATGACTTGCGACTACCCCCAAAAGAGGTCATCAATTTGAGCCTCATGTCGAAGTCTCATCTGTTCTACCAACCTGGATCCAATCTTGGTCTGCGAGGGATTTTGGAGGACGGAGCAACGTTATCCCCATCATTACCGGCGATGCGAGACATTACAAACCCGGAGTCGGAACAAACGGCGAAGGCGATGACGCGCTTGACTCTTCCCAACCTGATCAAACGGTGACCGGTGCCCGAAACCAAGCTTTGTGCGGAGGCTGCGGGGGAAAGGACATGAAGGTTCAGATGTCTGGGAATGGAAGGAGGGTAGGTGTTTGGGCTTTAGGCTCATGCAACATGCAGTTATTTGTTCACGTTTACTTAAAACATGTTTTATTAACCTAATCGGTTGGAAAAGATTGCTCTTCTTTTTCGCAAACTACTTTGATTCCTGGATCAGTGGGCCCCGTCACTACGTCTATAAGCCCCTCGTATTCCACCTGTATTTCGACCTCCCAGGGTGGACAGCCCGGGCGAGGTCCTATAGGGCAAGCGGGTCCCACCGACCGAAAGAAAAACGATCCTAAAAGTCTGGCGGGTAATCGAGTCTTAACGAGCATTCGATGTAAATTACGGACAAAGCTGACGTCGAAAGTCAAGATCATGTCCGAGGGCTCGACAAAAAGTCGGCATGATTTGGGTGATAAGCGTTCACGATTGATCTTGACTTGTCGTCGGTTAAGCCGTAATTAGGCATGGAATAGTCATTAATCCTTGATGACTCGGTGTCAATCTTTGGGAGTCGGTGTATAATTTGTGCCGCCGGAGCGAAGTCAAGGCGCCGGTCAATATCTTGGTCAAAGTCTGCGGTGGAAAACCGGCGAGAACTTCGACTGATTAGGGACCCGAAAGATATTGAGTCGGTATGCCGACAAAGGCTTGAAAGGAAAGGTCTATACACGGACGGGGCATGACACGGACTGCACTAAAAACCAAGCCGGGTCTCGGACAAAGTGTGGCACGGACAAGTGCATGGTCGACACGAGGCTCCATGGGATGTTTGGGTAGTCCTGTGGCTCATCCGAGAGGCGTAATAAGACCAAACGGACCGCGACAAGGATTTCCCGGGTTAAGGACGTAGTGTGCATGTACGGTCACGTGCGCGTAGTGTGCAAGCAGCTTATATTCTTTTCCGAGTAAAATAGAGATTTTTTTTTATGTGTCTTAAAAATATGATGCATGATTTTTTTGGAAATTTTCTTTTCTTTTTTTTTAAAATCTTTTTTTTTTGATTTTTTTTTATGAGCACATAAGCACGTAAGCACGAAAATTCCGCCAGTTAGGGACATTATTCCGACAGTCAAAATTTTGACTTTCTCCGAGGCGGCCAAAACAACATGAAAACTGTGCAAAAAATCAACACACACACAAAAATGATTTTCAAAGCCGGGACGGAAGCTTGACCCTCAAAAGCTTTTTTTTTTTGAAAACGGTGATACCGGTACGTGGGATTGTTAGACCACAATTTATCCCCGACTCGTGTTAGGAGGCGATAACGGGAAATTTAGTGGTTTCCACCAATATACCAAATACCATTTTTTTTTAAAAAAAAAAAAGCTTAGTCCCCAGCGGAGTCGCCACTGTGATGATGTTGCCATTCGCGGGAAAATTCGATTTTTGCGTTTCTTTGAAAAACCAAATAAAACCGGAAAACGGAGTCGCCACGCCATTTTAATTTTGAAGGCCAAAACTTTGAAAAAAGCCCGAGATCAGAGATTTAGGTTCGGAGGTCATGTTACGCGTCGGGAAGGACGTTAGTGTGCACCCGACGCGCCTCGTAAAACGAGTCTTCCAAGCTGAAAATCATTTGTGTGTGTGTGTGTGTGTTTTGGCCAAAATAAGTTGAAACTCAGAAAAGTAAAAATTGGGATATCTTTTTAAGACTTTAAACTGATCCCATGATTTTTTGGAAGATTTTTGGATTGAGATTTGGTACTCAAAAGACCTTTTGAAGTTGAGAGCCATTTCTGCCAGAATGAAAAAGGCAGTGGACCTTTGATTTTGAAATGTATTCAAGGGTCTTAAAACTTCATAATCTGGATAAACTCAGAGAATGAAAGTTGTTCTAGACACCTTAAATAAAGTTTGTGCGAAGGAATTTTCCATTTTGGAGAAGATTTGAGGGGTCAAAACCTTCTGGAAACCTCAGATATGAGATCTGAATTCCCAGAAGCTGATGAACTAGCCTCTGAAAGAAAATTTGAAAAGAGGAGTTTTACTCACCCAAAAAATAAGGTAAAAATATGTCTGGAAAGCTCTGGATGTTGGCTACAAAAAGTATTTTGTAGTCAACACCAAATTCCAAGTTCATCTGTGTCCAAAAATTAAGACCATGGACTGAGGTCTGAGAAAATTGCTACTGGACAGCAACTTCTCAAGAAAGAAAATATGATTTTAAAGGGGGTTTTGCATCCATGCTTGTCCCCATTTCCCTAGGTTTTGGTTAGTGATCACTAGACATTTTAGTGGTGAATCAACTATACCAAACCATCCTTGGGGTACATTAGGACTAAGCACTTCATTTGCTTGGGAAGGGGATTTTTATCCTTTGAAATCAAGATTTAGTGCTTGAAAATGGTTTTTTAGGGTTTTGAAAGTGTGTTTTTGCAAGTAAACAAGAAAAAACTTTGAGAATAATGTTGATCTTTGTAGAAGATCATCCATGGAGATGGTCTTCCATGGTGATCTTCTTAGATCTAGAGCAAGAAGATGAAGGAACTACATTTTGTAGTTTGAAGATGCATGCATGGTTGAGATTTAGGGTTAGGAAGAGGAGGGTTTACCAATCTTCCTTGTGTTCTTGAGTGTTTGGCTTGAATGTATGAGTGTTTAGGGCTTTAATATGAGAGTGAGTGGATGAGTATGAGTTGGGAAAGATTGGAGAGAAAAAGGTGACAATTCTTGTGAATTCTCACTGTTTTCTCTCTATATTTCGCCAGAGGTTCGGTGCAAATGTGTTCTTCCTCCTTATTTTTGTGACTGGAGGGCTCAATTTATAGCCCTCCTGAAAATGCAAACTCATCCGCGCGGATGGATCCAGGCAGCGTGCACTGTTCATTAAATGCAGCTTCAGCTTTGGACAAGGGGAATAATCTTTTTCAAAATTCAAATTAACAGCCAGTTTTTGTGTCTCCAGCCATTGCTATTTGTGGTTTTATTCTTTTGTTTTTCTTTTTAAGATTCTTTTTAAGGTTTAACCTTAAATAACAATGCCCATTTTACCCTCACTTTGTTAGGAAAGTTAGGATTGTTAGGAATTGTTAGAAATGTTATAACTTTCGTTAAAATTCTAACAAGCTCAAATTGGAGCACTTACACCAGTGTTTCCCCCATTCACTTGGGTGGGATCCTCAGCTGTAACACTTGTGAATTGTCCGTCCATTATGAATCACAAACAGATTATTAAATGCAAAATTTTCCAAAAATCACAATTTCACCAGAACCGAATTTATGGCTAAAATTAGGGCAAATTTTAACCAAAAACAAACAGCCAATTGTGATTTTTTCTAACGCAAAGAACTTAAGTCAAAATTGGGTCGGAATTTCAACGCCAAAAACGCCTTCAACGGAATCTGGGCAAATTCTGGCTGAACTTGATGATTCCGGCGATGTCACGAACAAATTTCAATGAACCCAAAATCCCGTTCACGAAAAACAAAAATTCCGGTAAAAAGATTGGCTTTTAGAGAGCGTTTTCCAGGCCAAACAATGGGTGTTTGAATCGATTTCCCGGCAATGGAACCAATTGATGATGCCAAAATCGTCAAAACAGCCCAAATCCAAGCGTTGAATGCTCCGGCGATTGCAAGGCCTGAAAATAAGAGAAAACACGTAAACTAAGCCGGGGCGGATCCGGCTAAAGGCCCTCCGGCGTGAGAGTAAGTTCACGGTTGATATTAGAGAAATCAAATTGACAGAATTTCTCCAATGTAAAAAGTAACGTACCCAATAATGAGCCATGGGGCTTGTATTTATAGGAATGGATAGATAGAATCCATGTTGGAATGATCTTGTAAAGAGATAAGATATAACTCTAATAGAAGTATATCTGCTAAGGAATCATTGTTTGACTTGAATTGATGTTGATAAGTATAATCCTGATTGGATCATGGCTGTATAATCCCTGTTGAATAAGGATTGTAACTGCTAGCCGGAACGCCGAGGAAGGCAAATGATTTTCCTCGGCCTTCGGCAAATAGGCTGAGGAAAATGATTTTGCTTCCTCGTTATTTGGTAAATGGCCGACACGGAGATATGCCGGGGAGAATGATTTTCTTTCCTCGTCACTTGGATATATGCCGAGCAAATAACTTTTCTCTCCTCGGTAATTCCGACATGACGGCCCAAGAATGATGATATAAGGCCGAGATAAATGTTCCTCGGCATACGAGGAAGATCTTACTCGGCCCTAATACTTCATAATTAGACAATATCCACTGCCCAATATAGCTGGGCCCAAGTTCGGGCAAGCCCATGTTCGTAGCTCGGTTTATACCGTTCAAAATAAACTTTGAAATCATTCCAAAATCAATTGGTTATAAGAGTAGCTGATCTATGAGCTTATGGTGTGGACCCTTTAATCTGGGTGACGCAGAGCTAGAATATTGTGGGTCATTGGACTCGCACTCTTAAATAGAATGCTACCTCGTCTGTGATGCCATCTAGGTCGGCCTTATTGCTTCTTCTTATGTTTCTACTTCCACGCAACTCGCCGATGTATTCGCTAAAGCTCTCGAGAAGCAACAATTTGATATTCTTTTTAGCAAATTGGGCATTCTCAATTATTAAGCTACAACTTGAGGGAGGGTGCAACGATATGTGCACACAAAATGTGCACGGGCGTGCAATTGTGTTTGACAAAGAACTATAGTCTTTGGGCACCATGGAAAGCTTCACATGATCGTGATGTGCACATCGCATGGCCGTGCTAAATGTTTTTCACAAAAGATGTCTCTAGATGTCTTCACACGGTCGTGTCAGCTTCAATGCATTGTCCGACTTTCAACTTAGTTTTGAAAACTTAATATGCTTCGTTTATTTTCTTGATCTCCTATGTAGTTAGACTTGTTTTCCGGTTTTTAGAGTTGTGTGAAGGGCAAACAACTTGTTCTATACTTTAGTGATGATCAATGAAAAACAAGATGATTGAAACTCTAAATTGATTTCTTTAAATTCTTCCCCGTTCGAGAAAAAGAGGATGAGAGTCAAATAAGAACGAAGCCAAAGTAATGGAATAATGAATCAACTTTATTAGGGTTAATAATAGACACGAAAAGAGGTTAAAATGTTTAAATAGTTAAATGAAATCATGTTATGGGACAAAACGAAATTGGTGTTATGACTTCTAGGTATGTTGTGGTGGCCGGAAATGGTTGGTTGGGTTGAATGGTTTATGTTAAACTCATTAATTTATGTGTTAATTTTGTTAATTATATGAAGTGAATCTTAGTTTTACATATTTAATGTTAATAAATATATTATTACTAACTTTTATAGCTGAAATGTAAATCATAATTGTGATATAATGATTATATAGACAAAAATAATTGATGATAAAAATAAAAGTTGCTTTAAAATAAAATGAATCAAAAGAAAATTTTATTATTATTTTATTGATTGATGATATCTGAATTATTACTAATAAAACATGTACTACGGTTTCAGTTCTTCAGTAAATTGTACTCCATAATAAGTCCGGGTTCGATTTAAAGTTTTTACTTTCCTTTAAAACTGTTTCAGTTTAAAGTTTTTGTTTTATTACTTAAAAATAGTATTAAACGTGGGACCCATTTATCATCCTCATAACAAAAACTTCCACCCATTTTCTCTTTCTTACTTTACTTTTCATACTCACAACATTTACTTTTTCTTAATTTTCGTGTCAAATCAAAATAAGAATATTAAATCGGGATGAAGGGAGTAATATTTATTATTGAAAATTATCTCAATTTACTAAGTGAAAAAAATTTAGTTAGTGAAAATGATTTTGTTTTTTTAATATTTTTTGTTTCCATCACTGCATGCATATGCTCTTTCGCTTTCCGGTGCACTAATAATGAAGTCAATTAAATCGTCCACTAACAACATTAATAATACACTAGGTGTGGCATTATTAATTCAAACTTTTTAATAAATTTAGGGGGCATTGCAACCCCTTTTCGTTTAAGAAAAAAAAAACATAATTAATTCAAACATTAGTATTAGATATTGTCTCATATCGAGAATTGAAAAACTTTGCACGTATATATCAAGATTTTGGGTCACTTTCCTCGGTAACAATTGATTTTGAGATGTAATCTAATACTTTAAAATGGTATCAGAGCGTAAGGTTTCGGATTGGATTCCGTCCACTTGCATTATTACCCGAATTTAAGTGTGCAAAAATTACAATATGTTGACATGCCCAAAAATATGATATATTTGAAATTTGACATAACCGATAATGTGCCAGGATGGTAACTCTAATAATTAGAACATTGAATAAGTATATAAGAAGGCTAACATTGTTGTATGGCTGCTAACCGGTCTTAATGCGTATCTTGTTTTCAAAATATTATTGTTTTTTACCTAAATTTTAGTTTAAATGTTTATTATTTTTGGCCTAAAATTCTTTAAATTTCAATCATGTTTCTACGCGGAAATTAATTTGTCATTTTTTATTTTACTTATTTTATGTTTTTATTTGATAAAGTAGCATGACATTTTTTTTGGTGATTTAAATTTATTTTATACCAATCAAAATATTTACATTTATAAATTCAGGAGAATTTTTTTCTTTTAGCTTTTGTTGTATATAGTTTTTACTATTATTATGACAATTGAAATTTGAATAATAACAATGAATTATTATTGTTATTAGTTGACTTCTAATTTTATAGATGATTGAATTTATAATATTAGATATATTTAATAATTAATGATTTTATACTACATACACATATTATGATTAGTAAATATAATTAGCCAAAATCATTATGTACATCTAATGTATTAGTAGATTAATATTTTTATTATATTTAAAAAAATATTTTTTCTAGTTATGGTTAACTAATATAGTAACCATCATCTTAAATAGAAAGTTATATGTGAATAGTGATTTATTATAGTAAGTTTAATACCGAATATTTATCAAATACGGAGTATAGTAACTATTAAATTAAATATTAATAGTTACCCTATGTATAGTAACTAATATTAAAGCATTATCTAATATATTTTAATATATTAAAAAATTAATATTTCTAATTAATGTTATATTTAACTAATAATATTAGTTTATATTAAACTAAATGATAATAGTTACCCTATATAATTACTATTATGATTAAAAAATATTATTATTAATAATAATAGTTAACATATATTAACTATTTAGTCTTTTCCGCTTACACTTTGCTCTATTTGTTATATGTTTTCTTCTATAGTATAAATATATTATTACATAGAGAGTAGACGAAACTGTATATGATTGTTAAGTTCAATCATTAACTATCATTAGTAGAATTTATTATGAATAACGTTTATATATGTAAACATTTAGGTTAATTGTGTTTAGTTATTGACGCTTTAGATTACATCTTAATATGTGTTACTTATAACTTATAATATGTCTTCATTACATCTTATCTTTTTGCATAGCTATGATTATCTACTAAAGTTATTAGTTAATTGAAAGAATGTGAAAAATTACATACGAATGAAAAGGCACATGACATTAAAGCTTGAGAAATTAGATAAATCCATTCGAGTCTTATGTGTCATCACCAGATTTAGTATATTTTAAAATAATATATTATAGATTTAGTTTCCACCAATAATTAATTGGTGACTTTTTATATTTCTCATCAATCATCTTTATTTAATTTTTTGTAACTCGTTTTACTAATATCAATCTTTGATTATCTCCATTTATCACTAAATTTGTATTTAGTTTTCATCAATTATTATTTGATAAGATTATTTGACATATTTATTATATTTAATCTATATAGTAACTATTAATTATTATGATTTAATAATACTATTAATAGTAATGTTAACCTATATAATAAATATTATGATTAACTAATACTATTAATATTAATGTTAACTTATATAGTAAATATTATGATTAACTAATAATATTAATATTAATGTTAACCTATTTAGTAACTATTATAATTAACTAATATTAATAATAGTAATTGTTAATATATATTAACTATTATAATTAACTAATAATACTAATATATAGTAATAGTTAACATATATAGTAACTATTATATTTAACTAATTCAATGAATAGTAATAGTTAACTTATGTTGAACTATTATAGTTAACTTATACTATTAATAGTAATAATTTACATACAAAGTAACTATTATAGTTAAATAATACGATTAATAGTAACTAGTATAACACTCGTGCGTTAAACGCATTATCAAAAAACTTTGGCAAATCTCAAAAACTAAATTAAAAAAGCTACTATAACTATAAATGTTAATGTAGTTTTCTTTTAAAAAAATAAAAGGTATTCACCAAAAATATATAATGACATTAATAATAAATTTCAAATTCCGATTCTTTGTACACAACATTTGTCATTTTATTCGTAGTATTTTCCACTGAAAAAATATATCTAAGACGTAACGGAATTCGTGATTTAAATCCATATTTGGATGTTTTGGGTGAAAGCTTGATTATTAATGTAGTTGACACTCGCATGATGTTCATGCGAAAATTTAGGGAAGTAAAAGTGTGAAATCTTAAATTTTTATTTGATAAACATGAAACAATTGAAATATATCAATTCAGGTTGAAGAGAGTATATTATAAAGTAATTTAAAATATTATTATTATGAGATTTGAAAATTTGTTATTGATAGTGTTATTTGTAGTGCATCAATAACTATTTTTAATGTTTATGAGGGTAATCAAATTTCATAGAAAATGATCAAAGTTTGATTGTTGTAACAATTAAAATTATAAATGTAATTAAAATATCTTTCATCTTTTCAAGTTGGAGACAGTATATTAAAAAGTAAAATGAGACAAAAGCATTTTAGTTAAAAATAGACCAATTCAATATGTATTTATAACTATATTTAAAAAAAAAAAATTGCACATTCTTTTAAAATAAATTTGTGTTTTAGAAAAGTAAAATCAATTTATGTTAAATAAATTGAATTATTTTATATATTATTAAAGTAAAATTTTATATCTATTTCTTTTAAGGAAAAAATAAGGCATTCTAAAAAAAAAAATTGCAATTCCCACAAATTTGTTTTAATCTTTCATTTAATTATGAGTAACAGAATGTTCATAGCTGTTATAATCGAGAAAAAAGTTTGCTAATAAATGTTTCAGTTTCAATTATTGAGGGCTATTTTCGAGTTTAAAATATATACAGGGGTAATTTTTGGTAAATTTAACTGGAGCTAAAGAATACAGCCAACATTGTGTCTAGGTGAGAGTTTTGAGGAAAAAATGCTAAATTCACTTCAGCCATTATATATATACTAGTACTTTCTAGCCCGTGTCAATGGCACGGGGCAATATGACAAAAAGGAGAAAATCAATAAGGAAAAAAAAAATCCAAATCGTATCTATATACAGCTAACTCTCCTATCTCAGTCAAACTGCAACACGATTGAGTCCAGCAAAACCTTTGGCAAGATAGCCTTCAACCCCACGTATAGGCTCGAAACAACACGAAGGCCTACTGCTGTGTTTAACAATTTTCATGGCCTCCACCATAGCATTTCCTGATGGTTCCCTCCCACAATTCACCAAGTTCTCAAGAAAATTGATCTGCCTCCTTCTACAAATCAAAATATTGCTAAAGTCCGCAAGTTTATTAGAGGCTTCATAATTATGGGACGGAAGAGTTGTAATTATTGACCACTTTCTACCTATAACATTTTTTTTTTCATTATGATCTTTAAAAAGATTTAAGTATCCAATTATATGCTATTTCAGGTCAGATTGTTTTGAGTCCATGTGTGCACACATAAAGTCACCACTATAATAAAACTGCTACAAAGACTAAAAACCAACAAAAAGTTCCCCGTGCAAAGAGAAAAAATAACCCTAGCTAGAAAACATCAATAAATTAATTGCGGGAGAAAAGAAGGAACGATTATTCGGCTTGGTCAAAATCTTCAAATGGCCATGCATGAGGAGGTGGGTTAATACTACTTTCTATATAAAAAAAAAATGAACATTGCTTCCTTCGTCTCAATGAATATTTTAAATAAACAACCCTTCAAAACTATTGACCAAAATGACCCATTTTTTGAAACTCGCTACACGATATAGCGAGTTTATAATTTTTTCGTTTAAACTCGCTAAATCATTTAGTGAGTTTAAATTTTAATATTAAATAAAAAAATTTAAATTTGAACTCGCTAATTGAATTAGCGAATTCTAAGTTTCTTTTTCTTTTGTGTGAACACAACCACATTACTAATTCATTCTCTATCTCACTTTAAATTACAAAATAAAAATATAAAATTATATTTTAATAAAGAAAAATAAAAGGAAATATTATTTTTTTCGTCTCAAATAAATACTTAAAAAAATGTACTATTGTAAAAAATTATTTCCTTCATATCAAAAATGAAAATTACTTCCGACTCAAAATTAATAACCAAAAAATACTACTCCGTCCCACTTCAATTGGTCCACATTCCTTTTTTGGACGTCCCACTTCAATTGATCCATTCCAAAGTTTTCCATATATTTATACCCTTATCATCTCCACATATTTACAAAAAAAAAAAATCATTAACTTAGGTGGCTTTTGTTTTTTTTAAGCGTTAAGTGCTGAAATCTGATTTCACCTCTGAAATCTGATTGGTTTTACAATTGAAATCGTTTTCTGAAATGTGTGTATTATATATATATAAATATATATAATATAATATATATAAATATATATAATATATATAAATATATATAAATATATAAATATATATATAATATATAAAATATATTATATAATATAAAAATATATAATATAATATAATATAATATAATATAATATAATATAATATAATATAATATAATATAATATAATATAATATAATATAATATAATATAATATAATATAATATAATATAATATAATATAATATAATATAATATAATATAATATAATATAATATAATATAATATAATATAATATAATATAATATAATATAATATAATATAATATAATATAATATAATATAATATAATATAATATAATATAATATAATATAATATAATATAATATAATATAATATAATATAATATAATATAATATAATATAATATAATATAATATAATATAATATAATATAATATAATATAATATAATATAATATAATATAATATAATATAATATAATATAATATAATATATATATATATATATATATATATATATATATATATATATATATATATATATATATATATATATATATATATATAATATATATATATATATATATATATATATATAATATATATATATATATATATAATATATATATATATATATATATATATATATAATATATATATATATATATATATAATATATATATACAATATATATTATATATATATATATATATACATACATACATACATATATATATATATATATATATATATATATATATATATATATATATATATATATATATATATATATATATATATATTATATGTATTTATATTTATAATATAATATTTATAATATATATATATATAAATATAAATACATATAATATATATATATATATATATATATATATATATATATATATATATATATACATATATATTTATATAATATAATATTTATTTATATATTATATGTATTTATATAATATAATATAATATAATATTATATATATATATGTATGTATATATATATATATATATATGTATATATATGTATGTGTATGTATATATATACACATATATATATATATAATACAATAGAGGAATGAAATAACTGCCTCTTAGCCTTGGATAAGTGGTGGCTAGGATTCAAAGTTGGAGAGTTGATCGGACGGCTGAAAATACTTCCTCCATCTTTCAACCGTCCCTAACCTCCCACACCGTCAAACTCCCCATTAGTTTAGTTTCCTGATTTACAAAAACAACACAGCTGCTCTCAGCGCTTTCTCTTTTTCGGCGATCATACCCGTCCATCCGGTTACAACTCTGACAATGGAAGCAGCAAAATAGTACCAGATCTGCATTCCCCTTGAGAAGATGAAGTCATAGCCGCCGAAATCAGCATCAGCGAAACTCAGACTCACCGCCAATCACCACCGTCAAGTTTGTCAGCCTCCTTCATTTGCCGGCGAAGCAAACGGCGGACATCACAGACTGAGTAGTTGGAGGCCTGATACTCTCTGACTCGCCTCCATTGCAATAACATTGTTTACAACTTCCTGGTATGTTTATTTGATGATCCAATTTTGTGTTTATGGATTTGAAAAATAAAAAACAGTTTTTTCTTTCAAGGGTTATAGGTGTATACCCAATTGTCAATTTCTTTTACTCTTAGTACTACTGGTAATACGATAATCTCTCACATTCTTGAAGTACACAAGGGTCTTCAATTCATGTTTCTTTGAAGATCCAGTTTAGTGTTTATGAATTTGGGAAATAAACAATTTATTTTTCTTTCAAGTGTGATAGGTTTATACCCAATTGTCATTTTCTTTTACTCCTTTGATTCTTTCTTAATTTTCAATTTGCATTTCCCTTTTGCTTTCCCTTGCTCCACTTCAGCATTTTTTTTAAATAGTTAACATCACTTGATAATTAATTGGGGGACTTTGTGATGGAAAATTGGGTGGGGTGGTTTATGGAGGATTACTTGGGGGAGAAACATAGAAACAAGGTAGAGATAGGGTGGAGAAGCTATCTTAGAATGATTTTAACCTTTACTCCTCTGTGTAGAAATTGTCTCTCCTTATTTAAAATCATTAAGATTTCTCTCTCTCTCCTCATCTTTCTCTGTGTATTAGGTATTAATTGGTTTTGCTGATCTGGGTTATGATATATATAGTTGAATTTTGGCTGGGAGGGGGATTAGGGAAAGAGTATGAATGCAATTGAATTGAGTTGTGTTGGGATAAAATTAGTAGTTTAGGAAAGGGTATGAATGCAATTGAGTTATGCTTCTTGGTACACTGTGTTTATACGAAACTTTATTTAGATTTTATTTTATGTATTTGGGTGGGTTATCAATTTAGAAAATTTTGTTGTTAACTATTATAGGAGGGATTTTGTGGTGTGGGATATGTGGATGTGGATGGATAGAAGCGAGAGAATGAAGTTTTGAAGAAGCAGAACATATATTTTTAATTATGTTTTCTGCGTCTGGAGATAATAATGCAAGCTAATCCTTAGTTCTATTTAAATTCATCCTTATAGGCACAAGTCAAATTCTCTATGTTATCAACCTTTATGGGATTAAGTTGATACTTTAAGATTTAGGTGGTTGTAAACCTAATATTTTGATATTAACATATTGTGCAATTAGTTATGGCTTTGATGATTTAGAGCTTTTAATCTGATGTTTTAGTTTTCCTGTATTGTTTGATGTTTACATCATGGAGCTTTGTTGAATTTAGAGGTAATGCATTTGCGTTAATTGGTGTGGGATTTTCACTTAGGTTGATTTTTAATTGGGAGTTTCTCCTTCTCAATGTATTCGATGTAGTCATCGATCCAGCATCTCTCTTTCTCGTCCAGAAGCATGACTTGTAATCTTTCATACGCAGGTTCCTCGGCATAAACTACATATGGGTTGGTCTCCGAAGGAGACACGTCCATGGTGGCTAGTTTGGAGAGAACGTCTGCGACTTGGTTGTCTTCCCTTCCTATCTGCTTGAGCTCGAAAAATTCCATTTTCTTCGTCATATCTAGGACCAGGTCTCTATATTTGGCAAGGGTGACATCTTGAGTATTATATTCTCCCTTCACTTGTTTGACAACAAGCTGGGAGTCACAGAAAGCAGCCACCTTAGTTGCTCCATAGAAGGAGGCCAACTCAATGCCAAATATGAGAGCCTCGTATTCAGCTTGGTTGTTAGAGGCAGGAAACCTGAAGCGGATGGCATCTTGTATAGTATATTCTCCTTCCGGGCTTGCTAGTACTACTCCGGCTCCGCTTCTTTCCTTGGTAGGCTGATCCGTCCGTATACGGGATCCAACGGTTGGATGGGAGTTCATATGGGAGAGTCTTTTCCTCCGGCGCGTTTTGCTTAGGGAGGTGGGGAGATGCTCACCCATAAAGGCAGTCTCGACCATGAAGTCAACCAAAGGCTGTGCTAAGAGGGTCTTCCTTGGTTGGTAAGTGATATCAAACTCCGTTAAAGCGATTGACCAATTAAGGAGACGTCCCGAGCCGTCCAACTTGTGAAGGATTTTCTTCAATGGTTCGTTGGTGTAGACGGTGATAGGGTGTGCAGAAAAATATGCACGCAGCTTCCTTGAAGCAATGACTAGTGCGTATGCTATCTTCTCCACATTAAAATATCTGCTTTCTACATCGGACAGTGCCTTTGAGACATAGTAGACGGGCTTCTGAATTCCTTCATCCTTTCGAACTAAGACAGCTGCGACAGCGTGATCAGTGGCAGCTAGGAAGACGTATAGCATCTCACCGGTAGTCGGACTGCTAAGCAAGGGAGGGGAACCCAAGTACTCCTTCAACCGGAGGAACGCTTCCGAGCATTCAGGAGTCCAGGAGAAGCTCTTGGTACCCTTCAATACCTTGAAGAAAGGCAGTGACTTTTCGGCGGACTTGGCGATGAACCTTCCAAGGGCTGCAATTCTTCCATTAAGTCTTTGGACCTCCTTGATGGTGGTAGGTTCCTTCATGTCAATGAGCGCCTTGATCTTTTCTGGGTTTGCTTCAATCCCCGTTTGGGAAACCAGGAAGCCCGAAATTTCCTGCGGTAACTCCGAACACGCACTTGCTTGGATTCGGCTTCATGTTGTTTGCTCGGAGGTTGTGAATGGTCTCTTCCTAGGTCGGGAACGTGGTTTTTGCCTTCCTTGGTCTTTATGACCATGTCATCAATATAAGCCTCCATGTTTCTACCTATCGACTTGCAAAAACTTGATTTACCATCCGTTGGTAAGTGGCACCCGGCATTCTTGAGCCCAAAAGGCATCATGATGTAGCGAAATTCCCCGGGTGTTTGAAAGGCGGTCTTCTCGATGTCTTCTTTCGCCATTTTTATCTCGATGATAGCCTGAGTAGGCATCTAAGAAGGCGAGAGTTTGGTGTCCAGAAATGGAGTCCACCAACTTGTCGATTACGGGGGAGAGGATAAGCTGTCCTTGGGGCAGGCTTTGTTTAGATCGGTAAAGTCTATGCACATACGCCATTTCCCATTTTGCTTCTTCACCATAACGACATTAGCCAACCAAACGGGGTATTTGACTTCGCGAATTATTCCGGCCGAGTAATTTACGCACCTCTTCTTTTATAGCTTCCTCCTTGTCCCTTGCAAAATTTCTCCTTGTCGGGAGATGGTCTTCGCTAAAGGATCAACTTCTAAGCGGTGGAGGGCTACTTCTTCATTGATCCCCCTCATGTCTTCGACTCTCCAAGCAAAGACGTCGAGGCTGTTTTTCAAGAGGGATATAATTCTTTCTTTCTCTTCTGTGATAGCTGGCCTCCTAGCTTGATTTTTGTTCGGGATAGTCGGGATTAATGACTACCTCTTCTAGCTCATCTACGAGGCTTCATTTCTGGTCCGTCTCGAAATTCCGGGGATTCGATGATGATCTCTACTGATTCTCACTCCCTTCATTGTCGTTTACATTGAGGCCTTCTTCCTCCATAAGTTTATCGATGTACGGAAGATCGTTCTTCCCGAGTCATGGTTGGCCCCCGAGTTCGGTCATTGACGAGAATGGGGTCTTCCTCGGAGATGGGTAGAACTATGCCTTGGTCATCCGCGGTTTCTAGGACCATAGGCTCTTCTTCCGGTGTGGGTAGAGTTACGCCTTGGTCATCCACAATTTCTAGGACCGTAGGTTCCTCTTCCTCACTTTCCCATACTTCACGGATATAGTTCATTCTAGAGCTAGTTTCCGTGGTCTTACGTGATTTGGTGATCTTGATGTTCTCCTCGGGCGTATCTATCTCCACGCTTTTTGACTTTTTCCGGCTCTTGACAACATGTTCCAAGAAATCTTTGGGGGTTGCCCTCGCGCATCCAATGCCGGCCACGAGTGGGAAATTTAACTCGTTGGTGAGGAAGGGAGGCTACCATCCCAAGTTTGGCTTGACTTGGAATGCCGATAATCGCATGATAGTCACTAGTCAAATCCATGACTATGAAAGTGACGGTAGCTTTGGCTCGGAAGGGATGATCGCCGACTTCGAGTTCTAGTTCTACGGTTCCCTTTGCTCCAACCTTATGGTTGGTGAATCCTTCAAGCCTTCCATGATATGGCTCTAGCGCGGTGTCCTTCAACCCCATTTGTTGGAAGGCTGAATAATACAAGATGTCACGGGAGGCCCCGTGTCAACAAGAAGTCTTTCGGATTCAACATTGTCAATTCGACCCTTGATGACAATGGCTGCTCACGAAATTTGCTCGACTTCCTGCCAACTCATTCGGAGAAAAACTAATGATTTCTTACGCTTTATGGATCCAGCGGGGACATGGTATACTTTGCTTAGCTCGTGGATGCGGTCCACTTAGCTTTACGGTGGAGGTCACCTCTTCACGGATCACATGTAGTTTAGCCACTAGGAGGCCTTCGATCTTCATCCTCACTCTTGGAGTCATCTTCACTCTCCTCTTGCTTCCGCTTTCGCTTGCCATCTTTCTTCATGACATAACGGTCTAACTTTCCCTCGTCAACCCATTGTTGGATTATCTTCTTAAGGGCCCGGCAACCATCGGTGGTGTGCCGTTGTCCTTGTGAAAATCACGGTATTTGTTCTTGTTGCGGGGATATTTTGGGTTATCGGTCGGCGGACGAGGTGGAGGAAGGTTCACTAGCTGCATGATTTCGGAGATGGGCTTTGTAAGAGGGGTGAACTCCGGCTTCTCGGTGCTTACGGTTCTATTCTTTCCTTTGGAACCCTTGCCGTTCCGTTGTCATTACGTCGGGTGTTTGTTGCTTCGGGTTCCGTCTTGTCGGCTCCCCTTTTCTTTGTCTTGTCTTGACCATGGAAATGGCATAAGCCACTTTGTACAATTCGGCCTTGGAGCTGGGTTCCACTGGGCGAGAGTTCATAAATGAGGGGGCCAGATTTTAACCCAGAGTTGAAGCAAACTATGACCTCCCTATCAGTGAGGCTTTCTTCGACTTGGTCTGCCATTTTTCGGAACCTATTGTAGTAGCTGAGGGTGGAGAGCCCTTGCTCAATGTTGGCCAAGTCGGTTAATCTCATCTTCCTCTTCCCAGCTGTGGCAAAATGATCTAAGAACATTCTCCTCATGCCCCTCCAGCAATCGATGCAACCTTTCTTGAGCTCACGGAACCAGGTCAAAGGCATTCGGAAAAGGTGCTCGCGAAAGCTTTGCGAGCAAGTCATCGGCGGTGGTGAGGAGATTCATGGTTTGTTCAAAACTTTGCACATGGTCCTTGGCGTCAGTGGTTCCGTTATATTTCTCGAAATTTGGGAGCTTGAGGTTAGGATGGGGAGGTGCAGCAGTTATCCTCAAGGAAAACGGACGGGTGGCCCAATCATAATCGTCGTCATTATATTTCTTTCCCCTCTCCATATCATCCAGCCTTTGTTTCAACAGCTCCCATTGCTTTGTTTCTATTTCCTTCTCACGCTTGAGCGAGTGCTTCGTTGGGAGCTTACGGTGACTTGTCTTTAAGGCGATCATTCACCTACTATGCTCAAAGCTTCATGTCGGTGGCCATCACGTACGGAGGGGGCCTTATCACGTCTTGGTTCCGGGTCTTGTGCGCCAAGTATCATCTGTAGGGCTCTGGGGTCCTTGGCCTAGCGAATTCTCGATGCCGAGGACGAGGAGAGTCCGGTCGACGAAGACGATGAGAATGCAGCACGACGAGGACGAGGAGAATCTGGCCGACGAGCTCGAGGAGACGCGGGACGCCTAGGTGTCATGATGAGGCGAGCGGGGGATAGGCGCCTATTCAAGTGAGTCTTGTCCTTAGGTCCTTGGAGTTCACTTCCTCTTCCCTAGGAGTTATTTGGCTTCTCGGGTCGACCACGGGATCCTTACGCTTCTTGTTATGCCGAGGGACGAGGAGAATCCACAGGAGCCGGCATTGGTAGTTCGGCGAGTCTTCGGGGGAGGAGCACGATGCTCTCCACTGTTCCTTTCTCAAAGGTGGGCCCATTGATGGTACAATGAAGGGAGCCATGGAATGATCCAGGTCCATTTGCAACAGAGCAACTTGTGTTTCATACATCCTTTGCAAAGTCTCCATTTGTTTGTGTAACAAGAGCGTCGGTCAACGGGTTGAGATCCTCCTGCCTTGACCGGCGTCGGCATTCTTTGTTTTCTTCCTTCTGCTTGCTTCCCACGAGCACGGGTAGGACGAGGAAGGTCATTGCCCTCTCCTCGGCATTTGCACGACCCATGGAACGAAGAGTCATGGCAAGGGGAGGAATGGCATCGGCTTGAGGTAGAGGAGGAGGAGGAGGCGGTGGCTCCTCGGTTCCGGTGTTTCCCCATTCACCTGGGTGGGATCCTCAGTTGTAACACTTGTGAATTGTCCGTCCATTATGATTCACAAAGATTATTAAATGCGAAATTTTCCAAAAATCACAATTTCACTGTAGAACCGAATTTATGGCTAAATTTAGGGTAAATTTTAACCAAAAACAAACGACCCAATTGTGATTTTTCCCAACACAAAATTTCAAGCCACAAATTTTGCTTCGAGACGTGAACTAGCGGTTTAGGCCGAATTAATGCGGTTTCCGGTGGAAGTTTACAAATTCCGACCGAATCAAGAACGAGCTGTCGGAGCAAAAATTTCCGATTTCAATCGAGAATAAATCCAACGGAAAATAGCTTCTCGGGCGAGATTTTCCGAGCCAAACAAAGGGTGTTTGAATCGATTTCCGGCAATGAAACCAATTGATGATGCCAAAATCGTCAAAACCCCAAATCCAAGCGTTGAATGCTCCGGCGATTGCAAGGCACGAAAATAAGAGAAAACACGTAAACTAAGCCGGGCGGATCCGGCTAAAGGCCCTCCGGCGTGAGAGTAAGTTCACGGTTGATATTAGAGAAATCAAATTGACAGTTTCTCCAATGTAAAAAGTAACGTACCCAATAATGAGCCATGGGGCTTGTATTTATAGGAATGGATAGATAGAATCCATGTTGGAATGAACTTGTAAATAGATAAGATATAATCTTAAGAGAATTATATCCGTTAAGGAGTCATTGTTTGACTTGAATTGATTTTGGTAATTGTAATCCTGATTGGGTTACAACTGTATAATCCTTGTTGAATAAGGATTGTAACTGCTAGCCGGAACGCCGAGGAAGGCAAATGATTTTCCTCGGCCTTTGGCAAATAAGCCGAGGAAAATGATTTTGCTTCCTCGTCATTTGGTAAATGGCCGACACGGAGATATGCCGGGGAGAATGATTTTCTTTCCTCGTCACTGGAATATATGCCGAGCAAATAACTTCTCTTTCCTCGGTAATTCCGATATGGCGGCCCAAAAATGATGATAGAAGGCCGAGATGAATGTTCCTCGGCATACGAGGAAGATCTTACTCGGCCCTAATACTTCATAATTAGACAATATCCACTGCCCAATATAGTTGGGCCCAAGTTCGGGCAAGCCCATGTTCGTAGCTCGGTTTATACCGTTCAGTAGAATTTAGATTCAATTGTTCTTAATTGGTTAATAAGTTCTTGCATATTTTAAACTAAAAGTGGAATATAAGAGGAATAATAGGATTACAAATTGCATACCAAATTGTCTCAATCCTTAAATAAGTGAATAAATCTGTTAATAAGATTGACATCCTTTAATTTTTGCATAGAATAGAATGAAGGTATTTGAAGACCCCCAATCAATCTGTGAATATCTCTCGTAATCTGATTAATTTCTTGGTTTTAATAGTTTTCTTAGTTTAAACTTTACTTATTGTACTTATTGCAATTAGAAGAATCAGAATCAACAACAAAACCAAATGCCCCCCCCCCCCCAACTTTATTTATTTTTCTATGTTTAAACATATTTTTTTCATCAAGTCTCAGTGATTCGACCCTTCTTATTACACATTGCTTCATCGAAAACTAGTACACTTGATAGGCTTTATTACGAGAGTGAAAAATCTTCCATCATCATATGTGCTTAAAAATTGGGCCATAATATAAATTAATACTCTCTCTGTTTCATTCAAAAAGAAACAAATATTTATTTTAGATATACCATTTAAAAAGGCACACTCACAAAATAGATTTGAGCTGATTCGATCGTTTCTGACAGCATCAGAAAACTTTTCAATACTTTTTATTCGTGTGATCCACTTGTTATACTCACAATAACTATACTCTTACTACTCCCTTCCCCTACATTATTTCTCTTACCTCACTTTTAATTCGCAAAACACTGATACACTCTTTTTTAATTTTTATACAATATTCAATTTTGTGTGTTTTCGATAGGGACGGCGGGAGTATACAATATATAATGGATATGCAGTATATTCTTCCTATGTGTGATAATTAATTGGGGTCCTCTGGATTTGGAATCTTGGTCATACCATTACCATTCTTGATTTTGTTCTTTCAAATCTTAGATGCTCTAAATATTTAATTTACCAAGTGTTGGAATATCAAAGGGCTGATGTCAATATAGATTAGTGGAGGATGCAATCCATTAAAGGAACCAAATATGCCTAGTGGGACTTTTTTTTTTTTTTTTAATTGATAATAAAATTATTATGCTTTTAATTGGCATAACAAAAGTAACAAATAAATATGTCACTAAGTGTGAGGCTTTTGTAGCTAAGTGAGCATAATTAAGCTAATTAGTGTTTACTTTTTAAGATTAAGATATGTTGCACTTTTGTGTGTGTATAAGGGGAGCAAATGTTTTTATAATATACAAGAGTTTAGTATTTCCTCCGTCTCAAAATATTTGTCCCATTTAACTTTTTTTTGTTGAACTTTGATCACAAATTTATGAGAGATTAATCAAGTTCATGAAATTTTAAAAGTTGTTGTTGATAATATTATTAATGGTGAATCAATAGGAATTTTTAAAATTTCATGAACATAATTAAATTGTCATATATTTGTGGTCAAAGTTTAATAAAAAAAGTCAAATGGAACAAACATTTTAGGACGGAGGGAGTATAATTTATTAAAACTTACCCCTCCTTCGAGATAAAATATTATAAAACACTCGTTTTATTGTAAGTATTTATATCACGGGCGAAGCTAGCATAGGGTAAAGGAGACAATTGCCCTCATTAATCTTTTTATAATACAAGAGTTTAGTATAATTTATTGAAACTTACTCCCTTTGAGATAAAATAAAAAATATTTTGAAATTTTAATTTCTCTTTTTGAATTTTGCTCTCATTAATAAAAATTCATAACTCCGCTACTCAGTGGCGGATCTAGGAAATATGGTTTGTGGGGGCCAAATTTTTTTTTACATTGTGACATTATTCAATTTAAAAACCTTTTTTATAGTATTCGATGTATAATAAAAAATAACATAATAAATGCAAGATATTAAATATATTTAAAAAATTGCATAGTAATTCAAACATTATTAATATAACAATTACTTGAAACTTTTACTCACTTCTATAATAATTCTATAATATACTCCCTCCGTCCCATAATAGTCCCATAATAGCTTACTCCTTTACTGTTGAAAATAGAAAATAAGGAATAATATTATTAAAGTAGGAGTTGTGAGTGGGTAGGAGAGAGAATGAGTGGAGAGAATAGTAAATTTAAAAAGTGTTGTGAGTATGACAAGTGGGTCCCATGAATAAAGAAGTATTAAAAAGTTTCCTTATTAGAAAAATGTGACTTTAAAATAATGGGACGTCCAAAATAGCAAAATGGATAAGATAATATGGGATGAAGGGAGTATGTAATTTTGTATAAGGTTTCAAGCCACGAATAGCATCAAATCAAAATATTAAGTACTTTTTTTGTCTCAAAATGAATATAAAAAAATATTCAAATTTTTGAATATTCATTCTGGGATTCTGGGGACAGAGAGAGTGTCTTCATCGCAATTATGATTTTTGTACAATAGTTTTTTTACGATAAGCATGTAAACTATTTTCCCAATTTTTGTAATTTTTTTTAGGTATTATAGTTTATAATAGATGTAAACTATTCTTTTTTTTATATTTTTATTTAAATTGTACTCCTTCCGTCCCAATCTAAATGTCCAAACTTTCCTTTTTGGGCATTCCATTGAAAATGTCTCATTTCCAAAAAAGGAAACTTTTTTTCACTATTTCACCCACTCATTCTCTCTCCTACTTTACTTTTACACTCACAACATTCTCTCTCTTAACTATTCCTCCCACTCATTCTCTCTCCTATTTAATTTTTCATACTCACAACATTTAAACTTTTTCTCTTTCCTACCTCACTTTTTCTCTTTCTTACCTCACTTTCCTTAATTCCCGCACCGGATTCATTTTTGAACATTTAGATTGGGAGGAGGGAGTACAATTTAAGAGATAAAACAATTGTAGTTGGTTTTATAAATAATGAGATGAGATTATAAAAATTGAAGTGGGTTTTCCGAGTAATGAGAACCCCTAAAACTTGAAATATTTAATCTAGGAAGAGTACTATTTTTTTCACCTAGCTAAGGCTTTTTCTTTTTTATTAGAATAATGTCACATAAATTTCTCACTTTTTCATTGGACATCATTGTTGTTCGGTCATATAATGTCACTAATGTCACATATTAAAAGGTCAGGTCATACTAAAATTATTAAATACTCTCTATTTATTGACTTTTTATTTCAAAATGATTAATTTTTTGAAATGTTTTCTTCTAAAATATTTGTCCCTACATAGGAGTATTTTTTATTTTCAATTTATTTTTCTTAGATTAAATTGAACGGAATAAAAATGACGAGTAGGACCAACGGGTCTTGCCAACGTCCACTCTACTTTATAGGCCCAATTGGCCCAATAAGAACGTCTCTATACTTCCTATAAACTAGACGGCGATCGGTTTCTGGATCATCATATTTATTTCAAAATTAAATAAACTTATGTATATTTGTAAACATTACTTAATGGGGCACTGAAGTCCGCAAAGGAGTGGTCTAATGGTAAAGCCAGGTCTCACCCTCGGTGAGCGCTATAGTTCGACGATCGATTTCTGCATCAAAACTCATTTTCATTCAGTTACCAAACAGGCTTATTAATTCAGCATCGAGCATCAAAGCATCAAGTAACTCGCTTCTAACCAATAAGCATCGCATTCAGCAATAAGCATCTAACCAATAAGCATCACATTCAGCAACAAGCATTGAGTGATCGATACTATCAAACACAACCTAACGTCACAATGAAATCAAAATGCGAATCTACTCTAATCGTCCGAAAATGAATGCTCAAAAAAAAAAAGCGCATCATGTAACTCGCTTCTAACCAATAAGCATAGCATTCAACAACAAGCATCGAGTGATTTATGCTATCAAACACAACCTAACGTCACAATGAAATCATCTGCGAATCTACTCTAATCGTCCGAAAATGAATGTTCAAAAAAACAAAATATTGCTCTTAATCAAACCAATCAAGAGTAATTTTTTATTTTTTTTTTACATTCATTATAGGACACAAGGAGAACACTATACTATCATTATATGGCCCCAAAACCTTTCAAATATGCTCTCTATCATGATTCCAAACTTCCAATAGTAAACATCAAATGTAACAGTTGAGGAGAAAACAATTACAATAAACATGTTTCTAGTGAAGCAATACCACAATCTGTAACAAAATACCATTGCACAATTACATAAATACCCCAAGAAGTTTCTCAAAGACCTAAACCAACCGTGCGGCCATCTCTTCGGCGGAGCCCAGCAGTGTATTGCTTTTCCAAGTCGAGCTGAACTTTCTCTAGGTTGTCGGGCTTTTGATCCACCACCTTCACCTCCCCTTTCACACCCTACAATTGGCCATAGGTACCAATGCAACCTCAGACTCTAAAGAAAGTGTTAGTATATGGGGAAAACTGACAAGAGAATGAGTACATTCAACCAGCCTCATGTAAAATACTCCCCCGTCTCAAAAAGACTGTCATGAATACTTTTTTTATCTGTCCCAAAATGTTTGCCCGCTATCAAAAAGTGAAACACTTTATTTTTTTTAGTTATTTACAAAGCCCCTCAACATATACTTCCTCCGTCCCAGAATAAATGTCATCCTCCATCCCAGAGAATAAATGTCAGCACTTTCCATTTTGGTTTACCCCAAAATAATTTCTCGTTGGAAAGCGATTTAGTGACATTTTATCATTTTAGTGCAATTTTATCATTGTACAAGTAATGCACAAAATAGTAAAGCACCCTTAAGGAAGGTTGACAAGTCAACTGCAACATTTTTCTCGGACGGAGGGAGTACCTAATATTTCATATTAGTGACTCATTTAAGCAACTACGAAAGTCATTCCCTCCATCCGAAAATGGTAGCCGAAATTTAATTTTAGAGGACGTTTTGGAAAATTTTGATTTAAAGCAATTTTAGAGATAAGTATACATGTGTACCCTCACTATCCACCCTTTTAGAATTGTAGTATTGTGAGGATATAATAAAATATGATACATGTTAAAAGTGAATTAAGTGACTTCCTTAAAAATGGACACTTGTTTGGGGAGAAGAAACTTTTGATAAAAGATGCTCATTTTGGAAGGGGAGTAATAATTAGGAGCCATTTAGGAAAATTGTTTAAAGCTCAGATAACTAATGACATTTCTTTATCTATGTGAAACATGAAACAAGACAGTTGTTTTGCGACAGGGGAGTACGCTTTAGAAACAAATATCAGCATGATCGAATGAGCAGTAAGGAAATTACCATGAGTTTTTTGAATTTCTCTTGCCGCTCGCGATCAGAGAACAAAGACGCGTCCCAGCGATGGGTTGGCTGTGTAAGTTTGAGAAGGCATTGCAGAGAAGGCACAGGAAGGAAAACCAAAAGGGGGTGAATAAAATGAAGAATATACAAATATTCAATGTTAATAGGAAAAAAAGGTGTCTGCGCAAGTGAAACACATTTCAGTGTTGTCAAGTACCAAAAAGGAAATTGCCATCCATCTCGCAATGGCCTACCGACATTTTGAATCATCGTAATTTGCTCAAGCGCCGGTTTTAACCATATCCATGAACTTTTAGCATTTTTAACTTTTGTACTTTAGAGTTTAGATACACATTCATTATCCCCCAAAATCTGAAAGTGGGATGGTTAAAATTGCTGAAAATATGCACAAAATATCCTTACTTTTGGGGATAGTGGGTGCATATAGTAAAGTACAATGGTTAAAATTGCTAAAAATAAATACATGGATGGTTTTAGTAAAAGTATGATGGTTCAGAATGTCGAAGTGCCTATCTGGATTTGTAAACCCATTATATGGAGCAATGAAACGTAGCCAGCAGAATATCAAATTATCGATGCATTTTTCTAAGATGGAAGCAATAATCTTTGTTCCTTGTAACCAGTGAAGTAAAAAAATAAAATAAGGTTATAATCGAGATGTACCTCTTCAGTAGCAGTTGCCTTTTTACTTCCCCATAACAGTTTCTTCTTCTGGTCAGTGGACATGTACCCCGTTCCAATAAGGTTTCTATTAACTGTTATTCAGAACCAAAGAACAAAAGGACGGTAAACGAAAGAAAAGAGAGCAAGTAATAAGGATGTTAAAGCTCATCAAACTGTAGTATGCAAGGATAAAAGTGTGCAGAATGCAATTACTCCACTCTGTTTCAACAACACCAAGATCAAGCTAATGAAAAGGTTTTGCGCATCAAATTGTAAAACATTGTGGTAGTACAGATCAAGAGGCCATCAAACACCATAGTATAAGTAACAACACAAACAAGAAACAGGAAACAGGCATCCAAAATGAAGTTGTGAAAATCATAACGTGTGCAGCAGTTGTCACAGGTAATGTAGGTCTTACTCTGCCTCATAAAACATACGATGATGCAATGCACTAAAAATCCTGACTGAATTACGCAGAAAATCCTGACTGTAATAAATCCAGCTCCCAGGACTGAACAAAAGTGGCAGTTTAAAGCAAAGACCATGACAATGAAAAAAAGAAAAAGAAAAAGAAACACACACACATACACACTCCCCCCGTCCCACCTTATACTTCAAAAACTTCCATTCTGGGTGTCTCATTCATTACTTCAAAATCCAAAAAAGGAAACTTTATAATACTTCTTTATTCAATGGGCCCCACAATCCAAAACTCTGTGAGCTGAAAGAATTTCAAGTAAAACCATCAATTTCCAAGACTCTAAATCATTCAAATTGCAGGTCAAATGAAGGTTCCACGAGAATGAATTCCCCTCATGAATAACAAACGATAAATAGGTTCATTTTGGCGAAATACTCGACACACACACGAGTATCAATCTAATTATCCTCCCAAAACCGAATACGCTCACCATTGCCAACAAGTAATTGAATATGAGATCTGGAAAAAAATTAAAGCATGAGTAGATGAATTTCAAAAGACTTGCATAAGAAGTATCGGATAATATATCAGCCTCCCATCCATTGTTTTGAATTCGATACTTGCGAGGGAGGGAGGGAGATGTTCCTAAAAACTAAGTTCTGAAGTCCAAGACCTCCTTCCTCCTTAGGCCGTTGAACCTTCTCCCAAGCCACTAAATGATCCTTCGGTCTTTCTCTACCCCCAACCCACAGAAAAACACGCTTGATGCCCTCAATCACATTTGTTACCCGAACTCCAATCAAGTTGCAGAGAGAGAGAGAGAGAGAGAGAGAGAGAGAGAGCGCTTTAACAAAGCTAGATGGCAAAGCGAACCAGCAACAAACAGAAAAGTCAAAGATTAGGGGATGGCTAGAATGAGGAAAATTGTTAAACAATTAACAAAGCTAGATGGCAAAGCGAAGAACTTCAAACTCTAGTGTTGAAGGATTCAGCAATTTGTATAAGCAAGCATCTAATTCATAACGTGCAAAAAAAGGCCTAAATCATTGAACAAGGGGAAATTGGCCAAAATGACTTTGTTTTGTTAACAGATGGATCAACATACTCCCTCCGTCCCATAATGTTAGTCCTTTTTCCCATTTTTGCTTGTCCCAAAAAGTTTTTCTCATTCCTAAAATTAAGTGATTAAAACAAACTTCCAAAAATACCCCTGCTATGAAAATAATGAAACAACCTGGCACCACTAAGATCGCCTGAAAACTAATGTCGGCAACCGGAAAGTCGCCGGCAGTTCACCGGTCGGAAACTTTTCTGCCAATCTTTATTTTTTCAGAGAAGCTTACCATATTAAATTTGTCTACATGCTGGCATTTCTCCATTAGTTTTGTCTTGAACTTACCTTGTGTAACCCCAATTGTAAGCAAAACACATACACCAGCAGATTCTATTGTGCACAATATTTCCTCCACTAGGGTTCAAAGAAATACTCCTTCCGACCATGAGAAGAAATTATAAGAGATGCAGAAAGGGAGGGCTAAATTCTGACCAAAATGTAAACCATCATGACAACAGATCCGGATTGCTCCGGCTCCGCCTTGCTCTCCGCCACCCTCAGTCAACTCCGGTGACTTTGACGTTGCCGGCAATTCTCCGGTGAGACAATCGAACTCCAGATCCGGATTGCTCTCAGCCAGACTAAAATAATGACGTAGAAATCGCCCAGAACGAAGCACAAACGAGCCATTGAGAGCCACTTGAAATTCCAGCCAGATTTCCGCCGACCAGCGCCATCACCTCTGGCGATCTCACCCTTTTTCTCTCAACACCAGTCACCACTGCACTGTTGGAGGTAGCTGATCGCCGCCATCGTGCACTCACCGGCCCCCACCTCAGTTTAACATGTCCGGCGAATTTCGCAGCAAGTAGAGACGAAACTTCTAGAGAGAAGACAAAGAGAATTTTTGGAGAGAGAAAGTTTTGCAATTTTATGGTGTGTTGTTTAGATGCTGGTGTGACTTATTTTGGTTGCTGGTGTGATTATTACACATCACCAAGGAAAATTATGCAACAACGGAAATGACACTAAAATGTTTGACTTCTCAAACGGGACAATCATAATGGGACGGAGGGAGTATTAAGTTTCAAACAAGATCAAAAGCATACTTTAAAATTTCCCAAAGGAAATGCCTACAGTCCAGCAGGAAAAAGAAGGTAATGACTGACTAGTGTGCTTTTGCATTTTTCACAAGTTGGCATATGTGCTTTGTTCAAAAAATGGGGCTTCCTTGGCCACAACACCACCTCCATAACGAAAATAGGAGCCTTGTTTTTCGAGAACTACGGAAAAATACAAAACGTATGCATTGCATTTTGTTTTAGTGCAAGTACTTTGTCAAATAGAAAACATCACAAATTAAGTCAGCTATCGTCATTTTTTCTAGAAAAGATAGTGCAGCCAAAGCCAACAGCTAAAGCGATGAAGTAAATGAAGGAAAATAATAATGCACGAAAAATATTATACATCAATTGCCCATAGAAACAAAATATTACACCACCTCTGTCCCAAACTGAATTGACCAAAAAATATCGAAATTTGCTCTTGATCAAGAGCAAATTTCAAAAAAAAAATTGGTCATTCATTTTAGGACGAGGGAGTAGTAGTTTAACGAGTTAAATATGAACTTCTTCAGCATCTTAGTGAAAGACATAATCATTAATCATATTGGAATACAAATATAAATCGTAGAATATAGCTGATGCATGCAGGAAAAAAAAACTGTACCTAATTCTGCAGCCTTCATCGCAGCAACTTTTGCAGCATCTATATCAGAATCTTTCACAAAGTCCTGCTCTTTATTCACTTTGCCAATAGACTCCTTTGAACTTGTTGAGTGAACTGTGTCAGCCATTATTGTATCCTTTACCGCTAGATTATCAATTGGCAGACATAAAGATGGAGATTCAAAATTGGAGATATGGACAAAGACAAACAAGTCAAAAAATAAGCTTTACAATAAAGAAAAAGAAAATACCATCATTTCCTATGTCCTTGCCTTTGTCCAAGCTAAATATCTTTGGTTTCTTAGTAGTTGATACTTTATCATCAGTGGGTAAAGCAGTTCCCTCTTCAACCAGCTCTCCTTCTTCCCTAGTATGTCGCTCCTTGCGCCTATCAGTCTCCCGATTATAATCTGCATCCCTTTCCTCCTTGGTGTGCTTTGAGCCATCCAGCTCCTTGAAGTCCCTCCTTGAAGCTTCTTTTAGAGTATGACCAGAACTGACCCTTCGAGAAAGTACATCAGGGCGATGCCCCCTTGAGTCTTCCAGGGAAGGTGAGCGATCACTTCTGCGATCTTTGGACGTCTTCCGGTAGTCTCTCTTCTCATCTCTACCATCTCCATCCCTTTTATGTCTATCCCGATCCCCAGGCTTGAAATCCTGGAAGTTAGTCTGCCTTCGACCAGATCCCACTCTGTCAGATGAATCCCTATCCTTGTACTTTTGATACTCATGAGATGACTCTCTGTCTTTGTCCCTGTTTTTATACCCTGAACCATCAGACCTATCTCGGGAATACTTCTCAACATTATGTAAATGATCTTTCGACTTGTTTTGCTCACTTTCCTGTCTCGTATAATCAGAATGACTGCCACCTCTCATACGAGGGGATGACTTTGAACTATGTCTCTGGTCTTCCTTCGCATGCTTGTCATGTCTAACATAGTCCTCATTCTTATGGTAATTGTGACTTCTAGATGATTGTCGATCGTGATGCCTATAAGAATCACCAGCCCTGCCATACTGGCTCTTATCATGATCTCTATCAAAGTCCTTTTCATCATCTTTTCTTCGCCTATTGGCGAGGACTTTTGCATGAGCATCTCTTGAAGGAATTGGAGAATTACTACGATCACGGCCAGGGCTCCCTGAAAACATCTTGAGATCATAAAATGGTGCCAAAAGTTTGTTCCAGAATGGATAGCTAGTCACAATATGAAATTTTCTAATGAGCTAAAATTAGATAACAAGAAACAGAAGCACTTATCATGCATTCTAGTCGCTGCGTAAGCTATCATGTTAATGATTGATATGACACACATTTCGAATTATCCTTTGCATGTATGTTCACGTTGAGGATTAGAATTAACTCTACTAAATCACCCTTTGAAATGTACGTCCATTTTCACAACTCATCATTAAAACAGTGGTAATAAAGTCTTATTATTATTGTACATAATTGACTTATTGTCTCAGGTTCAAACACATTACAAATTATCTGGGGTCATAAAAAATCCTCAACTTGTTCCAAACTGTGTATATTTAAATTAATTGTCATTTTGAACAGCCTTTATATCACCCTTTTCATTTAAAGTTTTAAACTGCCTTTATATCATCCTTTACATTTAAGAAGATACGTCCACATACATCAAAACTTTCACCCAGGGGCTTTAGCAAGATTGGCAAAACTAAATGGGAAATTTTCTTTACCCAAAAAATATGGGATTCAGTCCATCATAAAGAAGTGACGGATCAATAAAAATAAAGAAAGAGACACTTCTGTTACTCTCCAACACCAGTTTACCAACAGAAAGTCGATTGCAACTCAAGAAAGCCTATACAAGTTCTTTCTGCTAGAATATGCTACATACGATCATTAAATAGGTGTCACTAGAAGGATTGTCAATGCTAGCATTGCAGGCTGCAGCAACATTAAGTAATTATCACACTCTGCCTTTCATAACCCTAAAATAGCATCCCACATATCTTTCATTTCATTTATTTCAAATAAGATTTCAAACCAAGGCAAAGAGTGAAGACTATACTGACCTTATATAAAAATATTAAAAACGCTTCAATCATAAAAGTAGGAATCCAAGCTTAAGAACTAACCGTCAGCAGATGAGGACCCACTCACTGGAGACCTGCGCCGATATTTTCTGCTGGCTGCATCATTTGAAGGCTTACGAAATGCTGCCTTTGTACCACCATCTTCAGGGAGAGAAGAATGCAAATCCGGATCCATCTGTTCAGGCCTGATAGCATCAGTATCTTCGATTAAAAGCACAATAAAGACTTGTGCAGAATAGCTTTTAAGGAGGATCCAGGCAGACATAGTTACAATATTTTCAAGAGTTTTTTATCTTACAAGGAGATATGATAAGGCTAAAACTGGATGGCATACATTTTTTACCCCAAACAATATTTTCCATCAACCAGGGGTTGAACATAATATAGATACTTTGAGTCATTAGTAAATTGTGATATACAAGAAGAATCTTGCCATGTAAAACATATCGACAATTACTCAATTGAAGACATAAATGAGTCTATGCATATGAAGCCCTTTTTTATGCATTGCCAAAACTGCTATTTGGTCACATAACTTTTCCTGCTTTTCAAATGTGTAACCCATTTTTTGCAATATCCTCACCCATGTTCCAGTTTGTTGCAATGTGCTCATTCCATTGACAGAACCGTCAATTATTTAATAGATTTGGGTCACATGATGGCAAGTAGTCTAACACCCAACAAATCATTATTCCCATAATTATTTGGGGTCTGCTAACAAATCCTTATTCCCATAATTAGCGGGTCCGTCAATGGAGTTAACTTAAATCTAACGAGCTCATTTTGCTGTCAACTGATGACCCACGTGTTCGTGAAGCCATCTCCATCTTCCTCCCCCCCCCATAACAGGGGTTGAATATAGTATAAATAGTTTGAATTATTAGTGAGTTGTGATATACAAGAATTATCTAGTCGTGTAAAATATTTAGACAAATACTCGGTTGCGGACATAAATGAGTCTGTGCATATGAAGCAACTTTCAGTAATTACGTATTTACATGTGTATGCATGTGCATACTGCACACACACGCACAGGCACATGCTCCCCATCCTTGCAGTCGAAACATCTATCTTTTTATATTATTATTTTTTACAAGGAAAAAATTATTTGATGAAATAAATAAAACAACTACCAGAGCACAGCTGTCCTCCAGAAGAGAAACAAAGAAAAAAAGATCAAAAAGTAAGAAACAAATTACAGCAAAAACAGTCTTCACAGTTGATAGGACCATGAAAAATAAATATGTTTTACATATAGTGCCACCCTACACATGTAATAAATACTCATTCTTAAGTATACTGTCGCACGACAATGCATACAGTGTTGATTATTTAGGCACACAGATAAGTCTAGCACAAAATTCTAGATCTAATGAAAACGTTTTTTATCAAACTTAACACCCATTAGTGCTACTAGTAGTTCTTATGCGACCTATTTGCAAGTATTTTCTGTCCAGTACTCCAGTGTTCACCCAAATTTTACACAACTCATGCAAACAAAATGATATAGCTGAAAGGTGAATGTTAAAGATGCATTTGTGTTAAAACGGGAAAGATAAAATTGGTAGATAAAAAATGTATACAACTGAGCTAGACGTGGGAAAAACCAAAACTAACATTGGCCCTAAAGAAGGATAACTATGAGTGTGGCAATTGGCATGTGATGATGTTGTTTCATATACTCCCTTTGTACCATAATAAATGTAAATGTTGCATTTTGACTTTTGGTCAACATAATTGAATTTTGACCAAAACATAACTAAAATCTAATATTTCTCATGAAATTTTAAAAATTGTTATCGATAGTATTTTTTATGAAGCAACATCAATAACAATTTTTAGAATTTCGTGAAGATATTTAAATTTTCCAGGTCCCAATTCGTAGACAGAAGAAAATTATAATTATTTTTTAAGGTCTTAACTCGTAAATAAAAGAAATTATTTAACCCTAGACCCTATTACACTAGACTTGTAAGCATTGAACTCAAGCCTTGGAAATTCGTCCCCGTTACGTTAATTTTTGAACTAACAGCTCTCTTATTCCAATTCCAATTCAAAACTGGTATTACATACTCCTATTCCAATACAACAAATAGTATTTCCTGCCCCCAAATTTGATCTTAACTGTTGCTTTAAGAAACTACAAATCAAACGGTTATAAGATAGTGAATAATTGATTAATTAACTATCTGCAACAGAAAACAGCGACGAAAACTCAAAAACCAATAAACAAACAAATTCTGGCGATTAATAAACTAGAAGCAATGAAAACGTCAGAAGAACAAAGGCGAACAGATTATGTTTTCTGAGATTCAAAGATGAGGGACGAACCTTGTTTTGCCGAATCGATTGAAACTCGATAGCTGGATCTCTGTCTCTCAATTTGATTATTTTGTTTTAGGGTTTCGATTTGGTTTGTTCTTTTGAAATGAAACAACTAAATCCGAACGAGAAATTACTCGAAGAAAGTGAAGAAACTTCAAAATAGCCCCTTAAGCATGACACACCTCAAAAACAGCCCTTTAATTGTAACCTTTATGGTAGGGCTGTTCAAACGAGCCTGCTGAGTCGCTCTCGAGCGGTTCGAAAAAGTTCAGTTAGTGGGCTCGAGTTGACTGTTCGAGCTCGAACCGATTTTTAGGCTCATCATTTTTCGAGCTCGGCTCGTGTTCGCTCGTATGTTCGACGAGCTCTGTTCGAGATCGACTGCGTTTGAGCTCGACTCTCGCTAGTTAAAAGCTCGAATGAATTTTAGTATATATATATATATATATATATATATATATATATATATATATATATATATATATATATATATATATATATATATATATATATATATATATATATATATATATATATATAAGCTCGTCTAGGCTCGAGTTCGATTACAACTCGAATTAGGGCTCGATAAAGCTCGTTTGATCTCAGATTTTTTTCAAAAAATAAGTCGAAGCTCGAGCTCGGCTCGTTAATACTCGAGTTCGAAGCTCGAAAGCTTAATGCTCGCCGCTCGAACTCGAATTGATTCGGCGAGCTCAACGCAGGCTCGAGCTCGAGCTCGAGAAAAGCTCGAGCTCGTTTAAAAGTTAACGAGCTTGAGCTCGAAACATCAAAAGCTCGGCTCGGCTCGGCTCGTTTACAGCCCTACTTTATGGTGTGCTCCCGAGTTTTTAACGGAGAGAAAAGAAGGGGAAAAGAAGGGAGGGAGGGAAGGAAATTAATTTATTTCCTAGGTGCTCCCGAGTTGGGAGGGGAATGGAAGGAAAAAATATATAATTACATTTGTGTCATTAATAAAATAAAATGAGAGATTATATTTGAGGGGTAAAATAGGAAGATCAAACAAATTTCATTAACAACATTTCTTTCCTCTCATTTTCTCCCACATTTGGGATATAGTTATATACAGAGAACGAAATATTTCAAAGTTGCCCTTGCCCGTCTCGTGTAATTATACACGAGATATCATCTATAATCTCGTGTATATGTACACGTGATGACATGTGGACGCACACGAGATGTCTCGTGTACATATACACGAGATTATAGATTACATCTCGTGTATATGTACACGTGATGACTCGTGTACGTACACGAGATGTCTCGTGTACATATACACGAGATTATAGATGATATCTCGTGTATACTTACACGAAATAGTGTCTGAACCTGCATTTTCACAACAGCAACAGCAAAAGCAACAAGAACAGAACTAGAACTGAAATTTGATTCTTAATATGATAGCACATCTCCACAAAACAGTGGGACCAATAGACCATTACACATATACTATCACCAAATTGTATACGAAATAAAAGTGTTAACAAGGCTTATGCATATAATTCAAACATCAAAACATTCATACAAACATGATAATTCAAAAACCATTACACATATACTATCCCCTACGTAATCTTTCTCTTCTTGCATCGTTATCCTGATCATAGAGTTCATCGAATGCTGCTATCCTATCTCGGTATTGGAGGATCAGTTGACTTGCGCTTGGATCACATTGTTCCCTCCAAGCCCTCTGTGGTGGTGATATTGGGTAATCATTGCCTGACATGTGCAGCTGCAAAAGTAATAACAGTTTAATACAACGAATTTAAGTAAGACAATTAAATATAACTAATATAAATGAGACAGTTAAGTATAACGAATTTAAATAATATTGTTAAATTTAACGAATTAAAGTATCATACCAATATAAAATAGTTTGTCACTCGTCCCACCACAACTGTGTTTATCGGTGGTCCTACTCCCGCCGGGTACGCCACCGGAAGGCATAAGTTGCCACCGCTAGCCGAGTACGAAATGAACGCCACATTATACCTCGTGGCAATGATGTGCCCAAGATCTGGGAGGTCCATCCAATAAGTATTGTTCGGTGTCGGTCGGACATAAATAGCAATCCTACGTAAGAGTTCCTTTACATCTATCCAAGTTAGAACTCTTTGATAAAGGTCTTGGCGAGCATGCACTTCATTGTAACATTCTATGCGCACTCGAGCCCACATCTCCTCATTTTCGTATATTTGTGCTGCTACGGCTCTATAGCCACAATGTCCATCAGATGCCACATTTGTGATGCCTCCAATAAATGGGATAATGAAAGGCGAAAAAGACGTCATATACGGAGAGCTGTATATACTAGTGAGATTGGGCTGTCCATTTCCCTCTCCACGACCCTGACCCTGATCCCGTCCTCGTCCTCGACCTCGCCCTCGACCCCGTCCTCTCCCACGACCGGAAGCAACTAGTGGTGGATGAGACGTAGGAGTACAAGCAGGGGTAGATGGTGTGGGTTCTAAAGCTGGTTTGCGTTTGTGCGTGGACTCCGGACTCGCTTGGGTTGATGCAATGAATGCAGATCTAGACCTGAAATAGGGCAAAGAAAAGAGTGAGAAGCATTCATACTATCAACATGCAAATCAAATACATCAAGAACGTAAAGTGTGAGCCAAAAATGAATGAAGATCTATACCTTTTGCTAGTCGAGGATGGTGTAGCGAGGACTCGAAAAAAATTGTTAGTATGCTCCCAATCTGACGGTTCTCTAGAACTTCCGGTCCGGGGTTTATTCGCCTTTGAAATATGATTTGACTCGTAAGCATCTCTCGTATGGTGATTAAGCCCTTCTTCAATCTTTTTGAATAACTTTCTCCTTACCGGTTCAGGTGCTTTCTCAACTTTATTCAACATAGCTTGAAAATTGTCTTTATTTATTGAAGTCTCAGATGGAGGGTTGTCTACTTCAATGTCCAACTTCTTCCAAAAATCATGAATCGAGGATAGCTCAATCTATTCCCCACAGTCCTCTATCCGTGCAATCTCGTGACTACATGGAAGTTCATGTGTTCACCTGTAGTAACACCCGCAGGCAGCCTCAGTGATGACATTACCCCCATTACGATCCCCCTGGTTTTTAATGATTTTCTGAATACGAGCCCGCTCTTGTCTGATATTGCGCAAGGCTTCCGTTGACACTTTAGTCAATATGTTGTGATACAGATTACGGGTCCTCAAATCAATTGGAGTTCTGGTCTTTGATCTATTCATACTCTGTTTGATATTTTTTAGTTGGATATCCAAGATCTTATGAGCCTTTTTGAAGATTGTGTCAAAAGTAGAAGAAGCACTCCCCAATGCCTTCTTCAACCTGTTATGCTCACCCTCAGTCTTGTTTGTGGTATGGGTCCCGAAGTGTGGTAACACATCCGTGTGCATAGACAGAATATTCTGAGAGTATGGAGTAATCCATGTATCGCGGAGGTAATCCAATAATACAGGATAAGATCTGAAACGGTCACAAAGCCCTTGCCAACGTTCGTCCCATTCACCGAAGGTAGGGGCTGAGATTGCATAATTGAAACTCCTCATGAATGATTCTGCCAAATCCTCGCTACCTGTATGACTCAACCCATGCTTTCTAACATTGACTTCGATATGCCTCCGACACAAGAAATGTGCGGTGTCGGGAAAAACTGTACGGAGAGCGCTGATGAAACCCAATTCACGATCAGTGACAAAAACTGTTGGCAACCGGGGAGGTGTAAACAGACTGTGCAAATTATCCAATGCCCATATGTAATCATCCGCACTCTGATACTTGAGGAACGCATACGCTATTGTGAAATTATGCCCGGTGGAAGTAAATCCTACAACTGCAAGAAGTACAGTCCATAGCAGTTGGTGTTGTAAGTGCAGTCACCTTGTACAACATATGGAAAACAGTTTAGCATCTTCATTGCTAATGGGTGAGATAAGAATATGTCGTTGATCATGCCACTCTCAGCGTCTTCCCTCGTATAGTATATATATTCATGATCGTCGAGTAATTTAAGGAATTGTTGTAGCGGGGTCCTCCCTTGTCGTTCTTCTTCTCTATATTTTGTGATGGCATTGCGGACGTGCATCGGAGTGCTCACGTTCTTCTCATCGTATATCTTTAACATTGCTACTATGTCATTTGGACGCAATGAACATTCACTTGCGCTACACACGGCGTCATATTCGCCACGTGTCAATTTCCCGAGAGGAAAACCTTCCGGATATAAAGGAAAGCCATGATTATGTATACCATTCCTTACAACATAACCCCATAACCCATCATCCCTCCTTTCTTTGGCATGTAGTTTAAAAGTACACTCTCTCTTCTTGCTACTACTCCTCCTTTCGGGGAGCCTGGCATCCGTCAGAAATGGAAGTATGATACCTCGTGCCTCTGCAACCTCTGCAACCCCAGGCTGCGGTGGAACATCAACTGAGGGAGGTGGGGGAGGTGGAATGTCAACGGGGGGATCGTGTATCCGATTAGATATCCGAATATGACTCCTATCCAGAAACCACTCTATATAATCTGCAGTCACGGGTGAAGATGTAGTCACTAGTGGCCCCCAACGGGGAACGGGCCTGAACTCCTCCATGCCGTACTCCACCCACGAGTCCCAAACATGATCTTGGTCACCATACTCCTTCTGGTACCCCTTCTGACCCTTTGACAAAATGCATCTCGTGGGAGCCAGGGGCCGTCTGGGATCCTCTCGCGGTACCCGAACTGCCTAGTAACACGATCAGGCATGTACGCCTCAGTGATGTCACAAAAGCGTATAACCCCCCTGAAGTATGAAACCGACAGAATCGCGTCCGCTCCGGTACCATAAGGAGTCCAAATAACCTGTGAGTAGACTTTGTTAGCCAAAGTCTACATAATAACGGAGGGAGTGTAACAATTTACAAATGCTTTAATATGAATAACTCACCCCGTCAACATGCATCGTGTCAAGAGTGCGGCGATACCGCACTAGATGCTCTAATACCCTCCCACCAGACAATCGATGCGTGACCATCTACGGGCTCTCTCGGCGCCCCCGTCCATGCGGGTCGAAACTTGCCAAAATCCGAAAAGTACTCGTATATCCAGCCCTGAGATGTATGTAAAAAAATACTCCCTCCGTCCCAGATCAAGAGTCCTACTTTCTTTTTTGGTCCGTCCCAGACCAAGAGTCCCTTTCCTTAAATGGAAAGTTTTCCATATATTCATACCCTTATCATCTCCATATATTTACCAAAAAACCATTACTATTCCTCCCACTCATTCTCTCTCCTATTAAATATTTTTAACTTTTACATTCTCTCTCCTATTTCCTACCACACATTTAACTTTTACATTCTCTCTCCTATTCCCTACCACACATTTAACTTTTACATTCTCTCTCCTAAAATTTTCTACCCACTTTAAAAAAAAATCTTAAGAAGCGTGAAATCCCCCCCGAGGACCCTTGGTCTGGGACGGAGGGAGTATTAAATACTAATCAAATGCAACATCTAATTACAGAGGGGGGAGGGAGTCGACAGAGTAAAAAGAAAGTGAATAGAGTAAGATGTACCTCTAGCAGAGTCGCACAACCACCCATCTGCTTGTATCCGGATCTGGACGCCTTTCCCAACTCTCGGTATAAGTATGCCAACGTAACTGATCCCCAGGAGAGAGTGGGGAGTCTCTCAAGGTCCATGCACAGGGGAAGGTAGGCTGCGGGCACCTTATCCTGACTCTTGTCCACGAACATCGTGGAACCCAAGAGGTGCAGGATATACGCAGAAGCACGCTGGGCATCTGTCATGCGCCCTATACGGTAAGAAAAGATACGCCGGATATCCTTTAATAAGTACCCAGTGCCGATCAAATTGAGGTGTACGCTGATGCCGGATAGGTCAGGCACTGGATCCGGATACCGAACAGGTGCACCTACACAGCTGATACCTATAAATTGAAGATGAAATAACACACTTTAGTACAAGATATGAATGTAGATAGTTCATATAGTCTTGAAATTGATAATATATAACAACATACCCAGGATATGAAAGACGTCATGTAACGTAATCGTCATCTCCCCCCACGGCATGTGGAACGAGTTAGTCTCAGGAGACCACCGTTCCAAAAATGCCGTTAGCAGCGCATGGTTAGGCCTCTGAATGGTGGCATCGTGCAGCTGCTGGATGCCCGATGCATCAACAAGGGTCAGCCAGGCTCTATCAGTAGCCTCCAATTCATCACGCTTGAACCTGTTTATTCCAAACAAAAAATATAATCAATACTCGAGATCGAGAAAAACATGGGATGATAATTAATGGAATATTTAGAGTGTGTGCCAAATAACTTCAAGATTTTAATAGTTTCACATTAATGATTATCTTACTTGTGCAGATGCAGCAGTCTCGTATGAAAAGTCACCACTGACTCACTAGTGGCGTCCCTCCAAATCTCCCGGGCTCTGTGATCACCAAACCTGTATAAAAGTGAAACAACCTCTGGGCCACCACCTGGGTCACTCTGAATCTGCCATGATGGTGCCTCCTCCTCACCCGCATCCTGTCTCCTCCTCCGTCCCTGCCCTCTAGCCACAATCTGACCCCGCCTCCTCCCATGCCTCAATGGTCTAACCTCTATCTCCTCCTGCTCCTCCTCCCCGCTCCTCCTCCTCCTCCCCATCCTCACTATCCCCCTCCTCCTCCTCCTCACTATCCCCCTCCTCCTCCTCCTCCTCCTGAACATCATTAGATGCTACCGCCTCCTCCTCCCTCTCCTCCTGCTCCTCTTCAGCTGTGGCTTTCTTGTCATTCTCAGACTTGCTCAGCTTTTCTTTTCTCTTCGGATGCTGTTCAGCCTTCCTCTTTCTATTGGATGCGATCATACGCTCATGTGCCTACAAAAAACAAATAAGAGACAATAAATTAGCTATTTAGCATCTGGAAAATATGAACAATGTAAAGAAAAAGAGTGGACACTGGGAATCTCGTGTGAACTCACACGAGACGTGTCTCGTGTGAATTCATATGAGATGTGTCTCATATGAACTCACACGAGACACATCTCGTGTGAGTTCACACGAGACACATCTCGTATGAACTCACATGAGATGTGTCTCGTGTGAGTTCATACAACGGCGATGGCAGTGACAATCATTCAATCAGTGACAATCCCAACGACGACAACAATTATTCCGACGAAACCCACTTAGAACTGTGGCGATTTCCTTCCACTGGCGACCTATTAGCACCTTGGGTTTTCACATTTCGATTTAAATTTTTGATTTTATTCAGGCCTTAGGTTTAAATTACCTTCTTTACAGGCACGGTGCTAGAAGAAGCTCCGACGGCGATGGCAGTGGTGGTAGCGGCGGCGCCAGCTCCGGCGGGGACCTTTGGAATTTTTAATCTAACCATTTTTGTCTTCGTATTCGTCAATCGTCGTATGTGAAGTACTGAGGGAGACGAGGGAGACGGTGAAGTTTGAGCGATTAGAGAGAGAAGAGGGAAAAAATTAGGTTTATAAATGGGTATTTTGGTAATTTACTTATTCCCTGTACATTAGATTCTCTGTATTTAGTATTCACCCACATTTGGGAGGATTGAGTAGGAGGGAAATGAGACCATTATTTCCCTCTCTTTCCTCCCCATTCCCTCCTCTAAAAAACTCGGGAGCATCATTAGGGAGGAAAGCATTGTACATTTCCTCCATTTTCCTTCCTTTCCCCTCCATTTTTGGACTCGAGAGCAGACCCTTAGACTCTAAGGTGGCGAGTTTTTCTTTTAATTGTTAAGTATTGAAATCTGATTTCACGTTTGAATTTGACTGAATCCATAAGAGATAGCGTCTGAATAATAATTTCTAAATTATTCAAGTTGTTTGATCATTTATCTAAATTCACATCTAAAATTAGGATAACGACAATGAATGAAGTAGAGAGATGAGTGAAATTACCCGATCTTTTTCGCGCGCGGGCGGGGGGCGCGGAAAAGGCGGTTGTCTTTCGCGGAGGGTTGGTGTCTGAGACCTCGCTTCATGGGAAGGAACAAAATGAGGAGTCGCCACGCGGTTTTTGTATTTTGAGCCCAAACGTTGAGAAACGGCTATTGAAAATGGTGTCGTTTTTATTGGTAGCAAAAACTTAGGAAAAGGCTTTTGAAAACAGGGATCATTTTTATTGGCAGCAAAAACGAGTAAAAAGCTTTTTTAGTACCAGAGATTGTTAGGTTCGGGGGTCAGGTTACGTTTCGGGTAGAGTATGACGAGATCGCCCGAAACGCCTCGCATGACGAGTCTTTCTACCTTTCTCGAAATCGTGTGTGTGTGTGTGTGTCTTTTGAAATGGGGGGCTTGAATGACAAGCTTAATCTTGGTTTGAATGACAAACGTTGATTAGGTGACTTTTGAAAAGACGAGCGTTTGAATGACAAACGTCGGTTTTGAGTTGAAATGAGCGTTTGCGTGGCAAACGTCGATTTTGAGTTTGAAATGAGCGTTTGCGTGGCAAACGTCGATTTTGAGTTGAAATGAGCGTTTGCGTGGCAAACGTCGATTTTGAGCCGTGCGAGTCATTGTTAACGATTTTTACGGGAAAAATGCGTATTAAATGATTTTAAGTGTCAAATGGCGGCTTTGAGTTTGAAGATGAGCGTTCGAAGGTCGGACGTCATTTCGCGCGTTTTGAAAGAGAGTTCGACGGACGAACTCCGGTTTTGAACCGGGCATTACATTGTTAACGATTTTTACGGGAAAAATGCGTATTAAATGACATATGATCAACGAATCGGGTTGCGACTCGGACTTTGAAAAGTAAATACTATCACAATCCAAACGGATCGGACTTTGTAAATGACAGTATTTAAAGTGCGGTATCAACGGAATCAAACGATCCGGATTCGTAAATGACGATCGACGAGGCCAAACGGCTCGGAATTGTAAATGACGATCAACGAGGCCAAACGGCTCGGAATTGTAAATGACGATCAACGAGGCCAAACGGCTCGGAATTGTAAATGACGATCAACGAGGCCAAATGGCTCGGAATTGTAAATGACATAAAAGTAAACGGAATGGGGTCGGAACACCGTTTTAACCCGTGATTACTTCTCTTACGGAAAGAGAAGAGGATCGAGGGGCTAAAACGTATCGGACCCCGTTAGACGGAGGCGTCTACATTTCGATAACGACGTTCGAAACGGTTATAGCGACTGGCGCGTAAACCGAGACGGAATGGGAGATTTAGAGAGAGGGAGTTATACCTATGGCTAGGGTCGACTCCTTTGGCTCGGGAGGTGTGTACGGGACACGGAAAGTGATTCGAAAGGTTGTTTCGAAGTTGAAAGGAGCGTATTTGATCGAAATACGAAGGTTTCACGCGAATCGAGACAGAACGGGAGCTCGGGATGGGTGAAAACCAGTTTGGACCGTGGGGGTGGTGATTTTTGGTGTAAAAAATCTCTCTCTTTGGCTTTGACAGCAACTTCTATTTATAGGTGAAATTTGCAGTAGGAGTCCGGACGGACTTGGCCTGAATCCAGGGGGTTTTGTGGTATTTTGAGAATTTAAAGGACTTGCTGGCAATTTCAGAAAATGTGCACAGTGAGTCCGGCCGGACTTGTCTTGCAAACCAGGGACATTTTGGTCTTTTCCCTTTGAATTTGATTGAAGGGTGACTAGAGGGAGGTGGCATGGCTGCCACGTGCCCAGTGACTCACCCTTTGCATGGGAGTTCGTCCCCCGGTCCCGGTTTTGTCCGTTTTTAAAAATAACAGTCCGAGAAATGTCCGAAACGCCCCCGGAAAGTGCCGGAAAATGCGTTTTTCAGGGAAAGTCGTGCTTTTACGTGTGATGACACGTGTTAAGTACGGTTCGACGTCGGGATGCACGGGCGATCCCCGGACGTCTCGCCGCACAAAGAATCGGGAGTTTAACGAGTTCCGGTTAACCTGGAGCGGGCCGCTAACGGATTTCGGTTAACTTTCCGACGGATTTGGACGATCCGGATTTGGGTACTTACGCTAGCCCTCACGACGTCTCCTCCGAAGGAGGTGGGGTCGTTGAAAAAGATAAGGATCCAAATCGGGATGCCTTACTTTGAAGGAGACACAGGCGGTCACCGGGCCGGACCCTTGGCGAAAAGGATTCCTACGTATCCCGAGCGGGAATCAAGTCGATCGTAGTTCGAAAGGGGCAAGGGCCACGCACGGGGACCTTGACCCGAGCGAGACTGCTAGGAGGCGTCTAAACCTGGATGAGACCATTCGCGAGGTACCTGCATTGAATGGAGACTGTTAGAAGGCGTCTCGAACTCGAGAGGAGACCATTCGCGAGGTATCGGAACCTGAATGGAGACTGTTAGGAGGCGTCTGAACCTGAGAGGAGACCATTCGCGAGGTACCTGTACCTGAATGGAGACTGTTAGGAGGCGTCTGAACCTGAGAGGAGACCATTCGCGAGGTATCGGAACCTGAATGGAGACTGTTAGGAGCCGTCTGAACACAGGACTTCAAACCTTCGAGGGCGTGTGGCGCCTCAAACCGGAGTTGCGATGCTGACGAGGGCGTTCGTACCTTGGGTGTTGGGCTTATTGTTGTTGCCAGTTTTATCCTGCTGGGGATGAGCGTTCGGGCTTACCTTGATGGCCGAAGAGGGATTGTTGCAAGGCGTTCGTGCCTTGGGGTTCGGGCTTATTGCTGTTGCCGATGAGGTGGATGTTCACTTGTTGAAGTGAAAAGGTGTTCGGGCTTACGAGGATGGGCGAAGTGGGATTGTTGCAAGGCGTTCGTGCCTTGCAGGGTTCGGGGCTTATTGTCATTGCTTGGAGTAAGGGTGGATGTTCACTTGTTGAAGTGAAAAGGTGTTCGGGCTTACGAGGATGGCCGAAGAGGGATAGTTGCAAGGCGTTCGTGCCTTGGGGTTCGGGCTTATTGCAGTGCCGCAGAGGGATTATTCGCAAGGCATTCGTGCCTTGGGGTTCGAGCTTATTCTTTGTTGCGGGAGAGGATTGTTGCAAGGCATTCGTGCCTTGGGGTTCGGGCTTATTCATTGCTTAGGAGAGGATTGTTGCAAGGCGTTCGTGCCTTGGGGTTCGGGCTTATTCATTGCCGAGAAGATGAATGTTCACTTGTTGAAGTGAAAAGGTGTTCGGGCTTACGAGGATGGCCGAAGAGGGATTGTTGCAAGGCGTTCGTGCCTTGGGGTTCGGGCTTATTGCTGTTGCCGATGAGGTGGATGTTCACTTGTTGAAGTGAAAAGGTGTTCGGGCTTACGAGGATGGCCGAAGAGGGATTGTTGCAAGGCGTTCGTGCCTTGGGATTCGGGCTTATTGCTGTTGCCGGGTTTATATGATGGTGAAAACCATTAGAAAATTTAACGTCGGGAGACGGAATCATAACTGGAATGTCCGGAGACATGATTGAGCGTTTGAACGTCAAACGTCAACTGGGATTGAATTTAACGTCTGGAGATGGAATTGTAGCTGGAATGTCCGAAGACATGATTGAGCGTTTGAATGTCAAACGTCAACTGAGAATCGAATTTAACGTCTGGAGACGGGATTGTAGCTGGAATGTCCGGAGACATGATTGAGCGTTTGAACGTCAAACGTCAACTGAGAATGAATTTAACGTCTGGAGACGGAATTGTAAATGGAATGTCCGGAGACATGATTGAGCGTTTGAACGTCAAACGTCAACTGAGAATGAATTTAACGTCTGGAGACGGAATTGTAAATGGAATGTCCGGAGACATGATTGAGCGTTTGAACGTCAAACGTCAACTGGGATTGAATTTAACGTCTGGAGACGGAATTGAAAATGGAATGTCCGGAGACATGATTGAGCGTTTGAACGTCAAACGTCAACTGGGATTGAATTTAACGTCTGGAGACGGGCGTTAGTGAGAACTAACTTTGATTTATCCTCGGGGGAGGGGGTGTTAGAAATGTCTAACTGGGGGGAAATTTTACACTTTTGGGGGCCAAAAGTGGTAAAATTGGAATTGCCAAAAGCTGAGGGGCAAAAGGGGCAAAAATTATTCTGGTGCAGTAAGAGTCCGGTCGGACTATTACTGAATTTCCAGAATCTTTTTAATGCCGAGGCTGGGGAAGGAAGAGACCATTTCTTCCATTGTTGCCGGCGAGAGAGAGAGAGAGGAGAGAAAATTTTCCACCCCAAATTGCAAGGTTTGCTCGAATTTGTGAAGGAAAATCGCTATGGAGGGTGAAGGAGGACCCATGGCTCGCCACGGAAGGACCGATGACGAAAGAACTCGATTGGTTCGGACCATTCGAACCACCACTCTTCCATTGAATCCGGCGGAGTTTTATCCGGCGAGGGACCGCCACAACTCCAAGGGAGGGATCGAAAGACAAGTAAGCTTCCTACAAATTCCCTTAATTTTAAGAATGTGCATTCTTTAAATGTTAGAAATTTGTTAGGAATAAACTTAGGGATTTTGGTGCCCGATTTTGGGGCTTTTGACTTTGCTATGAATCGTTGTCGAAATTGACTAGGATGTAGTTCAATTGACATCATGGGTAGATGACATAAAAATTTTGGTTGCAAAATTCCATGTCTAGATGCATTTTCCAAAATTAAAGTAGCTTTAATTCGGGACGGAGCGAAATTTTCGAAAAATTCGAAAGAATTTGAAAGTTCCGGATTCGACGGAGTTTTCGAAATGTTTTGAAAGTTCCGGATTCGACGCGACGGAGTTTTCGAAATGTTTTGAAAGTTCCGGATTCGACGGAGTTTTCGAAATGTTTTGAAAGTTCCGGATTCGACGGAGTTTTCGAAATGATTTGAATATATGTAGGAAATGAATGAGAACCGTATCTGCATTGCATCCTTTTGACATGCGTTGTTGCATTTTGTTGACGTTGCTTCTTTCTTGTTTGTCTGCAGGGGACAGGGACGGTTAGTACTCATAACCAGAAGAGTCGGGGTGCCTTTGAGGCGGTGCAGGCATTGTGGGGCATTATCCCGGACGTGGCTCGAGAGGGAGAGAGGAGTCCACGACAGCTGGTGATTGACTCCGGGTTATTGGGTTTATCGATCTTGTAGCTGCGGCAGTGATAAGCCGAGGCGTGTCCATGTATGTCGCGGCGAGCGAGTGCGGTGGGATACGACCCACACTTTCCATTTTAGATGGGGAGGCGACGGTGACTCCCACGGATTTTGCCGCTATCACCGGGTTGCCGACTTATGGCAACACGCCGGGTGTGGGTTGATGGTTACACCCGGAGCGGTTATGCAGGCTGCTTTGGGTTTTGATATTACCGATGCCGGGGGCTTAGGCATTCGGTACAGCCGATGGAGAATCATTTGAGGGAAGGTGTTGCCGACACGAGCCGGGTCTTTGAGGATGACCGCGGAGCGCCCGGCTCGAGGTTCCTTTGGTTTGCGCTATCGGCGACTTTGTTCCCGACTTCGACACGTCTTGTCACTTCCCCTTTGCTCGGGTATCGCCGTAGACTTGGATGCGTTAGGGGTTCGCGTGGGGGAGGCTGGGTGGCCGAGCTTTACCACTCCACGGACAGTTCTCGCGGGAAGAGGAGCACTTGTTTAGGCCTTCACGCCCGTCTTGGATGTAAGTTTACGTGCTTTTTCTCTTCCTTGCCTCTTTTATGTACTCGTATGTATACGCTTTGTAGGCGACATAACTTTCCATTCTCTTGGCGTGTGCGGGTGCTACGAGGTGTTCGGTCCGCAGCTTGGGACATCAAGGAGCCGTACCGTCCCTCGTTCCCTCGCCACGCCGGGTTTGCGTAAGAAGGCAAAGAGGGCGGTCTCTTAGAGAGTTGGCACTCGAGTGTCATACGAGGAGATATCTCCGCGCCGAACCCGGAGTTCTCTCGAGAGGATCCAGTGACACAGTGGAGCGAGGTTTGATCATGTAGCGGTGCGGTGCCGGCGAGACTACACGGCGGCGGAAGCTCCTGGTGGGACTTCACTTTGTGACGCCATGTATTTGGGGAGAGGGTGACCCGTCGGCATAGGCGGGGTCTCTTCCATTGGTGCCGGTGGATCCTCCTTTGTACATGCGGCATCCCCTGGGAGATGCTTGGAATTGATGAGCTGGAGGGGTACCTACGGGCGTGTACTTCTGCGAGTACATCATAGCGGGGCCGCCTATGATGTTTTCTTGAGGATGAGGTGAGGAGCCCGCAGTGCGGCATAGAGAGGCGAGGTCCCCGGAGGTCCTCGAGATTTTCCAGTCCCGCGAGCTAGGCTAGCGTACGAGGGCTGGATGGTTCGCGTAGGCGACTTGTGATCCCGCTTCCGGCGAGCCGAGACCACGATACGTGGCGGACCCCAATGCTTCGGTGAGCACCTTTTTTGATTTTACGCATTTGATAGTAGCATTCTGCACATGATGCATCTGTACTTTCTGCTCGCTTTCGATGATTTTCCTGGTTCGCAGTATCCGGCCGTACGTATAATGAGGCCGTAGGGTGGTGTGGACGGGTGGTCCGCCTACGCTAGGAGGCTCGTGGAGTTCATGTGGTGCGTAGTTCCGGAGGAGCGTGGACGTCCGCGACGGGGGCCGTCTAGGCCGAGAGGTTCGCCCGCTCCCACGGCCAGGCGGGGAGGACTTCACACAGGTTTAGCTTCGCGCCCGCGGCGAACTACTGATTTGGAGCTCCTTCTTCTCGCGCACTCGGGCGCGAGAGAGGAGTCCTCGAGTTCGCGTACTCAGGAAGCCCTTTCGCCTATTCCCTACTGGGAGGAGTTCGGCGAGTTCTGTTTGCGACGGATCCGGCAGCGGCGGAGCAAGACGTCGAGTGTACGGATGACGAGCGGGACTCGAGTAGTCCCCTTTTCTTGCTTTTTTCTTTACCGCTTTGTTTAGACAAAATGCATGTATTTGTCGGGAACAAATTTTGATTTGAACCGTATTTGCAAAAAGGCGCCGTAGGCGGAACTCTTCGCATATTTATTCTATGATCACCTTACATTATTTTCGGCAAATAAGCAAATGGGTTAATCAAAAATAAATAAAAAGAGAAATGCATTAAAAATTGAACGGTCAAAAATTAAGCATGTATGCACTAAATTTTAATTATTTACTTTGTTGCACGAGCCTAGGGCGGAAGGGATATTGACATTGGTTGAATGAAATCGAGGCGAGGCACGCGAGATTTCATAGGAGTGAACAGGCATGGTTTGGAAATGTTTCCAATTTAAAGCGGTTGCTGACTGCAGAGTTGACAAGTCAGCTGCAGAGGGAGTCCCGTAGGACTAGAGCGAATTTCCCGAGATTCTTTAAATTGCGGTTTCGGCTTTGCAATTGTGAGAAAGCTGCGCATTGCTTTGTTCATCCGCTGAATTCTTTTCCCTTTCTTAAGGTTTTCTTCACCTTCCGACATGGCTCCCTTTCCCAAGTTATCGTCTCGGATGTAAGAGCGATATTTGGACAACTTTCGATCGTGGGTACGAAACCACACGAGGCGAGAACAAAAGGTTTTTCGAAGGCACATTACGGGATTAAATCTGTTTGGGCTTTGAAGGAGCTCATGCCGGATTGGGATCTTTTGAGAGCCGCGTCTCGGTTACAGGACGTACGGAGGAATGTGTACGGCTTTTCGTACAACGAAATCACTCCTACGTTTGAAGATTTAGGAGCCATTCGGGAGGACTGAAACGGAACAGCTAGTTCTTCCGTATCTTTGGTGGCATGGCCTTTGTTGAGAAGCTAGTTTCTTTGTTGGGTATCTCGTGGAGAAGCATACGGGATGCTTGTCTGAGATACCGATTACGTTGACATTTTGGGGCTTGCCCGAAAGATTTGCCGAAAGGCGAGGAGCGTCTTTGCGTGGGGCGCGTGTGCTCTGTGCGCGATTGCTACTTTGTTCACATTCACGTCTCGGGTGTGTGCCATCACGCGATGTCTTGGACCTGGTGAGGTAGTGCGGAGTGGGGAGACATCGTGCCATTGGTCTTAGGCGAGACGTTCTCGCGCATAGGCTGGATGGCGGCCGTAGCCGATACATGTGGGGAGGGAGTCCCGCTATGCCGACTCATGTGGTTGAGGAGAGGCTGCGAGATGATGCCCGAGGTGCCAATGTCTGTGACGCTTGGTGCTTTCTCGCGACGTCCTCTCGGTGATAGAGGCAATCGAGAGCCGGAGCTGGATGGCCGGACTTTGCACGCATCACTTGCGATGGTGGGTTCCCATTGGAAGTTACTGAGACTTGTAGGACCGCTCGGGAGGGTGCATTGATTGTCGAGTGCGGGGCCGTCTCGGGCGTCTTTCTATATTCCATCATTGGTTACACGGTAGTACGGGAGTGGAGCGGTGCCACTGGCTTGATCGAGTTATGTTGCTACCTTTGAGAGTAGGATCTCTGCGGATGGAGGATCCTTCGACGCTATTGCTGATCACCGGTGGTGGCAATACACGTCCTTTCTGCCCGGGGTTCTCTTTCACCGGAGAGAGGGCCTTTGTGCGTGCGGCTTGATATACGAACCGGTACGAAGAGTGTATGGGGAGACACGAGATGGCTATCTTGTGGAGACGGAGTGAGCTGTTGGGTGCCGATCACTTGGATGGCTCGACCTTGAGGAGGACGAAGCGAGGGCTAACCACGGGAATAATCGTGCAGCGATGCCGTGGGCCGATTATGTGGCAAGTGCGATCGGGAGGCCAATCAAAGCACTATGATGATGGCTCGAAGCGAGGCGGCTCGAGACAGAGCCGAGAAAGAGGCTGCGTTGACGCCCCGCGGGCTTGACGGAGCGTCGGGAAGAGTCCCCGAGCCGGGTAGAAGGCCTACGGAATATTTCTGCGAAGGTGAAGAACACTCGCAGGGAAAAGGGAAAGGGAAGAAGGATGAAGGACCTAGTATGGGAAACTAGGTTGACCTTGCTGTCCCGTAGTATCCACCCATTGTCATTGCGAACACATTAATTGATTAATGTTTTATTGTAGTTTTGCTAGAGTGTAGCGAGTCAAGAGTTGACCGTGCTTGAACTCATCGAAGAATGTTTTAACCGTTATGAATTTGTAGGTTAAATGGAAAGAGTTTTTCGAAACACAAGCAATTGATGCTTATTGTATTTTTTGTTTTTAGACCGAACCAATGATGGCCGCCACGTTCCCCTTTTACAATTGGACTAAGGGGCTCAGTCACCGTAGTTCGACACTTTAGGTGAATTTGAGAAAAACAAAGACAAAAGAAGTGCGACTGTTTTTTACCTCGGATCATTAGCGGGAATGCATCCAAATGGGTATTACTCTTTTAGCACTTTAATTTACCGAGGGGGACGGTGTATGGGAAGGAGAGTTGACTTGTGCTCTTCCTCGAAACGAAGTATCTCAAGGAGCTTCGCTTCCGTTCACGGGGTTAACGAAAGGGTTTGTCCAAATCTCGCTAGCTTCATGGCTCCTCCGAGAAGATTCTTTGTACCACGAACGGTCCTATCCGTAGGCTCCCACTTTCCGAGGGGATTGGTCCGCGTAGGAGGCTTTTCCTTTAGCACCAAGTCGCCTTCTCGATGTCTCGGACTTTGACTTTCTTGTCGAATGCCGTGCCATTCTCGCTTTGGTAGGCTCGAGTGTGTTCCATGGCTTTCAATCAGCGCCGTCGAGGTAGAGCAAGTTCGTCGTGACGGCTCGTAGCCATTCGACTTCATTGATCCCGTTTTCCAAGAGGACTCGGAGGGATGGAATTTCCAATTCCACTGTAACATCGCTTCCATTCCGTAGGTAAGTGCGAACGGAGTCTCCCCGTGGCGGTTCTCGACCGATGTCTCGGTGATCCCCGCAGGGCTAGATGCAGCTTTTTCGCCAGTCCCGACCGAGGGTGGTCATCTTTCCGATTATCATGGCGAGAGTCTTGTTGGCCGCCTCTACCGCACCGTCGGGTTTGTGGTCCGTAAGTGAGAAGACCTGTGACGTGTGACTCGACCCGGCCGCAGTTGGTCACAATCTCCTTCGGCGAGTCCCATTGTCGGAGATGATCTCGTAGGGCACTCCATATCGGCACATGATGTTCTCTCGGATGAACTCGGCCACCTTCTTAGAATCTCGCACTTGTACGATCCGGCTTCTACCCATTTGGTGAAGTAGTCGATCGCGACTAAAATGAACTCGTGACCATCAAGCTCCCCTGGAGGAGTGATCTTGCCGATGACGTCGATTCCCCATGTGGCGAAAGGCCGTGGCGTAGTCATGCAAGAGAGTTCGTGAGAGGGATGTGATTGAGGCCGAAACCGTTGACATTTGTCGCAGCCTTCGGACGAACCGGATGCGGCCTGCTTCCATTGATATCCAATAGTATCCCATACTGGAGAAATGATCTCGTGTCAATGCTCGGCGTTCATGCGCGACCGCAGTTCCACGTTGTGAACTTCGCTCATTAGCTCGCCGGCTTTTTCTTTTGTTCACACACCGAAGGAGTGGCCCTTGAGTGGCGCTCCTTGTACAACATACCCCCCAACGACGGTGAAAATGGGATGCCAGCGTTTTAATGCCATCATGTTTTTAGCTTTGATCCCTTCTTTGTATTTTCCATCTTCACTTGTGAAGGAAGCTTCTCCGTTTTGGAGGTACGTAAATTTGATTGTACCAGGGGTTCGTCGATCGTTTCTTTTTCTTTTTCGATCTCACAAAGAATAGGCGGGTGTTTCCCGTCCGCCTATTACGAGGGGTTTTACTGCCCTTCGGGAATTTCGACAAGAGAGGCGAGGTTGCTGTGGCGTCTGCGAAGCGGTTCCCGTCTCTTGGCAAATAGTGAAAAGAGATGTCCTTGAACCGAGCAATGAGTTCCTCCGTATACGCGTGGTACTTCTCGAAGGCGCGAGAATCTACCGTCTTCCATTTGTTGGATACTTGATTGATGATCAATGCCGAGTCTCCATATACATCCAAACTTCTAAGATGTCGCGCCGAGGGCGGCTTCCAAACTCCGCCGCACAAGGCTTCATATTCTGCCGCATTGTTGGTCGCTTCAAAATTCACTGATGGCTATGGGAGTATGCTCGTCCTTGGGATCGGCAAGGAGCATTCCAATACCATTCCCCTTCTTTGTTGGCTGCCCCATTGAAGAAGAGTTGCCGCCGGTTTGCGCGCGTCAAGTGAAAAGATTCCGTCGTCCGGAAATTGCGGATCAGACCCTTAGGTTCGCTGCCGGGAAGTCGGCAAGCCGATCCGCCATTACTCGCCCTTTGTTGATTTTCTCGACCATTTTACTTGATGTCGAACTCGAGCCAGGAAGAATGACCACTTGGCTAGTCGCATCGACAGGATGGCTTGTCAAAGAGATATCTGACGGGGTCCACTTCTGGAGACCAGAGTACCGAATGCGACCGCATGTAGTGTTTCGCTTCCCGACTACCCATACCAAGGCGGTACAAGTTTTCTCCGATGCCGAGTAGCCGAGTTCACTTCCTTGAAGCTTTCGGCTTACGAAGTAGATTGCATGCTCAACCTTGGAATCTTTCTGTTCTTGTGCCGCATTGCTCCGATTGACGTGTCTCATCGGATACAGGAGTAGTGGCTTGTCTTCATGTGGCGGGCACGTAATTGGGGGATTCACCAAGTAGGTCTTGATCTTTTAAAAGTTGTTTGGCACTCGGAGTCCCATTTGATGTCGGCATTCTTTTTTATCATTTTTCAACATGGGCTCGCGGAAGATGTCAAGCGGTTAATGAAGCGGCCGGTGTATCAAGTCTTCCCATGAAGCTCTTTACTGTCGGGGTTTCGAGGCGGCTTCATGTCGATGATGGCCTTGATTTTTCTAGGATCGGCTTCGATACCTCTTTCGTAACCATGTACCCCGTACCTTGCACGCGCTTGACTCCGAAGGTGCACTTTGCCGGGTTTAGCCTCATTGAGTGCTTTCTCGAGTCTGTTGAAGAACTTCCTCGATCCGTCATGTGCCGTATGTCCGATCCCTTGAGTGGATGATCATGTCGTCGACATATACTTCGATTTCTTTGTGAATCATGTCATGGAAGAGAAGTCGCTGCAGCCTCGCCGGTAAGTAGCCCAGCGTTCTTCGTGACCGAACGGCATGACCGTGCAATGCATGTCCCCACGGAGTGGTGAAGGCGCCTTGGCCTGATCCTCCTCGAGACATCTTGATCTGGTTGTATCCACGAACCCGTCCACGAAGGACTTTACTTCGAAATTTGCCGTGGTGTCGACCAAGATGTCGATGTTAGGCAGTGAGGAAATCATCTTTAGGGCTGGCCTTGTTGAGATCCCGGAAATCCACGCAGATCCGGCCTTTCCGTTGGCCTTGGTGACCGTCACGATGTTGGAGAGCCAAGTCGGGTACTCAATCACTCGATGAAACCAACTCGGAGCATTTTCTCAATTTCTTCTTTAACTTGCAAGGACCACTCGGCTTGATCTTGCGCAGCCTTCTGCTTTGTATGTGCTTGGATTCGGGATCCAGGGAATTCGTGCTCCACGATTGAGGGATCGAGTCTGGCATGTCCCGGTATTGACCAGCGAACACGTCAACATACTCCCGAGGAGGCTTATCGTGGCTTCTTTTTCCGCATCGCGAAGAAACCGCCCACTTGTGTCTCTTTAGGCTCTTGCACCGACCCTGTGTTCACTTTTGGTCATAACCTCTTCGGCAGTCTTAGGCCCGGTTGTCCTCTTGGTCAACTACACGCTCGAGAACTTCTTTAATGTATTGTTCGTTTAATGTGTCTCGCTTCTTTATCAATTGAATTATTAACGTCTTTTAAGTTGTTTGTTAACTTATCGGTTGTTAAAGTGGCAATGAGAGGATACTCCGAAAGGTCAGACTTTTCATTAAACAAGAACGGGAATACATGATTGGCTACAACATTATAGTCCTCCCACGTAAGGCCGTTGGATGACTCGAGGAAGGACTCGGACTCGACAAGGATCGACTCGCAGGGTTTGAGACCGGCTTAGGGAGATGTGGGTGCGGGCCCGCCTTGTCTTCCACTCGCCCGGCTTGCCCTTGGTCTCGGTGAAAGTTACCCAATTCTTCGGTGGCATTGTTGGATGCTTGAGGAGGGTGCGGGGATCGAGAGGCTTGGCTCCCGCTGTCCCTATCATGGCGATCATGCCGTTGTCGGAGCCCCGCCGATCAAGTTAGGCAACTCCACACTTCTTTAAACGTACTCGTAGAAAGCCGGTCCACCGAGAGCGTCTTCTATGAATTCCCGGTTCCTTCGCTTTGGATTTACCGTCTCGAATGTGGCCTCGGCGGCTGATCCGAACAGCTTGTTTCCCATGGAGAGTACCCTAAGTTGCTCCTCCAAGTCTGGGATTCCTTTGAATGTGTACTCATCTCGGACTGTGGTGGCGCTTAGGTCCAGTAGAGCCGTGATGTCGAGGAACGCTCCCCTTATCGGATTAGCTTTGAGTCCTCTCGAAACGCTTGAGGTCCCGTGCTAGCCGTTCCATTCTTCCCGTAGTCTTGGTGTGCCGACTATTCTCGCTTCTTTCTCATCTTCATCGGCCCACCGCTGTCGGTCTCCTCGCTTATGTCATGCTTGTTCCGCCGTCTGGTCCCCCTCGCCTCGCTTGCCCCTTTCCCTTGTTGATCCCCTCGGCTTCCGCCGTCGGTTCCCTTGGTGAAGTAATGAGCGAGGTCAAAGCCGTAAGGTCGGAGGTTGGGTGTGCCGTCGGAGGTTCCCCTTTTGCGGCCGTCTGTGCACTTGGTGCGCGGCGAGCCTTTTGTCTTCCTTGATGTCGGCCAGGTGTTGGCACGTAGCCAAGCCCCCTGACCGTGGTGTGGTCCTTGACTTCAATGACTTGGTGTTGGCCTTGCAGCCTCTTTGCCGAGCCCCGCCTCCCGGGATGAAGTTCATGAGTTTCATCATCCTCATGGCGGGAGGAATCTGATCGTGAGACAAAGTGGAAGGTCCACGTTGCATATTTGGATCTTGGAGGTCTCCGCGAGTGAATCCGAGTTAATGGCATGTCATCATTATGCTTGATTTCCAATACCGGAATGTCGTTGGTGTTGGTCCCCTCGGTGGTGACACTATCGCCGTAGATCGTGGTTAGCTCGTGCCTTGCATGAACTTGAGGCACCGGTGAAGGGTGGATGCCACGCCATTGATTTGATGCAGCTGGGGACGCCCAAGATGGCTGTGAAAGTGATTGGAATGTCCAACACTTGGAATTCGCTGGGGATCACCCGCTTGCCGAACCGCATGTCGAGAGTAGCAACCCCGAGAACCGTACGAGAAGTAGAGTCATAGAGCCTTGACAAATGTGTGGACTCGAAGGCTTAAGATCTCGTGGGCTTGATGTCAAGCAGTCCATCATCTTGGCGGGCAAGACATTCATTCCGGAACCTCCGTCTACCAACACGCGGAAGGCGACGCTCGTCCACTGGACCGTGATGTAGAGCGGCTCGTTGTGATCGACCCCAAATTTTGGCGGGTCCAAATCTGTGAAGGTGATAATGTTGCCATAGTGGATGTTGCCGGAAATCATCCGAATGACTTCATCCGGGGTCAAGCGCCCACTGGGACCATGGTACGGGCCAGCTTTCCTCTAGCTTGAGCTTGTGAGGATAAGAGGAGGTGAGCAGAGACCAAAGGGAAATGTTCGCCCGAGTCTGCTTGAGCTGAGTGAGGATCGGGTCCTCTTTCAAGGAATTTGCGTCTTCGGGCCGGCCGGATTGCACTCGCTCCGTCGGCTTTTTGGTGGCCTTAGGTGGTAATGCATGGATTTGACCCGATCGGGTTAACGCCGACATCGTGTTTGGTCCCTTCGAACAGCCGCTCCGAGTTGAGCCATAGTTAGAGAAGGATTCCTCGTAGCATAGGGGCATATGTCTTCCTCAACTCATTGATTGTGGATGAATTCCGTGGAGCTTCGGGCACTTGACGGATTTCGTCCCAGATACCGGCTTAGTGCCTCTGCGGGGAGGTAGCCTACGCTTGACGCAGCTTGTTCGAATGTCGCACAACAAATGGTTGCCATTCGGGTCCGAACTGCTGCCGACCCTCCTGGGAGGTTGGAGAGTTCTCGGCTCAAGCGAACGGTCTCCTTGATCTCTTCACAGGTATATCGCGTTCCTTTCCTTCGCGAGCATACCTCAGGCATTCTCGGAGTTTGGGTCCTGGCGACACTCATGGTTTGCTAGTTTTCCTCCGCTGAGCCCAGGTCAACCTTCTTGCAGCTCTGAGCTCGCGTCGAGAGTGAGCGCCGCGTTTCTTCCCATGTGAGAATAGCCGGTGCTTCTTTGAACTGCGTGCGGCGCCTAGGTAAACCTCCATCGGGGAGAGTTTTCTCCTCTCGCTTTATCTCGAGTGGCGGGTATGCTCGGAAGGTGAGTAGCACGGCTTCCCGAACATCGGCCCATGTGATCGGTTGCCGTCCCGATTGACGTTTCGTAAACGAAGGCCGTAGACTGTGGGAATTTCCCCGAGTAGCTTGCTCGAGACGATTTCCATCCTCCTCCCGTTTTTAAATAGACCTTCCCTCCCCGAGTTGGCCTTTCAATTTGAAAGTGCGCGAAATGATCCGTTCCCATCCTCCCCGGGACCCTCGGGAGTCCGGCTTTTGTTGACTTCATGCCCGGCTTGGAAGAGAATGGTTTCATCGTCTTCATCGTCAGCTTTCACAGAACTTGCTTTCCTCGGGAAGGTAAGCGCCGGGATTCGTTACAGCCGTGTCGTTCCATCTCCTAGGTCATCGGGACCGTTGACCACCCTTGCCTCGGCAGGGGGGTTGGATGAGAACAGACGTAGTCAGTGGAAGCTGCCATGAGCAAGACTCTTGAGGTCGAACCGATCTAGAGTGGCCTCTAGCTTTCGTCCGAAGTCGCCCGTGACACTTTAAGGGCTTCGGTCCCCGTAGGTCTTTCAAGCTTGGTCTTCGTCCCAAAGACGACTTTCTTGAGCGGCTAGTTCCATGAGAGCTTTCCTCGAGACCTGTGCAGCCTCCGTAGGCGCGCATCTGTCCGGCTAGTGTCCGTAACCGTGATTACATTCAAATCGCCGAATGGCGGGAACACTTGGATTACATTGACGAAGGAAGTCGGACCGGGACATTCCATGCGGCCTTCCTTGATCTCGATCACCAAGAAGTTTGCCCATATTCGCTGATTGACCCCACGGGGGTATCAATTTCGCAATGTTGACGGTCTCGTGATCTCGCTCGATCGCCAAGTCTATCAAAGCTAGCAATGGACCGCGTGATGTCTCGAATCCGGGCCGTGACGGCCGGGAGTAGAATCGAACCGGAGCATGTTGATGCCGAGGTGGTCATTTCGTGTCGGAAGCCGACTCGCCATGGGAAGACTTTCGCAGATGTTTTCGGCGGCCGCCAAGCGTTCCCGAGGCTGATCTCGACTTGTAGCCAGGTGAGGAGCTTGGTCTCCTTCGCTGCCCTTGGCCTTCGCGGCGCTGAGGGTATAAGCTTGACCGACGGCACGGGCCGCTGCCACCGGGCCGGTACTGGAAGTAGGGACGAGCTCGAGCTCGCTGCCAATGCCTCGTTTACCATGAGCAAAGTGCCATCGAGGGTGACCTTGGTGTTGCGAGACCGATAACAAGGACGGGATCCTCGCTTCATCAGATATCTCGAATAGATGATATTGACGAAGTCGCCGTCCCTTACTTGATCGTAGGGACTCCTCGCCGCGTGAATCACGTGCTTCCACCATTACTGATAGCCGCATCCGGACGTTGAGCTTGACAATTTCCATGGTATTGGAACCTTGGTCGTAGGTGACCTGATCGGAAGGAGTTCCGTCCTCAAAACCGAGCATGTGAATGCAGAGGTCTGCTTGCGGATCTGCCGCATCCTCGACTCCGGAGAGTCCTGACTCGTCGTCGTCTGATCGCTCAATCCAAAGCAGTAGTGGACGTACAGGCCCTGGCCAAGGCTGATGGAGCAAATTTAGGAAAACATCGTGAGACCCCTACGCCGGGAGAGGAAAGGCGAGAGGGGAATCCCCGTAGAGACCTTTCCATACGACTTGGCCATGCATTCATCACGAGAATGACGATACTTGTCGACCTTTATTACAAAGATCTCCTCGCTGGCAGGTGGCCGAGAATGAGTTTGAAGAATGCCGACAAATCTCCGATTGAGACTCGGGGTTTATGTGCCCTCATCATGGCGATGTTCAGCCGTTTCCTTCCACCCGCTCCAAATGTTAGAAACGACAATTGAACTTGATGTACTGACCGTCTGTGGTCTCGCCCGCTCGAGTACGTTTACATAGCTGGCATCTCCGGACTCGAGGGATTCTCGATGAGATTTGCCCCGATAGTCCCTCGTTGATTCGAAGGAGGTAACCCCGCGCCCGAGTGCGACACGCTTGCCATCGCCTCGCTTCGTTTCCTATGAGGAAACTATCCCCTGATGACTTCGAGATCTCCCGTCGGTTAATGAATTTAACGCACCGATGGAGAGTGGAAGCTATGGCTTTCATGTGGTGTAGCCAAGGGCGTCCCAAAAGAGCCGTGAACTCGGATGGAATGTCCATCACGTGGAATTTTGTCAGGCACCATTCGGGGTTTCAACTGTAGTTCCAGAGTCACCGTCCCTGTGATGGGACGAGACGAGTTGTCGTAGGCCTCGATAGTCCGAGCCGACGGAATCAGTGGCTTTCATGGATGCGGAGAGCTCGCATCATGCCGAGAGGGAGAACATTAACGGCCGACCCGTTATCTACCAATACTCCGGGGAGTGATATGGTGTTGAGTTTGAGAGTGATGTACATGAAGCTTCGTTGTGCCCCGAGGCGTCTCGGTAAGTCTTCGCCGCGTAACGTGATCATGCCGCCATACAAGCGTGAGTCGTAGATCTCGTCTCTATCCGTAGAAGGAGAGTCATCCAGCCATCCGTTTCCCTGTCTTCCTCTTGCGAGGTAAAGCCTTCACCGGAACCTCAGGAGTGCTGTTGAGGCCGCCCGTGGCGGTTGCCGCCCTTGGTTAGCACATTGATCGAGTGCGATTGCCAAGCCGACCTTGATCTTCCTTTACCGATTCGAGCTCTAAGCCGGACAAATTGAATCTTGGCCGATCCCGCGGAGGGTTAGGCTTCTGACCGGCGCAAGATTACCAAGATCCGAGGTATTCCGGTGTCCCGTGGTCTCGAACTCGGTTTCGCCGGTGACTTTTCGGCTTTCCCACCCCGTCAGCTCTAAAGCCGCATGGCCTCGGAGGCAAAGAGGACTCGGCCGGAGTACAAGACGTAGTAGTCGAACCTCCCGAAGGGTTCTCCAAGTGTACCTACACTAGTATCTCCAGCCTTCGTATCTTTCTCTCGCCTGCCGTTGAGAGGATTTCTTCTTTTGTTTTCTCGGAGGATTGCTCCGGACAATTTCTCGAGACTCGTACCTGTGCAAAGTGAGTGGGGCCGCAAACATCGTAGCCGATGTGGACATTAGAGGAGGATCCAAATTGGGAAAGAGGCGCGAGAAACCGGTTCTCGTGGCACTCTTCTGGCACCCACTCAATGGAATTCACACTCGTTATTGTTCGGAAAGGGATTCCCGATCAGATTGGGCCCACTGGGGCGCTCTAACTTGCCTTCTTCTATCAAGTTCCTCGATTTCGTATCGTAACCCCAAACAATTGTCGCTGGTATGGCCGTGATACCGATGGAAGGCGCAAAGATTTGCTCTTGTCCGCATTGGCTACGGGAACTTTGGGTTTGTAATTGGCAACGGGCTTAAGGAGACCCTCCGATTAACCCTTCCAAAGCATCTTGCTCAAAGGGCATGTCCAACTTGTCGAAGTGTACGGCATGTGCCGCTTCGAGTAGAACCGTTGCTTTATGGACCGGGTTTCGTTACCCGACTGCTGTCCCCGATGGACGTAGTCGACTGACGTATCTTTCCTTCACGGGGCCGGTGCGGGATTGGAATGCAACCGTTGAGCGGTATCTCGTATGGCCGTGCAAGAGCTAATTTTTCCTTGAGATCCTTCTCGAACCGTGAGCCGGCATTGACCATGGCCCGAGATCTCGGGAAGAAATTGTGATCGATGAGAGTTCGATGGACGGTCTTAAGCAGACTTGAAGATCCGCATATGTTCGTCTTTGGAGAGTGGCTCCATGATCTCGGAGAGTTTCCACCCATCTCTTGTAGAATTCCCCAACACTTTCATCCGCTTCGCTCGTGGTGATTAAGTCCTCGCGACTTGTTTCCCACTCTAAGTTGGATCCGTACCGCTCCAGAAGATGTTACCGATCCGTTCCTGTGTGTGGCGATCCGCAGCTTGACCCTCGAAACCATCGTAACGCCGAACTTTTGAGCGTATGCCGGAAGTGGTCGGCCATTTGCCGGAGGGTTGCTCCTTTTGCTCTCATGCCGAGAACGTATGTGTCGACGTGCGTTGAGGACATTCTGTTCCATCGAATCGGTCCATCTCCCGCATTCCGAACTTCTTGGCAGTGGAGAGGCGTGACCATTCCCTGATCTCGCGGATTTGAGCGTTTCCGCCTTTGAGCCGCCTCATGGCGGCTTTCTGTGTCTTTCATCCGCTCGACCATCCAAAGGCTAAGGTCGGGGTCCAGGTGGACTCGTGAGGCTCGGCGCCGGGTGCTACCACGTGAGCGGTAGTGATTGGAGGTGGAAGGCTTGGTATATGAGAATATACGGAGCCTTTTCGAATCAGATCGGGGTTTGTCTCCGGTGTTTAGGGATTCGTGGTATAGGCAACTGGGACGAACCCGGAGGGTATTGAGGGATATTGGCATCCTCGAGATGGTCCAATGGTGCGCCGGTGATATTGAGTGACGGGCGTAGCACCGGGCCGACCAAAATTGACAGTGGTTGCCCCCGAGAGGTGGCAACATGGAGCCTAGGCCTACTGCTTCCTGGTTGGAAGGCATCCCGTAAGTTGGCGGGGAGGAACCCGATTGAAGGTTTCGTGAACTGGTTTCTGGGGAATCGTCATCCTCGACCAGACAAAAGTACCGCCTCGACCGGGGGATAGCCGCTATACCTCGCTCATTCGTAAGCCGTACCACGAAATTCCCGCCGATCTTCTTTCTCGCCTCATGAACCTCACAAGCCCTGTGATGGCTTCTTCCAATGTCATATCTCGTTACGGTGGCGGGGTCCTTCCCCGTCACGATTCTCGGTGAGCTAAACATGTCGGAAATTTGGCCGTCGAGGGAACTCGAGGGAACCGAAGAACTGTCTCGACGCCGCCGTTACCGTGATCCCGGCAAGGCGCTCGACCCGGAAATCTGAACCACTTTCTCGCTCGCCGCAGAAACGAAAGGAAGGGTTTAGGCTTCGGAAAAGGGTATTTGGCTCAAGGTTTTCGGGCTTGTGCAATGTGCAAGCTACCGATTAAAGTTTACTTAAAGCGCGTTTTCTCGTAGTCCTAATCGGTTGGAAAAGAGCGTGTCTTCTTTTTGCAACTAATCCTAGAGCTCTAATCGTGGATCTCGTCACTACGCTTATAAGCCCCTCGTTTCCATTGTAGATCATCTTTCTCAGACGGACTATCCCGAGCGAGGTCCGATAAGGCAAGCGAGTTCCACCGACAAAGGAAAAAGTGAACTTAAGGCTAGCCGATCACGCAAACTTTCAACGTGTGTGACGTACGGGCCACTGGCCGAAGTCAACGTCCTTAAGTTAAGGCGGATCGTGCCAAAATTTGGGCATGACCTCTCCCGACTCGCTTGTGCGAGAGACCTTAGCTTTTTAGCGTTGGCCAAGTTGTGGCCGGCACGGTACATGACGGCGAGGTTTGGTGACACGGCGTCACATTGAACCTTCGGGTATATTTTTCGCAGAGCTCCGTCAAAGTCAAGGCCGAAAAGCTCAAGACTTCGGGTCGGGAACGACCTTTCGTCTCAAACTCTCGAGCTTGACTCGGAGCGGGCCCGGCGTGAAAAACATACACTTAGGCTTTATGACACGAGCTAAGCCAAAAACCAACCGGTCTTGGACAAAGTGTGACACAAAGAGTGCATGGCTTACACCTGCCAGGACGGATGCCTGGGACGAACCCTGCGCACCCCGAAAAGGCATCTCGCGGTGCCAATCTGAGTGCAACCGATAAGGCCATCCCGGGTTAGGGTTGTAGTGCAAGCAGTACCGAGGCGCAAGTGCACGTGAAGTGCGGTGTTCCGAGGCAAGAAGTGCGCGTAGTGTGCGGTCCCTAAAATTCTTTTTCCGAGTAAAACAGAGATTTTTCAGAATGTGTCTTAAAGAATTTATGATGCACAGCTCAAAAGACAAAGATGAAAATCAAACATGAATGGGGATGCACAAACATGGTAAGATTTTGAAAAGTTGACAATGTAATGCCTTTGAGAAAACCGTTCGAGGTTTAAAGGAACACACACACACGAAAACGAGGAAGGGTAAACGAAAGTTTGACCCACTGAAGGCTTTTTAGAAAACATCGCGCTTTGAAAGTATCTTTTCCCCAATGGAGTCGCCAACCGAAATTACCCGATCTTTTCGCGCGGGCGGGCGCGGAAAGGCGGTTGTCTTTCGCGGAGGGGTTGGTGTCTCGAGACCTCGCTTCATGGGAAGGAACAAATGAGGAGTCGCCACGCTGGTTTTTGTATTTTGAGCCCAAACGTTGAGAAACGGCTATTGAAAATGGTGTCGTCTTTATTGGTAGCAAAAACTTAGGAAAAGGCTTTTGAAAACAGGGATCATTTTTATTGGCAGCAAAAACGAGTAAAAAGCTTTTTTAGTACCAGAGATTGTTAGGTTCGGGGTCAGTTACGCTTTCGGGTAGAGTATGACGAGATCGCCCAAACGCCTCGCATGACGGAGTCTTTCTACCTTTCTCGAAATCGTGTGTGTGTGTGTGTGTTTTGAAATGGGGGGCTTGAATGACAAGCTTAATCTTGGCTGAATGACAAACGTTGATTAGGTGACTCTTTGAAAAGACGAGCGTTTGAATGACAATGACAAACGCTCGGCTTTGAGTTTGAAATGAGCGCTTTGCGTGACAAACGCCGATTTTGAGTTTGAAATGAGCGTTTGCGTGGCAAACGTCGATTTTGAGTTTGAAATGAGCGTTTGCGTGGCAAACGTCGATTTTGAGCCGTGCGAGTCATTGTTAACGATTTTTACGGGAAAAATGCGTATTAAATGATTTTAAGTGTCAAATGGCGGCTTTGAGTTTGAAGATGAGCGTTCGGAGGCCGGACGTCATTTCGCGCGTTTTGAAAGGGAGTTCGACGGACGAACTCCGGTTTTGAACCGGGCATTACATTGTTAACGATTTTTACGGGAAAAATGCGTATTACATGACATGCGATCAACGACTCGGGTTGCGACTCTGACTTTGAACCGTAAATACTATCACAATCCAAACGGATCGGACTTTGTAAAATTACAAGTATTTAAAGCGGTATCAACGGAATCAAACGATCCGGATTCGTAAATGACGCATCGACGAGGCCAAACGGCTCGGAATTGTAAATGACGATCAACGAGGCCAAACGGCTCGGAATTGTAAATGACGATCAACGAGGCCAAACGGCTCGGAATTGTAAATGACATAAAAGTAAACGGAATGGGGTCGGAACGCCGTTTTAACCCGTGATTACTTCTCTTACGGAAAGAGAAGAGGATCGAGGGGCTAAAACGTATCGGACCCCGTTAGACGGAGGCGTCTACATTTCGATAACGACGCTCAAACGGTTATAGCGACCGGCGCGTAAACCGAGACTCGAACGGGAGATTTAGAGAGAGGAGTTATACCTATGGCTGTGGTCGACTCCTTTGGCTCGAGAGGTGTGTACGGGACACGGAAAGTGATTCAAAGGTTGTTTCAAGTTGAAAGGGGCGTATTTGATCGAAATACGAAGGTTTCACGCGAATCGAGACGCAACGGGAGCTCTGGGAGGGGTGAAACCGCTTTGGACCGTGGGGGTGGTGATTTTTGGTGTAAAAATCTCTCTCTTTCGCTTTGACAAAGAACTTCTATTTATAAGGTGAAATTTGCGTAGAGGAGTCCTGACGGACTGGGCCCGAATCCCGGGGGTTCTTGTGGTATTTTGAGAATTTGAAGGACTTGGCCGGCAATTTAAAATGTGCACAAAGGAGTCCCCGACTTGTCTTGCAAACCAGGGGCATTTTGGTCTTTTCCCTTTCAATTTGATTGAAGGGTGACTAGAGGGAGGTGGCATGGCCGCCACGTGCCCAAGCGACTCACCCTCGCATGGGAGTTCGTCCCATTCCGCTTTGTCCGTTTTTAAAATAAATAGCACCGAGAAATGTCCGAAACGCCCTTAAAGTGCCGGAAAATGCGTTTTTGGAAAGCCGTGCTTTACGTGTGATGACACATGTTAAGTACGGTTCGACGTCGGATGCACGAGGCGCCCCGGACGCCTCGTTGGCATAGCAACGGGGAGTTTAACGAGTTCCGATTAACCTCGGAGCGGCCGCCAACGTGATTTCTGCTAACTTTCCGACTGGATTTACGATCCGATTTGGGTACTTACAATGAGACGAGTGATTGCTGAACTAGCGTTTTCGAGCTTGGCGCATTGAAATTACGAGTTGAACTGAATAAAAGTGACGGGTCAGGCCCAACATATGAAACCCAACATTTCAAGCATCATAAAGACACAATTATTGAATGGTCAATCCAACTACTACGAACCCAACGGCCCAACAAAGATAGATAAGTCGACCAAGCTCATTGTCTCGACCATCCTAGGTCCCGACCTAGCTTCGTCCGACATACGATCATCTACTTATGCAATCTCTACCTAGTTATAGGTACGACCCGGTCGGCTCTGATCGACTCGAACACTCAGCGACCTCGACCAAACCGACATGTGCGTATATCCACAATTATATTCGCAACCGTCTCCTACAATCACTGAGGCCGTTATGCCAAAGATTATCTCTGCGATCCAAGGGATTCATTACGATCCCATGACACTACTATATAAAACCATATTACATCCAACGTAAAAAGGTAATGTCATCTTCATCGCTTGAGATTTAAATTGTTCAATACGCTTTATTACGAAGTTATACACTTTATCTCATCATCACGCCGAGGGTGTTAGTCGAAGACAATCCCCCGCGCCGTTTGTTCGTGGTTTCGTGTCTCATTAGGGCCGAATACAACCTATTGCCGCACTAAGGTTGATCCAGGTCGTTTCCCGCATCATCGGTTTGGTTTCATTACCGAAAAACGAAAACGTTATGCCTCTAGCGAACCTATCCATGAGAATGTTTGGGGGAAAAATAACGCCTGTGCATGGATGCAAAATGCCGGGAATCGTACCGCTAACTTAGCTCCCTCCTCCACCCGGTCATCCCACAAGGAGGGTCACTCATTATAATAGCATGGCCGACGGAATAGGGGGTGTGCTGATAGAAGAAGGGAGAAAAGACCTATGCTTAATCAAGGAGCGAGCCAACAGTAAAAAGGATCCAAACAAGTCGAATGCCTCGCAGACGACATTGTGTCCCTCGCCTTTCTCACCTTAGTATGAAGGAGATTTTGCTAGAGCGAGCTAGCTTGTCTGCAGAGCTTCTGCTCGAGGTGAAAATGAGATGCTCGAGCTACCCGAATCTCCTAAAAAGGATGACAAGATCACAGAGGGTAGCTCTTTCTATTACCTCTCACAGCGCGCTAACGGGGGCCCATGCCATTCGAGGAATAAAAAGGAGGAGCTGAGAGGCCTCCCTACCCACGTCTCCATAGACAGACTAACGACCTAAGGGATAGGCTCAACCAAAGAAAGGGAGCAAGAGGCCAACTCCTCGCCGCAGAAGGCAAATTTCAAAGTTAATGTAGCTCAGCCGTAGGTCGCCCTAAAGAGGAGAGCGATCGCTTTCACAAATGGGATAGAAAGGAAAAGACCCTCCAAGGGACGAAAGATAGAGGACGCTTTCTAGGAGGGAGAACCACCGTGAAGAGAGGCAAAAGTCTAATTATATATCCCATCAAAGAGGCGACCTGGACGTTAGTGAGCTTTTCAACTGAAAAGGAGGTTAGACGACATGGAGGCAAATCGCAACCGATGGGAAGGTCGAACGAAATGATTGTACTCTTCGACCTTAGCCAAGGACATGCTCGACAAATGTCCACCAACGGGGTTCAAGTTGCATGTGTTAGAAAAATACTCCGGCACGACCAATGCCTTGAATCATATGCAAAGCACTTTAAGTCCACTATGTGTTTGGTCTCTTCCGAGGATGATGTGCTATGCTAGGCATTAACCAAAGACCTTCACGGTGCAACACCGACTTGGTTCCTGGTATGTCAACCTGGGTCAGACATTACCTCACGGAGTTATATGAGGAGGAAGTTCTGAGAAATTCTCCACGCCGGATGCCCGTAAGAAGACGGTCACCAACTCCTCAACATTAGCGACCCACTGGTAAGACTCCGAGAGTACCATGAGTTACTTCACACGGTTCAAATAATTGGTCGACCAAATTGAGGAAGACCTTATGGATAGGGAGGTCATCAATTGCTTAAAAATGGGGTATCCTCTCCTCGATTTGGATTATGAGCTCCGCCAGGAGAGGCGACCACGAGGAAGGAGTTGTCAGTCGAAAGTGGCCTATGATGTGGCCGTGGCCAAGGAACAAAAAGGAAAGAAACAAAGATAAGCTCAAAGCATTCTCGATGTTAGCGAATTTACAAAAAGGGGGGAAATCTAAGATGACAATCACAACAACGGAAAAAATAGAACTAGGGCGACCGAGAGTCCTTTAAAGCTTCACCCCTCTCACCGTCGGGCCGAACGGGGATTGTGAATACGGTCGACCTATGACCTACAGCTTCAATGAACACCCAAAATAAGTTCAGAAGAGATATGGCAAATACTGTGAGTACCATAAGGACACCGGTCACAATACAGAAGAATTTATGAGCTTGAAGAGGGTCATCCGTAAGTGGATGAACGAGTGGCGTTGGATAGGTTTGTAGAGGATATCGTCTAGCGGGAGGAGATCGACCAATCGAGGTATACGTAGCCTAGGATGGCAAAAACCTAAACCCGCCCCAAACTCAGAAAGACCCGCCCCTAATAGGCCTGGGTTTGGAGATGCAAATTTGAAAACCCCACCCAAGCTTGGAGGGTTCGGATTTATCCCGCCCCGAACCCGCCCTGATTATATAGGAATTACTTAAATGCCCTTATAGGCCTTATAGAAAATTACTTAAATTCCTCGAATATATAGGAAATTACTAGAGGGTCCTTGGATTATAGGTATTTTTATAGAAAATTACTTAAATAACTATCTAAAGTGTTAAACTGCAAAGTTAGGTTCAAGTTATGGTAGATCACCATAGGCGGGCTTGAGAAATGAAGAACCCGTCCCGAACCCGCCCGTTGCCATCCCTACCAGAGCCAAGGCAGCCTAAGGTTGACTTTGGGAGTAATTACTGAGGTGACGAGCAACACAACACTCAAAAACAAGATCTTCCAGCTGAGTAAAGGTCCATATGTGCCCCCTAGAAGTTACATTCGAGATGAGGTGATCAGTTTCTATCCGTACGAGCTAGCTGCTAGCATGACGGTGAGAGAATGGATATCGGTGATTCCAGGCTCATTGATGATTGTACATCCAAAAGAGGATTTTGGTCGACACCTGGCCCCGCAAAGACATCCTCTACTACAAAACTTTCCTAGACATTGGAAAGCCTGACAGATGTCGTAAGTTGTCACCTTACTCGTATCGACTTAAGGGCTTCACCACTACAGTGGTCGACGCAAAGGGTCGATCGAGCTAGAGGTGGACATCGAGCAACATCCTCGTGGACAACAAAGAAAGGTAACATTTATAGTCATTGATGTTATAAGTGATTACCATGATATACCGAGAAACTCGGACAGTGTCGCACTAGGAATGGTGCCCTCCATCCCTTATCAAAGGGTCAAATTCCCCACCGTGCTAGGAGTCATGTTCTAAGCACAAACAAGGGAGTACATGGATCACGTACTTCGCTCCAAGAAGAAGAAGGAGTTGGAGATAGACACTCTGTAGACTAGTTGGAATTTTTCAAAGTCCGTCACCACTACTTCCAAGCTATCTACGATCCAACAGGTGTAGAGGCGACCTATCCCTCACATGACACGTCACGATTGAGCCGACACGTCCCTTTCGAAGAACACAAGCCACAACACGTATAGTTTTGGGGTCGACTGTATCATCATCATGGCAACCTATGTCTCCAAGTCAACCAAAACTCAGGGGCCTCCAATGGGGAAATAGCTGCTGAGCTAGATGATATGAATGGGGTAGAAGCTTGATGGATATATTTTTTACATCCATTTTATACGTTCTAAAATCTATTTATTGCAAAATTTCCGAGTAAAAATGTAGTTTAATTATTTTGTTAGTGCTATTTTAATTTCAAAGTTGAAATGGTGGAAATTGAGTGATTTTTGGTGGAGAAAGGATTAAAATGCGAGACGGAGACTAGGTGGAGTACTAAAAGAAAGAAATAAAGAAAAGAAGAAAAAGAAAACAACTCGGCAGAAAGCCATTCCACTTCTCGCGCCGCTTTCTTTATTCGCGACCGCCTTCGCTCTCGCCCAACTACGCGCCGCCTTGGCCAAACGGCGGTCGCCCATGTTCAATTCCAACGCCAAGGCCATTCGCCCACTGTAAGTGCTCCAATTTGAGCTTGTTAGAATTTTCGTTATAAAATTAACGAAAGTTATAACATTTCTAACAATTCCTAACTATCCTAACATTTCTAACAAAGGGAGGGTAGAATGGGCATTGCCAAATGAAGTTAAACCAAGAAAAGCATCTTAAAAAGCAAAACAAAAGAATAAAACCATAAATAGAAAGGCCGAAACACAAAAAACCGGGTCGTTAATTTGGTTTTTTGAATTTTTATTCTCCCCGTCTAAGGCCGGAGCCGTAATTGACCACGAACAAGCTGCACGCCATCACCTTGTCCGCGCGGATACCTTAGTATTTTCAGAGGGCTATAAATTGAGCCCTCCAAATACAAAAATATAGGAGGAAGAAGACAATAGCAACGAAGTTCGCGAAATATAGAGAGAAAACAAAGCGAGAATTCTCAAGAATTGTCACCTTTTTCTTTCCAATCTTTCCCAACTCATACTCATCCACTCACTCTCACATTAAAGCCCTAAACACTCATACACTCAAGCCAAACACTCAAGAACACAAGGAAGATTGGTAAACCCTCTTCTTCCTAACCCTAAATCCCATCCATGCATGCATCTTCAAACTACAAAATGTAGTTCTTTCATCTTCTTTCTCTAGATCTAAGAAGATCACCATGGAAGACCATCTCCATGGATGATCTTCTACAAAGATCAACATTATTTTCAAAGCTTTTCTTTCTTACTTGCAAAAATGCACTTTCAAAACCCTAAAACCATTTTCAAGCACTAAATCTTGATTTCAAAGGGTAAAATCCCCTCCCCCAAGCAAATGAAATGCTTAGTCCTTAATGTACCCCAAGGATGGTTTGGTATAGTTGATTCACCACTAAAATGTCTAGTGATCACTAACCAAAACCTAGGGAAATGGGGACAAGCATGGATGCAAAACCCCTTAAAATCATATTTTCTTTTCTTGAGAAGTTGCTGTCCAGTAGCAATTTTCTCAGACCTCAGTCCATGGTCTTAATTTTTGGACACAGATGAACTTGGAATTTGGTGTTGACTACAAAACACTTTTTGTAGCCAACATCCAGAGATTTCCAGACATATTTTTACCTTATTTTTTGGGTGAGTAAAACTCCTCTTTTCAATTTTTCTTTCAGAGGCTAGTTCATCAGCTTCTGGGAATCCAGATCTCATATCTGAGGTTTCCAGAAGGTTTTGACCCCTCAAATCTTCTCCAAAATGGAAATTTCTTTTCACACAAAGTTTATTCAAGGAGTCTAGAGAAACTTTCATTCTCTGAGTTCATCCAGATTATGAAGTTTTAGGACCCTTGAATCCATTTCAAAATCAGGTGTCTGCTGCCATTTCCTTCTGGCAGAAGTGACTTCTCAACTTCAAAAGGTTTTTTGAGTACCAAATCTCAAACCAAAAATTCTCCAAAAAATCATGGGATCAGTTTAAAGTCTAAAAAGACATCCCAATTTTTACTTTTTCCAGTTTCAACTTATTTTGGCCAAAACACACACACACACACACACACAAATGATTTTCAGCTTGGAAGACTCGTTTTTATGAGGCGCGTCGGTGCACACTCAACGTCCTTCCCGACGCGTAACATGACCTCCGAACCTAAATCTCTGATCTCGGGCTTTTTCAAAGTTTTGGCCCTTCAAAATTAAATGGCGTGGCGACTCCGTTTTTCCGGTTTTATTTGGTTTTTCAAAGAAACGCAAAATCGAATTTTTCCCGCGAAAAGGCAACACCATCGTTACAAAGGGCGACTCCGCCTGGGACTAAGCTTAATAAAAAAATGGTATTCGGTATATTGGTGGAAACCATTAAATTTCCCGTTATCGCCTCCTAACACGAGTCTGGGATAAATTGTGGTCTAACAATCCCACGTACCGGTATCACCGTTTTCAAAAAAAAAGCTTTTGAGGGTCAAGCTTCCGTCCCGGCTTTCAAAATCATTTTTGTGTGTGTGTTGATTTTTGCACAAGCCATGTTGTTTTGGCCGCCTGAGAAAGTCAAAATTTTTGACTTCTGAATAATGTCCCTAACCTGTCGGAATTTTCATGCTTACGTGCTTATGTGCTCATAAAAAATTCAAAAAAAAAGATTTTCAAAAAAAAAAAAGAAAATTTCCAAAAAATCATGCATCATATTTTTAAGACACATAAAAATTTCTATTTTACTCGTAAAAGAATATAGGACTCGCTTGCACACTACGCGCACGTGACCGTACACCGCACACTACGTCCCTAACCCGGGAAATCCTTGTCGCGGTCCGTTTGGTCTTATTACGCTTTGGATGAGCACAGACTACCCAAACATCCCACGGAGCCTCGTGTCGACTACGCACTTGTCCGTGACACACTTTGTCCGAGACCCGTTGGTTTTTAGTCCGGTTCCGTGTCATGCCCCGTCCGTGTATAGACTTTCCTTTCAAGCCTTTGTCGGCATACCGACTCAATATCTCTCGGGTCCCTAATCGGCCGCAACCGCCGAAGTTCTCGCCGGCGCCGCAGACTTGAGACCAAGATATTGACCTGCGCCTTGACTTCGGCCTGATCCGGCACAAATTATACACCGACTCCCAAAGATTGACACCGAGTCATCAAGGATTAACGGTTATTCCATGCCTAATTACGGCTTAACTGACGACAAGTCAAGATCAATAATGACATTTATCAAGCCCAAATCATGCCGACTTTTCGTCGAGCTCCTGACACGACCTTGACTCGACGCGCCTTTGTCCGTAATTTACATCGAATGCTCGTTAAGACTCGATTACCCGCCGACTTCTAGGATCGTTTTCTTTCTGGCCTATGGGACCCGCTATGCTCTATGACCCTCGCCCGGGCCGTCCACCCCGGGAGGTCGAAATACAAAGTGGAATACGAGGGGCTTATAGACGTAGTGACGGGCCCACCGATCCAGAATCGAGTAGTTTGCGAAAAGAAGAGCAATCTTTTCCAACCGATTAGGTTAATAAAACATGTTTTAAGTAAACGTGAACAAATAATCCGCATGTCATGAGCCTAAAGTCCAAACACCTACCCTCCTTCCATTCCTGCACATTCGAACCTTCATGTCCTTTCCCCAGCCTCCGCACAAAGCTTGGTTTCTGGCACCGGTCACCGTTGATCGGGCCGGGAAGAGTCAAGCGCATCGTCGCCTTCGCCGTTTGTTCCAACTCCGGTTTCGTAATGTCCGCACGCCCGTAATGATGGGGATAACGTCACTCCGCCTCCCGTGACCCCTCGTACGAGCAACAAAGGGAATCCGCCAGCGTAACGTATGAGGTTACGACAGGAAGCACACTAAACAAATTCTTACGGAGGCTATTAAGAGTCACGTCTCTGCCGCGCCTCAATCCGGATGGCACCTTCACCGTGGAAGAAGACGAGGATGCCAACCCCACTCTCGCCGCCCGATTACACCAGATGCCGCCACCCACCTCCTACGGTGCCACTACCGTAACCCATGCTCGATTTTCGGGTCACCAGCCTCCCCAACCACGCACCACCTGATCCACGCAGCCCGACGCGCTACAAACCGGGGGCAAAATCCGCACGGATTTGAATGTCTTCTCATGGTTTGCCGGGCTATCTCTTGAATGCCACGCCGACGGATCCCTCCTCGCCCGGAACCGATCAATCCGACCTTCACAAAGAATGTACCACAGCTTCGAATGCCGCCACAACTTGGTTCTGACCACGCCGTGAGCCCCTCCTCGTATCAGCACTAGTTCACCCGCTCCTCACACAAATCCATTCCTCACTGCACTTCTATGGGTTACCAAGCCTCCATCCCTGTCATCCGAATCACTGTGACCGCAGCATTCCTCGGTTACACACCTTCACCACAAGCGCCCATGCAATTCAACAATCCGGACAAGCAGCTCGCACTCAAGCCCACTTACTGCCCCACTGAAATCCAAGTTATCCGGCCACATCGGGCTGCCCCCACCTCCATTTCGCGCTGAAAATCCACAGCAGTTGCAAGGTTCTACCCTGCCTGCTCCTACTCATGCTCCCTGTGGTAACTCACCCTGTGACAAAAGTTTTCACCTACGTCCCCTGACCGCTGCCTCTCCACCCGCCCGCCCAGCCTGGTAGCCTTCTAGCTCACCACTAGCCACGCCATGGTTCCGCCACAAGACCCTCATCTCGGCCCGGTTCATGGAACAACACAAGAGAAATGAAAGCGCAGATTGTCGAACCTGATCGCGTAAAAGCCTCGCCCTTTCTTCCCGCCTACGTGCACTCACTCCATTGTTCCCCGCGCCACAAATTCGTGATGCCAACTGGATCTCTTCGATGGAACCGCATGTCCGAAAACCCATTTGGACATCGTATACCTCATGGCGATGAAAAGCCAAAGGATGTACCAATCAGCCAGAACCTACCGACTATTTTTCAGCCTATCCTTGAAGTCCAAAGGCCTGTAAAAATGGTTCTTCCGCTTGAAACCCGGGCTGTGTGTGGCCACAATGGGACCGCATTACCAATGCCTTCACGTAAAAAAATATAAGGCCAACTCTGGAAGTTGGGAAACAAATAGGGCCGACCTACAAACAACAACACAAATAGCCGCCCCGACGAGAATGTTTGGGACTTTCTACAAGCCAGGAATCTCGAAACTCGTGAAACGGCCATCCCTCCTTCCGAAGAGGAACAACTGGACATCTTCCAATAGCCATGCTTGAAACCACATCTCGAGAGCCTCCTCAAGCCTCACTTCCCCATACCTCAGACTTACTGCCATACGGTTAACTCTCGTAGCCTAATGTTTGAAAAGGCCTACACCGCAACCGGCCGCCGCACCCGCCATGCATATTCTGCTCCTCCCGCAAACACCGGGCCCTCAAGCTCCCTGCTAAAGTGCAAAGAAAATGATTAACTATGCTGGGACAGAATGTAATAACACGACTC